>CM060900.1:13090000-13570000 GCA_030762935.1 Hymenopus coronatus
GCTAAGGCATTTAAAAATGGCGTCTGGTGACCAATTATACATTTTTTATATTTAGGAATGTTTAAATTATTTTATGGAATAAGCTTTAAAAAAAGTGGGTTTTTGTGATTTTTTTTATGAAATTTCAGTCATACATACCCGTCATATCAGAGACGTTCAGTGAAGCAGGAAATCGTTTACATATCAGTAAATCTACCAACATGGGGTTGTCATTTAAAAACCATCGGTCTCGGTCGGTGTGAACCCACGACTTTCGGAGCAGAAGGCCTGTGTGGACCACCTAAACTAACAGCTAATATTCGAAGACAAGTTTTACCAGAGAAATAGGAGAAGATAACTAGTCAATCTTTAAGAACATTTGATTCCGTTTTCAGAAATATAGAACCTTTCTAAGTTTAGATATTACATAAAATACTTATTTATGATACAAGTAGTAAAAATGTTGTTTTATATTGAGAGTAGAAGCTTGCGAAACGAGGCCGTAGGCCGAGTACAGTAACCCTACGAACAAAATAAAACAATTTGAACACGTGTCATACACTATTTTAGACATATATTATAATTATAAATATATAGTTTTACCTTTTTCACGGAGTTCATGAATAATGATTTGCGATATACAGTTGTTGCCTTGCTTAGCATCAGTGCTGACAACATGATGACTTACTCGACAGAACGAAAACATTCTTTACAACGGAGGCAGTGTAGCGGGGGTAATTTTGCCCTCTCCGCTGCTTGCTTAATTTCGTCTGGTTCAGCAGATTCCATGTTCATGGTATTCAAATCATTCGTCATTTTATGGATCGATACGAGCTTTCAGAGTCATAACCTACTTGAATAAGGCCTGGACGCATAAACTAAAGTTGGCCACATGGGAGTGTTATAATTCTATAACACTGAGTGACAGAATTTTCTACTTTTAACACTACTGACATTTGATAAAGACCTACTTTTAGCATCTGCTGTGTAAAAAATATAATTCAACGTTAAATAAAGCTTCGATTCATTTATTATTGTTACTGCTTGTTTAATTTTCATTATATTTCTAGTTCTATACTTGATATTTATTCTACAGTGTTATACATTTCTTGCTTCAACATTCTGGGTCCTCATAAAAAGACAAAACATATTCAATAAGTGTCCTGTGCTCGAGTTTTAAGTTTCGGGTATAGATCCAGTGCCGACTCATTATCTTGAGGAAACTGAGGAGCTGTGAAAAAGTGAGATCCCGGCCTCGAAAGCTAACTTTTCAACTTTTCGACTGAGGAATGCGTATTGTTTTTCAGTCTGCTGGAGTGTACAGACCAATCACTAGATCGCACTTTACCTGGCAGCGCCTGGCTGTAGTGTACGTTTAGTGTATTGCTGATAGTTTGAGTGTAGTTAACTGTGGGCAATTGCTTGAGAATTCATTTCTTTCTTTCTCTCTCTCTCTCTCTCTCTCTCTCTCTCTGTCAACGACAAATAGGAATTAAGCACTGCGACCAGAGGTCTAGTGTGTCTTATGCAAACTTCTGGAGGAAGGGATGAGATAGATGGAAGTTCCGAAGGTTTGTTGTCCGGACAAAGTAGTGTCTCTAAAGTTTCCAGATAGACACGCTCCTGAAAACATCCCCGGTGCAATACGGGACTGAAAAAATACGTGGTATTAGAAAAACCACCCGAGCATTCGCCTAAAACAGGGAAAACCACGAAAATCCCCGAGGAAGGGATTGGGGTCTAAGGGAATTCAATCCGAATACAGCCCAAGACATTACCGCCAGATCTATTCCGCTATAGGCGCTGTGACTTACAAAGCAAGTCATACACACATGTTCGGCGATTAAAGTCGCAGGACGTAGTCAAGTAAGCTTGCTCTCTCAGTGCCACTATTCTCCAAACCTCGTTTGATTCTTGGTGATCAGTAGGGATAGCATCTTTGGGACCGATAGCGGGATATATGCGGATACAGTTGCATACCTACCGAGTACAGACCGACCTGCATTGGCGACTGCATTCACCTCATGTAAACAACCTAAAGTAGCGCGTTGGGGAACATAGCTCGTCGCAGCAGTATACTATGCTGTATATTACAATACTGTTTTACAGGTAATTAATGCCTTTGATGCACCTATTTAGAAAATTCTCAGTTATCTCTGAGAAATGACCGAAATTTCTTGAGGAATATCATTTTGAAGCTCCTCTAAACTCTATGGATTTGTTTTGTAAACGTTCTCTTTTAAATCCCCGAGATATAAAATCGCAGGGGGTTGAACAGGAGGAACGCGGGGGCCACTTGCAGATACTGTACAGACGCAGGAATCATAAATGAATAGGTTCAGGAAAACAGAATACCGGTGCCCGAATAGAGCCACTTCACTTAATGTGTCAACTAACAAACACGTGAAGCGTTTCCAAGTGTTGAGCTCACACTGAACCTCGCACTTGACCGCCGGCAGGCTGAGAGGCGTGAAACCCGTTCTGCTTCATGCTGATCCCCCATTGTTTACAGTTGCATTTTATATCACACTTCGCATCACTTTCATTATTACGAGGGCCAGACGATTTGGCATAACTATGTAATAACAAAAGTTATCGTAATAAAACTTGATTTCCAAAGTTACAGTGCCTTACTCCATTTATCAACGCAATCTGCATTCTGTCACGTGGTGCCATTTTTTCAATGCCAATGTTATAATTTTCTACCGCCAAAGAGCTTATTTGTTTTTTAATGGAAAAAATGTTCGGTCGATGGAATTTTATAGGCAAATAATGCAAGTGAATACTGATAATGAAATGAACGAGTCTTCGGCGAGGAAATGACGCATAATTTACAAGTAATCAGGGAAGAACCAGTGTGTACGTTAAAGACCAGAGTGGAAGTTTATCAATCTTTTTTTTTTTTGGGTAGTGTTTAACGTCCGCTTTAACTACTTGTGACACCGTAGGCGGTCATCAATCGTTATGGAGAAGTTGAAAGCAAATGTTGATAAAAGAATTAAGAAATGCCGGTGTTTCACTTTGGACATCGTACATGACTCTTTGGATGGAAAATATTTCGCAACTGATGAAAACTCCAAAGTGACAGTACATCTTGGCTCAGATCTTTAGCGGTGAAGGAGTACATCTGCGTTGAAAATACGTTACCACGTGACAATAAATGCCTTGATAGCAATGACGATGGCATTGAAAAATAGAGTAAGATACTGTAACTTTTTAAATAAAGTTTTGTGTTGATATCTTTAATGACGCCAAATCGTGTGTCACTTTCTGGACGAGCCTCGTATCACCATGCTCAAGATTAGCGCAATGTTGGGCACCTCTGCTCTGTGTATGTGTTTGACACTCAATGGGTACTCAACATATAGGCTGTTACAAGAGACGTTAAACGCTTCGAAAATGTGCTTTCTTTTTCATTATCAAGAAAACTATTTTAGAATTATTTGTATGGACATTTGGATCTTATTACATCAAAAGTATCTCTGCTTTATTGATATACTTAAGGCGAGTCGAAATGTCCCATCTTGCCAATATTAAAGTTTGCACATTATCTCAGCAACTGTATAAGCTCACGAGCAACATTTTCAAGGTGTATTCAGCATTACCATAACAGTTAATGGATGAAAAATAGAATACTTCTGTACATTAGAAGGAAAGGTATGTTTTTTTAATAACACTCTAAATATTTTATTGAAAACTTACGATTTTAAATTTAAAAAAATAACTAATCCATGTATATAAAAACCTTTTCGTTAAAATTAATTCTATGTACGAGCAAATATTTCAGCCCTTTGTGTAAATTAGTTTCTGAGATAATGGGGCATCGTTGTAGAACATGTTTAGGAATTGCTTTTAAACACATTAAAAAGTAATGTAACCTAATTTTCCAAACACAACTTTGCAGTACTACGAAACCCTCACATGAAGGCAACATGAGCGATTGCTGCAAATAGCTAAAGTAAAACTTTCCGATTAAAATAAAAATATCTCTTCTCTAACACTAATATTTACAAAGTTATTGAAGTTTTATCAAATGAGTGTACCGAATTGTTCTGAAAAACTAGTACGCAGGATTATTTTCAACAATATTTTAAACTACATACAATTAGTGCAGCTCTATGAAAGTTACACCAAAATGAGCGGGAGACTCAAAATATTCATATGCAATTAAAACATGTAGATGGAAAAAAATTACGCAAATCCCATTTCGACTCCCCATAAACGACTGACTAGTTGTTGATTGATTTGGAATGCAATGGAAGCTTTTATAAGTTTCTGGGAAGTTAAAAATTAATTTAAAACTCACAAAGTGATTGGTTTGGAATATTTCTCCGACTGGTGAACACTGAAGGTAAGCCCGACAGATCCTAATTTGGGGTTCAATACACAGACAGACTCATCAAGATATCTTTGTGGAGCTTCATGTCGTGCTTTCTCAAAGAAGCAAGTGCTCTGGCCACAGAGAGAGTCCATTACGAGCATTAGTGCAATCCTTTCGTGTCTTACACAGATCCTTTAGCCACAGTGGTGTTTCAGAGTATGGATCGGTAATGCATAACGAGCTAATGGACTCGATGAGACTATGGATTATTTTTACTGAAATAGTGTGATGGCGTCTGTATACAGTGTGTCCAATAAAAGGTCTAAGTAACAGGATATGTTGCTTAAATAACATGAATTTAGTTAACATTTTTCGTTTAGTTCCGCATATGTTAGGCATATCTAAGGCTTATAATATCAAACTCATTTTACTTCAGGACATAGTTATACAGGATGATTCAAAAATGCATTTACAATGATTAGGGATTGGTTCCTTATAGCAATACAAGAAAAAATGTCCATATAAGCACATACCCCAAAACCCTTTGTTTTCGATGAAGTGGGGTTCAAAATTTTTCGTATCAAAACATTTTAAAGTGTCACATTATTCTATTCTAACATTGTCAACTTGTTAGGAGCAAATGTTCTCCTCTTGCGTCTAGACACGCATGCACTCCTGGAAGTAAAGACTGAAATAATCCCTTTCAGTGCCGTATGGTTTCGCAGGTTTCCATAACGCTGCACAAACTAATTTTAATGTGTCCCAGAGATAAAACTCCAAATGATTGAGGCCGCGGAATGCGCAGGCCATGGGACTTGTCCTCCTCTAGCTATCCATCTGTTATGGTAGATAAGAGCCAGTTCATCTCCACATTATTTGCAGGAGCGCATCTTCTGGGAGAGTGTTCTGAGTGAAGTCCCTGTAGATAGCACTTGTAAGGCGTGTTGGGGGAATGTGTTACACATCTGATAAATGACAAATATTAACAAATAGCCATAACAACACAAAGCCAACTCCGCAGGTTACAATGGATCAAGGTCTTCCATGAATGTGTGTATAGATATATGAGATTGTTGTCTTGGACCAGGAAAACCCTTGAACGTAAACTTTCATTAGTAAATTGATAACGCGAAAACTAAGTGTTTTAGAGTATAGGAGTGTTTATATGAAACTATTTTCTTGCTTAGATATAAGAAATCCATCTCTAAAGGTTGTAAAAGTATTTTTGAGTCATCTTGTATATTTCGTGCTAAGTTTGATATCTGAATTTAGTTCTTCATTGCTAAGTTATCAAGCGGATTGACTCAGGCAGTTTATCTGTGGCTCACACTCAGGAGGTTGCGGGTTCGTTTCCCCTTGGCCGGCCTTCATGACTCATGGTGTCTTTTCCTATTCTTTTTTGGTTGCGTCTGGATGGTGGCCTGCGCACTGTCAAGGTCTCTTCTGGCGTCGACGTTCGTACCACTCAATCGGGACCCGTCTGCGGGTCTGGGGCTACCTCTGGGGGACCGCCAAAGATTCAGGGTTCGTAAGCAGTGACCGGACGGCATCGGAAACGTTCCATCTGTAACCGTTAGAGACCCCATTTATGCTGACACCCATCGTCATCCGGATGTGGTCACCCTTCTGTGTCTAACCTAATTTTGTAATCGTAGGAATATAAAATGAAAGGTCATAATTTTTTCAGAGAGAGGGCGAGGGAGAGGGAGAGAGAGAGGGGAAGAAACCTGGATGAGGACATTGAATTTTTTATGAAGGTCTCCCTCTATCGTCCACGTGTTCCCGAAAAAACAAAACATGGCGTCCACTCCATGCCTTCCCTGCAAGCAGGGTGAGCAGACGACCATCCCACGCTTGGAATTCGTGCTGTGTTCCCGGAAAAATGTTGCGATATTATTGCTAAAATGATATTAATTTACGCTAATAATGATTCAATTTCAGGGTAGGACAAATATTAATGCCTAATGAAAGAAAATAAAATCAAATTACTGTGTGACAGAATAATGGGAAAACAGAGCTATTTTATAACTTTTTTTTTTTTTTTTTTGCCTTGATAAATTGTTAACACCACTAATCAATTGTTAAGCACTATTTGGCTTTCCGTAACTCCCTAATATAACAACTACGATACAGCAGACGTCCCTCTGCGAGCAAAATCACGCAACATGTGTTCCGTAACTGCCTAATATAACAACTGAGATACAGCAGTCGTCCCTCTGCGAGCAAAATCACGCAACATGTGTTCCGTAACTGCCTAATATAACAACTGCGATATAGCAGTCGTCCCTCTGCGAGCAAAATCACGCAACAAGTGTTCCGTAACTTCCTAATATAACAACTACGATACAGCAGTCGTCCCTCTGCGAGCAAAATCACGCAACATGTGTTCCGTAACTTCCTAATATAACAACTGAGATACAGCAGTCGTCCCTCTGCGAGCAAAATCACGCAACATGTGTTCCGTAACTTCCTAATATAACAACTACGATACAGCAGTCGTCCCTCTGCGAGCAAAATCACGCAACAAGTGTTCCGTAACTTCCTAATATAACAACTGAGATACAGCAGTCGTCCACGGCGGAACCGTCGTAACACATTCATTCAGGCGTAATTGTAAAAAATAAAACAGTCCGAAATGATTGTCATGAAGGAAGATATTTAAGGATGAACAACATATAAATCACTGTATGCTTCAATAAGACTCATTTTAATGTTGCTGTGCTTATTTGATGGGGTCTCCTAAACTTGAAAACAAAAATAAATTAAAGCTTCTCATATAATTGTGTGCCGAATCCCTAAGGTGATGTGGTCCACACCCTTCCAGACCATATTGGATACACCTAGTCATTTTTGTCATTGGAATGCAGCGTTCTTTTTCTAGAGAAACTGTTACTTTATCGGACATAAGTAAGCGCTACTTTCTTGTACAAAATAAAAAGAAGTGGTATTGCAAAGAAATTATTATTTCTATACGAAAAACAGAAAGAAAAAAAAAGGATCAGAATAACATTGCTTTACCAATATCTATAACAAATGCACTTTTCGGTTTGCTGTATACGAAGAAATGCGAAGGAGGATCTGCAACATTTTGTAAATAAAATAAATCGTTTCGTAGTCGGCTTACCATCCCCGTAATTGTAAGACTGACACCCCCCCCTAGGACTTACAAGCAGATGCCTAGGGATCAGAAGCTTGTCGGGTGCCAACGGCACGAAACCAATTTGCTATTTAATATCTTGAACATACGGCACTTAAATCGAAATCGTTAGAGCCGTTTTTTTAAAACAAACAGGAAAATTTCGAAATAAAGAAACTTCCATGTGGAGCGTAGTTTAGGGTTCCGATGTATTTGTTACTACTTCAGTAAGCTTCAAGTTTCGGGTTGTAGGATTTCCCTCAAAATCTTTGTGTGGCATTATTGGGAGATAGAGAACCTAAATACCAAGTTTGTATTTAGTTTCCGCGTCATGCTGTATACAGACACACACTCACACTCACACACACACAAGAACCTTTTTTCTAAAAATGCTGTTTTGTATTCAGAAAAGCTCAAACACCTGTATTTCCTATGAAATCTCGTTATCGAATTTTTGGGTGGAATACAATACCTTCTCCACGTTGTTGAGAAATTAAAAAGAGACCAAGTGGGCCTACGTGCGGTACTGCGCCCCAGTGTCTGAGGACCTCGTCTGTAAGTCAGCCAACACCCATTTGCAATATCACTCTATGACTCCATAAGATGGTGACTCAGTCGATCTCCAGATGAGAGTGTGTCTTCAGTTCTTTTGGTGATTCCATTGCACAGGATGAAGTTGCTTGCCGATGTACACTCACAAGTTTTGTTGCAGGGGCACTTAGCGCTTTTTGTCATAAAGCTTCTCCAAAATCGCGTATGCAAAGAAGATTTCTGTGTTTGTGTTGTTGCATCTCCGTAAGATTCTGAAATTGCATACCAACTTTGATATTTGAGTTATGTTGTTCACAAACCTTTTTCTAAACATTTTGAAGTGATCCATTCCAATGACTTTCTCTACTCCTTCTTATACAAACCATGCTCACAAATTCAGTAGTTGTAAGCTTTCACGGCCGGAATCCAAATTATAACTGGAAGACTTTTCCGGGCTGACAAGCCGTGGTCTGCTAGAGTTTTCAGGTCCAGACGTTTCGTTCACGACTGTAGTGAACATCTTCAGTGGCGTGTGTTCACATAATTCAATATCATGAAACAGCCGTTCTCTCATCTATGCCTTATTATCATGCTAGGTTACAACGTGAAGCAATAGAAATGTATAAACATCCTAAAAACTTTAATAGGAAAGAAGAGACTCAAAAACTAAGCAAAATCTGGCATCCGCGACTTAGAACATCAAACAGGCACAAACCCAACGAGATCATCCGAACCAATCAGGAACCAAAAGCACCGGAGGAGCTAACCCCCTCCCTCCACCCGCACATGCAGCTCCAGCCGGACCAATCGCGTGAGAGGAGCCTGAGTATAAATACTGCAGCTATTTCAGCCAACGAGGCACACCCAACTTCAAACCCTGTTTTCTCACAAACATTATTCCAACATTTTTCCATAGTTAAAATGCTATACCGGTGCAATTGTTTACTAAGGGTTTCAACAGTTTTATCATGTGTTAAAACTATTTCTAGTTTATATTAGTAACAGCCCAAAAACACTTTATACACTTTTTTTATACTACACTTTTACTCGCAAAAATGTGTTACTAAAACTCTAACAATTTCTCAAGTCTATTTTTCGTCCTTCAGATTCAATAAAACATGACGTTTATTTTTTTTACTCCTTACATCTTTACAAATAATGTATTCAAATTATAGCATTGTGGCTTCTAAATGTTCCGCGGCAGATAATACTGTCCCTCAAAAGTATGTACATTAAATACAATTGTCCTATTTGATTACGAAATAATAATTCTATTTTGAGAAATAAATTATTAAAATAGCAAAAATCAACAGTGGGAAAATGAAAAGTAAACATTTTTCTACAATAATTAAGGTTAATATTTGAAATTTTGATATGGCAGCTCTGTTTGTAAGCTTGTTAGCTGCAAAAGTTTAACTTTTATGTGTATATCGTTTCAAAAATGCATCACGTGGCTCACTTTATTAGAAACACGAATGCAGACAATACAACTTATTGTTTAAATAACCAGGCAAGCTAGTACTTTGATACATGACAAAAATACCATTCTCACTGTGTAAATAACCGATATTGACTCAAAAATGAATACAAATAGAGTTTCTAATTCATTGGACGCGTTGACGAGAAGACAGTTGCAAGTTTTTCCTCACGCCACTTATTCACTGACTTGGCTTGCAATTCTTCCTTCCGTTTTATAGCTAGAAATGACATCACAGAACATTCTAGAAAGTTGTGAAAGCCGAAGCTACTGGAAGAATCTGGCTTGTAACAGACGCGTCGTATTCCAAAAGCCTCCGATTACTGGCACACCGCACTTCCTGTGTTTTTGCGCATGCCTACTCGCATACCAAGGCGAACTTGAGAACGGCCGCACTCGGCCGGCACTGTCTCATTATGTGGATTTTCCAAATGTCACGGATGCCTTAGCATTAACGATACTGAAATCTTTAGTGAGATCACTGAAAATCCGTACTCTTTTCATTACCAGCGAAAAATAGGGGAATAACGATCTCCCATTTGAGAAAAGTATAAGTTTTGGTAAATTTAAAATAATTCCAAGGAATATTTTCCAAATGTCTAATCCCACAAAAATAATGTATTTGACATAAACGGCCAGGTTTAACGAAATCTACACACTTTGTCTATCTCTTACGGTTTACCAGTTACATAAAAACAACGGTCTGCCCGCCCGTCTGTCGGGGAGCTTCACTCTGGAAACTGTAGGGACCCTGTCATTGCCATGCCATCACTCCTGGTTCCGTCCACCCGGAGTATACTCTTATCTTATCCCTCCCTCCCGGGGCACCTCCTTGTAACCTAAGGTTCCGTGCCGAGTCCTCTCTGACCATAACGAAAGAGCAAGTGTGAGTCTGCTGTGAAATGCGTCTCGCGTTTAACACCTCTTTGTGTTATACTCAGCAAACGGAAGGAGAAAATGTCCTCCGTGGTCGAGGGCTGCTTCCAAGGTTCTGCGTTCAATCCTAGTAGAGAGCGATGGATTATGTTTTAAAATTCTTACTATAGTTTTTTTCAGAAGGGAAGTAAAGCCGTTGGTTCCATGTAGTAGATTTACGGCACGTAAAAGAACCTCAAGCCTGATAAAGAGGCCTCTGGGCAAAATTAAGCGGTCTTTCACGCTCAATATAGAATGGGATGCTGAGTACCACTACAGTTAAAGAGCGTCCATAAATACATACTCAATTCAATTCTTTGTCAGCCTTGTTTTATCTATTTCCGGAGTTCTGTGGCCGTACGGCGTTTGTGACTTGATAAAATACACCATTTTTAAAATCCTGCTGGTCCCCGTGGCCGCGCTCGCTAAAGTGCCTCACTTTGCTGCTTCGTGGCGCAGGGGATCGTGGGTTCGAGTCCCACCTTGGGCGTGGGTGCTTGTGTGTTTGTAAACGTGTATGTGTGTGCATTAGAAGCAAAAAACAAAACACTAATCAAATAGAAAAACAAAGAAAATGTTAGGAAAATGGAAAAAAAGAAAAAGGAATAAAGCGCCGAAGTCCCGACAAGACTCCGGAAATGTATTTTATTGAAAAAGAAATAATAAAGAAATAAAAACCTATATCCTTTAAATGCCCTTAGCATGTAAACTTTAAATATAATTTAGCTTTTTTTAAACATTTGGCTGCAATTAAAATCCACCTCATCTTATAGCTTTTATGCAAAGAGACTGAAAATGGACTGAATATTCAAGACAATATGAAATAATAAGACTAAGTTTTGGTTTTTTGATACAATCATGGTTCATAAAGTAAAAAATTAAGTATATGGCATGAGAGCAAAAAACGGAAAATATTTGTCATTTGAACACTAAATATTTTTCATTCTGCATAGGATGCAGATATCCAAAAAGTGATATTTAGGTTTACTAATCACAGTTTCTAGAACATTCAGTAACGTTTTCATCCTCATTACATTAAAATTGTAGCAGGAAAAAGATTTTGAAAACATGCGTTTACTAAAACACAAAAACATTAATATTTAAACGGCTATTAAAGCAACATAGTTGAAACTTCACTGGCTTGAGACATACGTCCAGAAGCATTAGAAACCGCGCCGTGGCCGACTGGTTGGACCACTCGCCTCTCACCTTCGATCCCATGCGACCGCATGTGAGAATTATGATGGACAAAACGGCGCTGGGTTCTGCGGTTTCCCCCGCCATTACTTTGCACCGGTGTTCCATCTTCATTCCATGAATCACCAGTGTCATCGCCTGCGGTGCCACAGTAGGGCGTTATACACTACCCTCCAACAAATAAACATTAGGTTCTTATATTTAAACTCTGGAAGTTAGATATGATCCCTCAGGCTGACAAATGTGCACTTAGTCCTGTTGTTAAAGACATCTATCTCAGTTACGAAATAAACGTATCGATTAACGTATAAATGGAAACGAACGACAGATTTTATTCTTACCAAGAGTGTTAAAAACTACGCTTTATCTCCAGTCTTTAGCAACTTACCTAATGGTGCGTTCTTTCCTTTTGTTGTTCAGTAAAAAGAGGTTGGTTGAGGGTGGAGTAAATTGAATCTCAGCCCCATTTAACAAGCCAATAAAACGCAAATAAAACAAAAAAGCAACGTGGTTGTAGGGGAGACTAATGGCTGCAACAGTGCCAGAAGATTAAGAGTTTAAAAACAATAGCAATGACTGTGAAACGTTTTAACGCCACATTACGCAAATATGGTTTTGATTTGCAGCAGTTAAAATTGCTTAGTAGAAGCCACTAATTGGTTTACACATTCCCGTTCACTGGGAGCTGAGAATTTTACTATACGAGGGCCATCCAGAAAGCAACGAACGATTTAGCATTACCAAATAACAACGAAAGATATCAACATAAAACTTTATTTATAAAGTTACAGTACCTTACTGTTTTCCAACGCAATCTCCATTCTGTCAGGGTATTTATTGTCACGTGGTAGTATTTTTTTCAATGCCGATGTTGTAGTTTTCTACCGCCAAAGAACACATTCGGTTTTTTGAATGCAAAAAATGTTCAACCTATCGAATTTTATGGACAAATAACGCAAGTATATGGTGATAATATAATGGACGTGTCTTCAGTGAGGAGGTGCCGCTTACTTTACCAGTAATCAAGGATGAACCAATGTGTACGAAAAAGATCGGAGTGGAAGTTCATCAACCGTTATAGAGGGGTTGAAAGCAAATGTTGATAAAAGAATTAAGAAAAACCGGTGTTTCGCTTTGCACACTGTTCATGACAATTTGGATGGAAGAGATTTCCCAACCGATGAAGACCTCAAAGTGGCACTCCTAATTAGGGTCTGCCAGATTGTGTTGAGCTGTCTCGGTTTAAGGTGTGTTGTTGTTTTAAATGTCTATGCCTTCCCTTATGCGGAATTGGTCCGAATGTGCCAGTAGCTGTATTTGGTCGAAATCTATGTGGTGTCTTGTAGATATTGCATGTTCTGCGAGAGCTGGTTTTTCTGGCTGGTTCAATTTTATATCTCTCCAATAGTTTGCCTCAACTATTTTCTATTCTCTCTTAGATTGATCTGCGCCGAAACGAATCCACGTGGCCAGTACACCGCGGTACAACACAGTAGTAGTGCGCACAAGAATGTAATCCCATGCTAACAATCTAAATTATAGAAGGAGTTAATTCTTCAATTGTATAATCCTCTATGAGCTAAATTGACGCCGATTGTACCGCTAAACACAGTCACTAGTTCCAACATTTTACTGGTATGGATCACCTAATTTGTGAATTATTGTTTACAACAGTAAGGGTTTCTGGTTGCTAGAACCATGGACGAACGTCGTCGTGAGTTTCCTTTTGCATCTTCGCCGAGTTACATAATGCATAAGGCTGTAAGTTTTGTGAAAAATATCCAAACTTTCCGCAAAAGAAGTGGTGGAATTAACTTCCGAGTTCTCTGTTAAATCGGCTACAATACAAACAGTGCTCGCAAAGAAAAAGCTGTTACACCCGGGAAAAAAAGAAAGCGGGATGCAAGAATGTGACGATTTTGCAAAGAATGTATTTCGCATAATAGTGCACAAGTTCTTTTTTAAAAATGAGACGTCAACAGTTGCTAAAGTGCTACATGTAACGAAAGAAGAAGCGTTGTTTTGGGAGATTGAGTAACACCGTTGTTTGAATCCTGGTTATCCACCTTGGAGTGGAAAACAGCGGCACAAACGAAGCAAAGAAATGTGAGCTATCGCATAGATTTTATTTATTTTTTCGTTCGTGTTTTTTTAGGGTTAATTATTACATTTTGTTGTGACTACCAATATTATCAACATTATAACAGAATATTTTAGCCATCATTTAAGTTGTCGGAATAAGGGCAGTTCGTTTTACATTACAATATGCCGCGTGTACACGTCACGTGGTAGTGAAAGTATGGCAGCATTTCTGAAGCGAACGACAGAAGGCTATATTATAACGGTTCACTGCTCACCTGAGTTTTCTTAAGGCTTCAGGATCCTGCCATACTCCCTCCCCTCGGAAACACTACCGGATTCAGAAATATTTCGAGGAGCACCGGACACACAATTACGACAGTGACGGTCTGACCGCCCTAGACGCTTCAGTCGCCACTATTACGATTGGCTACAGGATACCCAGAAAGAAAACGTGAAGTGTATTTGCTCCTCATAAGAAATTTAATGGAGCTACACATTATAATGGCACCGCCGCCATAGCGTGACCACCGTCACAGAAACAACAAGTAACTTCCAAAACACCATGCGACTTCACAAACATTACAGCAACACAATTTGACTACTAACATCACCTCTACACAAGTCCATTTAGAACACTAACATCACTTTCCTGTGCGGTTGATGACAGGGCCCAGCCATTACATTGGACGATACGGCAATAATGTTCGCTCACAATCTCCGGATACCCAAGCAGTACTAGACCTATTACGTTCACTATAAGTAATAAACTACCACAACACAACCATCATGACATCGTCAGAAACGAAGGCGGTAATTGACATTATGCGCGCAGGTAGGGGAAGTGCTGCGTTGCAGCATTTTCTAGCGACGGGGAAAGGAGGGAAATATTCGCAAGTGTGCGGCTGTTGCCGCGAACTGAAGCTGTGCATTTGTTTGTTGTTAAACTATATAAATACATATTATCCTACCTTATCCTTGGTCACTGTTTCACTATGAACCAACTTTTAAGCACACCAGCATTCATTTCTGTATGATGGTCAGATGGGGACCTAGATTTAGAACGAACAATTAATTTGCTCTCTGAGATGAAACCTGAATCGGCGGAACCAACATGTCTACTGCCGTCACTCATCTGCCAGCAAGCTGATCTGGTATGGTTTTGGTTTCCGAGGTTTCATACAGGTAATGCATTTTAGTGCCCCCCAGATATCTAATAGAACGCATTATCTGAGAAACACGCCTCTTGCGGCTGCAATTTCACTACGTTCCATTATTAATTTTCTTCAGTCTCAGTATTTCCTGTAACAAAATCCAAGTTTCCTAAAAATGTGGAGCATGGAAGATTCACTGCCCTCAAAGCCAGTGTTTTGTTTTATTTTGATCACAAGCTTTCACGCCGTATGAAATGTTCTTTTCTCATACACAGGAATAATTTGTCGAGCCAGCAAATTCTTGTCGAAATCGTTCAGAGTTAGTCACTCGTTTGTTCCTTTTATGCACTTTTCCAGGAGCATTAAAAATATACCGTCTCCTACATTAACAAAAGTTTTTGCTTCACTTGCAACTCTTTCTACGGTGAGCATACCCACCTGACAGCGCTAGTTGCTTTCTTGCAACAATCGGAAACACTGTTTAGAATGCTCCCTGCTTCTTCCATCTTCCGCTGGAAGTATTTGTACACATTACATACCACTTCTCTGGCTTGGCTGTGAAGAACACACTTTTTTTTTTCTTTCAGCCATAGTCAGAACTGTTAACGGACTGTTTAATACTTTATTATTACACAATGGAGTCGACTTATAGCTCGGAATTATTAAATTTCACTGTTATACTGGAGACAAGCTCTCTCAAATACTCTCCGAAACAGACTGCGCCTGATTGGCCGGAAAACGCGCGACTATGACGTTCTTGTGTATTTATCATTCGTGACGGAGGCTCTAATAGATAAATAAATACAGAAGTATAAATACACATGGTTCCTTGGGAACCAACCATGATGTACTTCAGAAGCTATAGAACTTACGGGAAAGTTCTCTATATCATCATCAAGGCAAATGAACTCGAAGATGTGCCACACTTGAGGAGGCAGTACACAGCAAGGCCATATTTCCGTTATCTCGTACTACATTACTTTTCACATCACAGGCACCTGAGAGTACGCATGACTGAAATTTCATGAAAAATATTGACTGCTTTATTTCAATTCCATAAAATAATTTAAATATTCCTGAACACAAAGAAAGTATAATTGTACATCAGGCGCCATTTTCAAATGCCTAAAGTCACTGGAGCTACAGCAAAGCACTAGAGGTCAAACTGGACTCGACAAGAAAAACTTCAGTTTGACAAGATATAATTCACATCATGCAAAGTAAAAACCAATGTTATGCAGAAGCTAAGCAGCAATGCAAGAAGAAAGAACAGGAGCGGAGGGGAGGAAAAGGAAAGCTGGGGGTCCAACCTACCAATCTGGTGGATTTTAATGTGAGCCATGCATTCAAATCTTTCCTTGTTTTCTCGCTATTTATATTTTCAGCATTTATGTTCCCGTAAAATGTCCCTTGCGGAGTACTTTTTCTCTTATACAAATAAAATTCGCTGCATATGATCACTGAAATACCAACAATGAATAAGAATTGCTCTAAGCTTTACTGTCAGATCTATTTAAGCATGTTTTCAATTTTCAGATAAAAACATTATATTTTTAATTAAAAACATATTCACAACTTTAAAACATGTTGGAGCCTAAACTAAACGAGGCAGAGAAATCTAAGGTAATTTCAAAAAGTAGATGCATTTGTGAATCTAGAGTTAAAATATTAGACTATTTCTTTTTTGTCGTAAGGAACTTTATTGGTGACGCGACAAAAATATAAACAATTTTGACTACCACTTCCAAACCATTATAGGAAAATTGATGAAATTTGTACTGAAAGTTACTTGCGTTATATTATTTCTGTGCTATAAGTTTCAAAAGCTAGCATTATTAGTTTGGAATTTCTAACGTTCAGTTATACATGTGCTTAACCGCAACCTAGTCTACGTTAGGACGCTCGTTCAAGGAGGAAGTGGCGCTTCAGATGATACTCGATGCACAACCAGAGAGCCTACCGTCGCGGACTTCGTTCCTCAAGCGTCCGAATCGCCGGAAATTCCAGTAACACACCTGAATGCCTTCAATTCCATCACATGATATTCCATTCACTTCCTCACGTCCATTCCCCTGGGTATAAGCAGCGTGCTTGCGTCCTGGGCTCTATTTTGTACCTTGCTTAGGCCCATGTGGCCGGCCAATCAACCCGTTTTGAAATCCCCTGGTGCAATAGCTGTACCGCTGCATTTTCCCAAAGAATCGCACATTTTCCAACTTGTTATTCTTCCGATGGGGGTATTGTTTTGAGGGTATGGCCAAGATCCAGAGCCCTCGCTCCGAGCTTGTTCAAGTTAGTGCATAAAATAGTTTTCTCCTGCCCACTTGAAAAAGAAAAAAAAAGAAAAGAAAGAAAAAAAAAAAAAGACGCTGAATGCAGTAGTTGTTTTCGAAGATGCCTTCCAGAGTGAAAATCTGAGTGGAAATTTCACGCGATGTTTTTTCGTTTGGAACACCGCCTTGGAGCCCGAAATGTAGCTTTTATTGGGTTAACGTCGTTATATTTTGAGTTGGAAGCTTACGAAACGAGGCCGTAGACCCAAAAAGTTCTCAATATTTATAGACACATTATAACTATAAATAATGTTATAATTTTATTAGATCGAATGGAAGAATTTTCTACTTCTAACATCTGACATCTGGTGAAAGACCTACCTACCTTTAGTACCAACTGTCTAAAAAAACTATTATACAGGTGTTAATGAACTACACCGAAATAAATTGCGAGATTGTGCACGTGATTGATATAAGTAATTTGAGATCGGCGATCCATGGTCCCCGGATAAACATAACGCAGCTAGATACCGTTAAACGTGTGGGTATCAGGTGCTGATAAGTCGGTGTTAAAGCAAAGCAGCTTGAAAAAATGACTTAGAGTGCTGCCCGAGTATAAAAATATCAATTTTTAGCAACTAGTTACAGGCGTTCTCAAATTTAATGTCGCAAAAATCTGTAAAATCTCGAACTAATCATTTAATAGTGCGACACTGAGCATTCATTAACCACGTCCTTGAGTTATGTAGCCCACTCTGGAGCCGTTTTTTCAACTACTCTGGTGGCTTAATGCATAACGTGGGAAGCTGCTATCTCAAAGGTCATGAGTTGCATTCCTGTCATAGAGTGAATGTTTTTATTATTTTTTTTCATTCCAGACGAAGTGCTGTGATACGTTGCGTCTTGGCACTTTAAAAACCGTTACTTCGACATTTCAATAAAGAGGCCATAAGTCTCCTATCTCAAATTACTTATTTAAGTAATCTACATATTCTGTGAAAATATTTCGGTATAGTTCATTAAGACCTGTATATGCCCAGCTTGGTATACACTCGGTTGTTTTATCTGTGATTTTCAAGCGGCTAAAGGTTCTGAAATGCTAATGCCACTACTGCTGTTCAGAAATAAGTTTGAGAAGAATCTGCACTCGAAGCCATGAATGCCGCGTACAAGAGACGAGCAAGTTGTAGGGGAAACACAAAAGAGCCGCAACACTGTTCCTCCTCGGTCTGACTGGAAAAACTTCAACTCACAATGCTTTCACAAAGTGGGACGCCTCAGCAACATTAATTCTTGAGAAGTACAAAGTTTTATGTCCATTTTCGTCAGAGCCAAGTTGCCAAGTTTGCCGTACACAACTTTAAGCAATACGAGGCATCTGCAGCTAGACATTATTTTCCTCTCCAGCTTCACGTGCATTCAGATGACAAGTCACTTACCTGAAATACGTTTTAGAGCAGATTCATCTCTCTCTATATATATAAAATTACATTTTCCATTTATACACACGTTTTTGTGAAACACCAAATTGTTCCAAGGCTACCATTAATACCACTTTTACTTAATGGATTCTTGTGCTATATTACTTTCTCTAGCCTGTATGTACTATGTACATAGTGGGTAGAAAAGTATGATATTCCACCCAAAAATTCGATACCAAGATATCACCGTAAACATATGTTTTGAGGTCCCCTGAGTCCGAAAGAAGCATCTTTAGAAAAAGGTCCGTAAGTGGGTGTCTGTCTGTGTGCCTGTGTGCCTGTCTGTCTGTGTACCTGTGTGGCTGTGTGCCTGTCTGTCTGTCTGTTTACCTGTGTGCCTGTCTGTCTGTGTGGCTGTGTGCCTGTCTGTCTGTGTGCCTGTGGGCCTGTCTGTCTGTCTGTGTGCCTGTGGGCCTGTCTGTCTATGTGCCTGTCTGTCTGTGTGGCTGTGTGCCTGTCTGTCTGTGTGCCTGTATGCCTGTCTGTCTGTCTGTCTGTCTGTCTGTGTGCCTGTGGACAGTATAGCTCAAAACCGAAACGTTGGTTAAATAGCAAACCTGGTATTTAAGTTCAGTAACTTACAAGTATGAGATTTTCAACAAAATTTACTCACTTCCAACTACCCTTTACATGGAACATTTTTCGAAAATTTTGATATTTTAAAAAATGGTTCTTACGATTTTGACTAAAATATCGTATATTAAAGATATTCTCATTACAAATAAAATGTATAAGTTGAATTTTCTGGGAATAGCTTCTGAAGGCCTCTGAGTTTTGCAAACTTTTGCACAACGGTTAAATCGTAAGAGATACACAAAACTTACTAAACAAAAGTGTAGATCTCGTTAAAAAGCATAATTTATGTCATATACGTTTTTCTTCTGGAGTTGGCCGTTTTGGACATATTTATTGTTATTAGACTAAATTTTAAGCGTATTAGCTTTTCACAAACCTGACCTTGCAAAACGAACCGAACCTCAATTGTTTTACATAGCGACCAACTTTTGAATGATTTGACTGTCGCTTTAGCATAATGCACTCCCTTAATTCCCTTCTAAGTACAAGGAAGCAAGTAATACTACCATTTCTGTTAATATTTATTTCGATTACCATATACAGATAAAATATATAGATAAAAGAATAGTACTTTGTAAATTGTTTGTGGAACAGCTAGAGAAAGCTATGTGAATGGAACACATCAAATGCTTTTGTTTTGTTTTAAAGTAGGTTATTGTAAGCAATTTATAAACTACCGCACTCATTTTAAATCATATACATTTAAGAAGGTGTTTTGTAATATATAAAGTAGAGTAACTATAGCCTTGTTGCTTTTTTGCTGGTAAAATATGATTTATAATCTATTGGCCTCAGAGCAAAATTAAGCGGTTTTTCACATCCAATTTAGAAGGGACGCTGAAAACCAATGTAGTTAAAAAGCGTCCATAGATAACATGCCATTTCCATTTGAGTTCTCCATAGTTCTATCATGCATATGCTCTGAAGTTTGATTGCATATGTTTCTTCACAAAATGGCATGGCATGTGGTAGTTTTAACTACTTTCTTGGCCAACATGTCACTCTGATCGTGGCCAACAATCATGCTATATCCTACAACCATGTGTGGGTTTGAGATTGACGAACTTTTATGCGTTATGGCAAATTAGAATGTAACGCGTGAGTCAAAAAAGTACGAACTGGCTGCACAGTGTTTTGCCTGTCCACACCTCGCATTCGGCGTCCGCTGCTATCTAGAAAGGCGTGAATGAAACAATTCAACACTTTTTAAACTACTTTTAAAGCTTTTACTTGCCAAAATTATTATTCAAGAAGATGCTGAAATTGGACACAGTCGTTGACCATGCATTTTTGGCACCTCCATCACTAACGGCAGTTCACGTTGAGAAATTCTGGCAATTTCCTGGCGGGTATTTTGTTTTAATTCTTCCAGGGTATGTGGGGTTGTCTTGTACACTTTAGGTTTTAAGTTACTCCAGAGATAGAAATCGCAAGGGGTTAAGTCCGGCAACCGATGTAGGGGGGGGGGGTTGGGAGACCACAAATATCTACTAATAATTCTGTTCTGAAGCTCACTTTCAATTGTTCTCATCAAACTATTGGCTGTATGAGCTGTTCATGGATTGCAGTACGGTCTGAAACTGCTACACTTGGAAATCATTCTGCAAATCTCACGTTCTCTTGGCGAGGTCACTGAATTAACACATAAAAACTTAAACTCCCGGCGCAACAGTCCACAAGGGGCCAGGGCCTACCGCCCGACCGCTGCGTCTCCCATCACGGGTATGACAGGCATCATGGATGGGATGCAATATTGGAGGGTGAGGTGTGGTCAGCAACTCGAATCCCTCCAGGTCGGTTAATGCGGTCCTCTCAACCTGGAGGCGCTAGTTCTCCATCAAGTAGCTCCTAAATTGGCCTCCCAGGGATCTCACGAGGCTGAATACACCCCACACTGGGTCTCCCAGCGGGGGAAAAACTCCCCACGCCGGTAACGGAAATCGAACCCAGGTCTCTGTCATGGCAAGCACCCGCGCTACCACTGCGCTTAGGAGACGACCAATTCATACTTACGAATCATAAGTAAATACACGCTGTGCTCATATACTGAGCCATAGTACACTAAGTATAGGGCAAACTAATAAATCATTCTTAATAACTGAACTACACCATATTACTATCAACTCAGTACTGTTCTTTCAGAGCAGAGCAAAACTGCATCAGAAGCGTGACCTTGTTTACAGCAGCAGTGTTGAAACACGTGTCCACAAGCCCGGTGGAAAAACACCGCGTAGCCGGCTCGGAGGGTTTTGACTCACTCGGTATCTGGAGCTGAGGGGGACATTTTTCTGATACGAATGACTCACTGTTAACAGTCAGAGAAGATGGTGACGTCTGCAAATTTGTCTTGGTGTAAGGGAAGTTGGTTTGGAGCCAGGCGCAAGACTTCTGCTTCTCTATCAATAGCTTAGAATTGTGGTCATCAGGTATATACAGGAAGAAACTTCTATTGAGGACTTTGACTGTCACGTTTGAGTATTCTTGGAATTTCTATCGAAGTGTGAATTACGTCTGATTGACAAAAAAAGGAGCAGTTGAAGGATATTTAGCGCCAAATTCTTTGTAGGTACTTATTTGATAGACACTAATACTCAAGTCTCACTTGAGTGTCAATATCAGATTCAGGAACAAAACTCAACTGAAAAGTCAGTGCGGAATGAGTGAAAATTGATTGAGGTTTGACCATTTTTACTTTCTCTACCCCGTATGTACAATGTACATATTGCATAGAGAAGGTATTGTATTCGATTTTGAGATTTCACTGGAAAACTATTTTTGAAATCCCCTGAGTTCGAAAACATCGTTTTTAGAAAAAGGTGAATAACGAAACGACCGTTAAATACCAAAATTGGCATTAAAGTTTAGTTCCTCCCAAAGATGCAACACGAAGATTTTCAAGAAAAAAGTTCCCACCACAAACTAGCCTTTACATGGAACATTTTTCGAAAATTTTGATTTTCTCCAAAATGGCTCTAAGGATTTGTATTAAAATACAGTATGTTAAAGATACTTACATCCCAAATAAAATTTATATCTTGAATTTTCTGGGAATAGCCTCTGAAGAATCTGGATTAACTTTGTCAAATTTTGAATAACTGCAAATCCGTAATAGATGGACACAAGCTTACCAAACAAAAGTGTAGAACTTATGAAAACATACAGTTTATGTCCCATAAATTTTTGTTGTGGAAGTAACTGTTTCCGAGATATTCCTTGTTATTGGTTTCAATCGTAAAGTACCTATTACTTTTCTCAGACAAGAAGTGTCCGCTTTCTTTTGTTCTAATCCTGGCCAAACAAAGAAGCTCGGGTCCACAGACCGTATCTGCTTTTGTAATACACAAAGTAGTAGGTAATATTAAAAAACAAAAAAATTAAAAGAGTAAACTCGAAAATAAAAGGGCAAAGATGTTCAGGTTATCAACTTGAATTCCAAACCCAGAACAAATGGAATTCAGATGTATTAATGATCACTATTATAGTGGACAAATGCACTTTAGATGAATAAATAAACAAACTACTAACACCATAACAAAACAATGACCGAAAAGTATGACGTAAAACATATGTAAAACATTATAATTTATCTTGTCTAACTCTTCTTCTCGTACCCCCTTCCTATTATCAGCCTTGTCGGATCTCAGCTGTCTTGCCTTAAGTAGAAATTTATCTAGCCCGTCCACGCCTGCCAGTAGCGTCCAACATGCTTCTATCTGTCGTTTGCAGTGGTAAAGGATCGTGGTGAATACTTTTATCTCCATTCCTCCGTGCCCCTACATTTTGCCAAGATATGGGCCCACGTGTCTTCCTCCTCGCAAATGGGGCAGATTCTCGTACCATTCTCGTCAGTAATTTTTATCATCCGTCATGCTTCTAGTCTAATCCAGGTTCTTATGAGTTTGGTACCTGTTTTTATGTATTCCTCTATACTCCACTCCGATAAAATGTAATATAAAGTATACCACTACCTATGGTATAGTCCGATACTATTACTGTGCGTTATTCGCGATGAATTGATTACTTTCAGTTTGAATTTTATCACGAAACTTGTTCTGTAGATGAATTTCATAGACTTGCTGTTACAAACTTCTGAAAGGTTTTCATTTGATTTCAAGAGCTGTTTTTCTAAGGTGTGGGTTAAAGTAAGACTTTCAAGGTACTCCGATGAATAAACAGTCTCATTAGCGATATTTAGTTGTTTGTTTTCTGCTTGTTTTAGTTGAATATTCTTATTGGTAATATAAGTAAGTGATGATGATAAATGGAGTTCAAAGGCGCTCAACTTCTGGGTCATAAGCGCCCTCATAAAACAAAGCGCGACAACAGCCAAAGATAAAAGCAAGATGAAACTGGAGCTAAAAAGGTATGAAAGCAAGGGAAAATAAAACTTATCCATTTCTAAAACAAAGAAATTAATCTATAAATCTAGGACGAAAAATGAAGCAAAAAAAAAAAAAAAAAAAAAAAAGAGATAAAAATAACAGAAGCTAAATGGCGATGAAAAGATATCATACGATAAAAGTGAAACGGTTAAAAAGCATAACTAATGCTCTATCATCCATCTACCGTAAGAGAAATAAAATGTGTCTAACAGCACAACGTAACGGACACTTTAGATAAAAGCTTAAAAACCGTATCTGTTGCTCTCACAGTATCTGCTAGGACCTCCGCTAGACAGCCAGCGAATGTGTGCTAGAGCAGCACACTCTAGAAACACATGACTGACGTAAACGCTTCTCCACAGAGCGGACAGGTAGCAGCCGGTTGCTTCTTAAAAAGTTAACTATGTGTAAAAATACAGTGACCGATCCGCAAGCGAGCCAATAGCACCTCCTCCCGACGACATTTACGAGAGGAGGTTACCCAGTTTACAGGAAGATATTTCACTTCCCTGAGCTCATTCCCGAGGAGCGACGCCCACTCTGTATGACAACACGAACGCATCGTTCTCCACACAAGCCTGGAAGCAGCAGTGGATACAAATGGAAGCACAGTACTGGTTGCTTGCTAGCCCTTAGCTGCTAATTCCTCCAGTTCATTCTCCGGCAAGCCGACGTGACCAGGAACCCATGCACACTCCACAATTGCGGCGGTTCCCAAACATGTTTTGGGGGGAGCTGGGTTCGAATCCCGTGTGCAGGTTTAGGATATTAGGAATGGCGTGGAGATGTGGGTGCCCTAGCTCATGACGTGTTGGCATGTAATCTTTCTCAGGTGTGGTAAGACACGACCGGTTTCCTTTGAGTTCACGATTATTATTGAACTCGTTTATTCATTTTCTACGACATTTTCTGCCCTCGAACACAGACGCGTTCCTCCTAAGTTTTCCCCTTTCCAGCTCGCTTTACGCGACCGCGCCTATAATTTCTTAATACTCGTGAACGTAATCTGGTGTATTAAATATACATTGTTTCTATCGCGGCAATATGCAGCCTGTTCGTTCCCACCGCAGACTCAAATATCAGGTCTTAACCCAACGAGTCTTCCATAGCAAGTGCATTCGCGTCGCTCGACCAACAATAAATCCGTTTGTATTCGCTTTTGTTACGTCCACCCTCGGGCAGTGGAACTTCCAACCCCTTTGGTTCATTGTCTGCTCTTAACGGTACTCTCCTACCTGGGTCCTGTGCCAGCTCGTGGTAAAATCCGTCTTTGCGCTTTTAGACGTGTTTCACAACGCTTCTTCTCTGGCCATTTCCGATGAATATTTGTCCCTTCTTAATGCAAATTATATCTTCCTTTAGAGAGTTTCTAATCCCGTGACACGATATGTACTGTCTCAATATGAACGCTCCGAAGTGTGTAAAACGTAGAGGACATCCTGAATGCGCTGCACTATAGGATGATAATTTAAGTAAAGCGTAACAACAACAAAATTATTTAAACATACAGGATTTATAAATCCTGTAATATACCTAAAAATGTTACACTATTAATGGAGATTACAATAAAACTCTTATGAATAATATTAAGTCAACACGTTTATAAGCTTTCAAGTATTTTATCGCGCGCGTAAGTTTGGTTAATGTATAGCATTGAGAGGAACTTTAAAAGAAAACAACAACTAAGAATTAGTTTCTAAACTTAAAGCTTCTAAGCTATCCGTCGGTGGTATAGTTACTTAGTTTTCTCAAAAAGATTTGACTCGTTAGGTTTCATCATCGGTTTCGCTTTAGTTTATAGATATAGCTGTAGATTATACACGGAGAGGGACACTTCATTCACTGCCACCTATCTACATGTACTGTAGCTACCACCCCAGTAAGACAGGATGAAGTAAAGGAACCACAGAAGCCTACAAGCTGCTGGTAGATATGCGCTGGAGACGCGCGGAAGTCCGCAAGAGTTTTAGGCTGGTAAACTCATTTCACTACTGGAGCTGCCTACAGAGGGCGATGAACGACGCGTTGACTAAGCTCCCTCTGGTGTCCACAGGAAATATTGTTTCCTATAACAAACATCGGCGCCATCTCTCCGGTACCACTATACGTCACGAAACATAGAAGCGCACCTTAAAGATGAGAAGGAAACGGAATGAAAGGAAATTGATCAGATGGAATGAAATGGTGGTAGATGAGAAACCACTCTATCATTTTCCTGCCGCCGAGGGGAAAGCACGAAAACAGAAGGCGGTTGACGGAAATGAAACCTGGTACCACGCGGACGCGAGCTGCACAGATTATCGCGGGGCGATTTCGCTGCATTTTGCATGTATTGCTTTATTGTATGCTCCTAATCTCTTATGTGGATCAGACTTTCTACTAACGGTATTTTGTGACACCAAATATATTGAAACAGATGGTAAATACGAATTCAAAATAAGATGAACCATCAGTTCACAGTGTTCTTATCCTAAATGTGTTAGTCTTGTTACCTAAGGCAACTAAGATTGATGAATGCAGTTTTCATACCGGCAGGCAGATAACGTTCGTGCGTTATACAAATTGCAGAACCTCACGTGGTAAAATACAGGCACTGAGTTGCGCTGTCAGCGAGAGTGACCTTCGTTTTTCTTCTCTTGTATTGCAGCGTAAACGGTGCAGGAATCGCGCTCATAGAGAGAAGGCTCCCAGACTTTTAGTTAAGCCCGTGAGTATATACTAGAACAGTGTAAACACACGGAGAAAGTTAACATGTTTTCCACTGTTGTTTAGAGAATAGAGTTCACATTTTATATTTACAAATATTAAAAAGTGTGTTTCACCTATCAATAAGCACTAATAACTAGTTTCTTAGTTGTGTAACACGCAGTTCTTATTTATCATTAGAACTAGATCAACTGTAGGCTTAAATCAATACATTAAGGCACCGTAACAAAACTCATGAGAACACGCAATGTTTCACTTATTATTATTATTAATGTTATTATTATTATTGTTGTTGTTATAATCATCATTAATTTCCTTGGTAGAATAAAAATAAAACATGACATAGCCATAACGAAAAGCATTCAATCATGAGTGCAGAGACAATTCAGTAACAGAAATGTATAATGCTGTTCAAGATTTAGAAGGTGGGTCAGCTGTGGCGCAGGCTGAAGAGCCCAAAGTACACAATTGCAAATACGTACCGTCATTACAATCAACATGGCCGTGAAATATTTTGTTGATGGCCGTGCAACATGCAGGGTATGTTGGTTAGACTCCTGTACATTTATATAAACTGGAAGTTGTATTTTAACTGACGTCCATGTAACATGGATGGTATGTTGATTAGAGTCCTGAGATTCTTAGAGATTCTTTAACATGAAGTTGAAATGTTTTAAGTGACATTCGAGTAACATGGAGGATACGCTGGTTGTACTCATATGCATTTACATCAACACCAAGTTGAGGTATTTTAAGTGACGACCATGTAACATGGAGGATACGGTTGTTACACTTCTGTGCATTTACAGACGCACCAAGTTGAGGTATTTTAAGTGACGACCATGTAACATGGAGGATACGCTGGTTGTACTCATATGCATTTACATCAGCACCAAGTTGAGGTATTTTAAGTGACAACCATGTAACATGGAGGATACGCTGGTTACACTCATATGCATTTACAGACGCACCAAGTTGAGGTATTTTAAGTGACGACCATGTAACATGGAGGACACGGTTGTTACACTTCTGTGCATTTACATCAGCACCAAGTTGAGGTATTTTAAGTGACGACCATGTAACACGGAGGACACGGTTGTTAGACTCATGCATTTACAGACGCATTGAAGTATTTTAAGTGACGACCATGTAACGAGGAGGACATGCTTGTTAGAGGCGTGTACACCAACATCTGATAAGCACTAATCAATTACCGTATTCTGAACTCAGCTGCTACGTAATGCCATATATTACCGGGCTACTCAAGAGAAACACAAACTAGATGACAGCTCGATACCGGGTTGTCCCAACATGCCGGACTTGCTTTGTGGGGTGAAATTGCTGCAAAACAAGCGATAACCAATTAATTAACATTAATTAGAATATTAGATGGTAATGCTTTTCATTGTTGACAAATCTGTTATTTGATATCCGCAGGTATCATTTTTGAAACGGCAGAACTAAGATTATGACATCAGAACAAATTCTGATTTTCAGATGTTTCGTCCACGTCTGTAATACACCATCAAAACGTATTGGGGTGTAAACTTATATTTATATTGGTCAGATTTTTCCGTTTTTAGTTGTGTTTTACAGTCATATTAGTAATTTCCCTCTGTGCTCAAACATACACTATTCAATGGTAAAAAGGTATTTACAGAGTATAAAGGTAACTGAAGGGCTCTTTAACTGAAAATAAAGAAAGAAAGAAAGAAAAACATTCGAAGTTGCTACCCTGGCATTTAGGTTATACAGGCTTAATATTCAAATTTTAAATGTATTTCCAAAAATAAAACATTAGAAATTATTCTTCTATTATTTAATTTTTACTTTCTCTACACGGACTATGTAGATAGTGTTTAGAGAAAGTATTGTATTGCACCCAAAAATCCGATACCAAAATTTCACCGGAAATAATACGTTTTGAGACCCCTTATTCAAAAAAAATTATAAACATGTCCGTGTGTGTGTGTGTCTGTGCGCAGCATGGCTTAAAAGCGAAAAGTCCGTTAAATACCAAACTTGGCGTTTAAGTTGAGTGACTTCCAAGAATGCGACATGAAGATTTTCAATAAAATCCTCCCACTCCCAACTACCCTTTAAATTGAGCATTTTTCGAAAATTTTGATTTTCTCAAAAACAGCTGTAACGATTTTGATTAAAATAGCTTATGTTGAGGACATGTTTATGATAAACGAAATGAACTTCCTCGGAATAGCCTCTGAATACCTCTTCGTTCTGGATGACTTTTGTAAAACTAGCAAACCGTAAGAGATTTACAAAAATTTACAACACAAATGTAAATCCCATTAAAACACACAGTTATTGTTATATCATTTTTTTTGTAGAGTTTAGCATTTTCGAGATATTCAGAATTATTGGTTTCATTTTAGGCCAGTTAAGCTTTTCTGGAACGAGAAGGTATCTTTTTTCTCGCTTCTCGCTTGTTTACTTCTGGCAAGCAAATAGATGGAATTTCAATTGTTTCACATAGCGTCCGTTGACTTGGCTATCGCTTTAGCCTGCGCATTCCCTTATTTCCCATCTAGTTACAACAATGAGACTAATTGTGCTTATATTTGTCTTGATTAACATGATATAGATATAAAAGACTTGTTGGCGGAACGGCTAAGTCATGTAAATGGTTTTTCAGATGGCGAACTAATCGAAAAAGTAAAAATAAGACTAGTAATTAAACGTTTAGAATTTAAAAAGGGATAAGGTGGAACTGGAATAAAATAACATTAATAAATTGTTTGAAACAAAAGTATTATAGAAAAGCCAGCACCTTTGCAACCGGTATACTACACTGAAAACTGCATCATTTAACTGCAAAGGTTAAGCTAAATTCTCAAGTTTCTAAAATCAAGATTAAGTTGCAACTTGAGGCACTTACAACCAAAAGATGATGATGAAATTATCCGAGGGATAAAAAAATGTACGAAAAAGGATTAAGAAACAAATATAACACACTCTGCAACAAAATTGATGAAACAGGTATTGAGTCATACTTGCTGCAACTGTGTTCTTAAAACTTACAAAATGCAACTTAACTTGGCAGAACAAGTAAATATTAGCAAAACTACTTCACTATATTTTGCATCTAAAAATAATTAGTTAATAGAATGAATATCTATTTAGTTTAAACCTTACATGGATTTTAGAGAGATTTTTAAATGTAGAATGTAAAACCAAACTGAAAATTCTAATATTACAAGAACAGCATTTCAGTGTCAGCAGAACTACTCCAAGTACATATGTTATTGTATTTAGCCAATAACAGCAGACATTTTTTCGCAAATTCTATTATGTAAAGTTGATTTAGTTTGACTTAGTTTGTTCTTTTTTATGCCAGATTTTCAAGAACTGATATCCGAGGGTTGCTACTACATACATTTCTTGAATTTCAGTTCATTTGAACGAGTTGCGATCTACGTGCCCGTATCATATATTGAAATATTTGTTAAACCGAGAGAGGGACACCGGGGTCGCATAGAAGATGTCACGGTTTCAAAACCCCGGGGCTGAACACTTAGCCTAAGTGTTTTTTCGTGGTTTTCCTGGCTCGCTGGGTGGAAGTTGGGTTTTATAATTTGATGCACAAACTTTCTCATTCTAAAGGACTTTTGGATAACTGATGAACCATACGGTATAGACAATTTACCTCAACCATTAAAGCGCCAATGCAAGGCCCGAGATTAGGTAAATTCTTGCAATCGCGGTCATCTGGTTGGAGCAATATTGTCGAAACATCTTATCACAGCTGATATTCACTACTTTGAACACTTGTCGCACCTGACGTTCATTTGTTTAATATGTTGTCTTGGTTATTGCTAACAAGGTGACAATCCGGACAGCCGACCTTCTCTTTTAATAATTGTCAGTTCCATAATTGTACTTTCAATTAATTCAGTTACACTGTTTATTTAAAGTTTTATCCGGTTCATAATGTATTTTATTCAAAAAAATAGTGAAAAATAATCATTAATTGTATTTCTTATGTATGAGATGAGTGCAATAACCTCAAATAAAATAACGTTTGTTTTCTTTTCATGTATTACTTATTAAAAAGTGAAATAAAATAATTGTTTCCTATTTCTATTTTTGCTATCGGTATTCGTACATTGGGCGTAGGCCACATCATAATTCAGGAGGCAGTGAAAAAATAAAAAAAATCGGTAAATAAACATGGTCGAATGCGTCATCTACCATTTGAGAACTAATGTATATATTACAATCATAAACGGTTAAAATCTTTCTTCCTATATGTTATAAATTATTGGCTGAGTTGTCTCATGTCTTGGGACAACTGACTCCCGTTGCTTCGCTCCGATCGACAACATGAAAACACTCCTGGCATTACTTATGATAAAACCTCACTACACAAAAATGTTTAGCCCGCTAAAACACAAAATTTATATAATATATATTTGTTGTGGAGCTAACCATTTCCAAGATATTCCCTGTTATTGGTTTCAACTTTAAAATAATTATACTTTTCTCACACGGAAGGCCGTCAGTTGTTGCATATCTCTTTTGTTTTACTCTTGGCGATGTAAAAAGAAACGAGTTTTAACATCAACCCACAGCGACAGCTTGTAAAGGATTTGAATATCGCTTTAACCTAATGAATTTACTTTCTACATACAGATAAGCAAGTATATCGACTATTTCTGCTAATATTTATCGCGATTAGTATGAAGTAGTTAGAAGAATAATCATAGTCGAATATCATCGATTGTAATGCACAAATAATAGCGTCCCTGTGCAGGGTTCGACGCTAGAGGTCCTGGGGGACCGACTGAGTGAGAAGTACTGGTTTCTGGTGCTGAAAGCCGCGGGGAAGCATTCTCATGATGCTCTGTGTGGTGATGCGGTAAGCCTAGGGCTATGTACAGAGATTCTGGTTTCCGCTTGCCAGAAACACAAGAATACGCCATACACATAACAATCAAATAAAACACACCGCAAACCATTTGCTTTGTGATAAACTCTGAGGCTTGCAATAGTAATTAAAATTTGATGTGTTTCATTCACATGACTTTCTCTACATCTCTGTAAAGCCGATGCCCACGGTCCAAATTTGGTCCAATTTTTTTATACAACGTGAACGTTGTGTACAATTTCTCCGTTCCATTCCCATGGGAGTATGTATTGGTCCAAATATTTCACGCATGCACACGAACAGCTGATAGAATATGGTGGAGGTTGCTGATCCACAATTATTTACGCTCGTTGTCGCAAGCTTAGTTTATGTATCCATTGCAAGAGCATATTATAACATAAAGAAACAATCAATAAAGAGGCGTTGGTGGTCTCGACCATGGCTGGAACGTAGGAATGCAGACCACGGAAGTTAGTGTACTACATATGCTGCAAAATGAACTCGTTTCTAAATTATTTTAACTTCCTTAGAATAGACGAAAATTTGTTTGGAAAGTTGCTGTCCTTAGTTGAGACAAAAATCACTCGCCAAGACACAAATATGAGGCAGTCCATACCAGCAGATGAACCAGCAATCACGTTTTTATATTTTTGTTGAGAAAAGAGGTTAGGTGCAAACGGCTCCGATAAAATGCATTTGCAGGGGTTATAAATACCCGAGTCATTATTTCATAAATCTCTGCCGCACAAAAAATGTGTTTTAACCATAGCTCAGCTACTATAACCCTATTATTTAGAAAAAAAGTCTACAAGAAACAGCAAAGTTTCACACAAACAATCACGTTGGCGGGAAGGAAGACACTATCCGATGTCCCACGATCCAATTTGTAGTTTGAAGAGCTTTGGACCAAAATATTTGACCGTGGGACATCGGCTTAAGAAATTATTGTTAATAAGCTTATTCTTCTATTTACTTCATGATAATCGAGATAAATATTAGCAGAAACGGTCTTATTACTTAGTTCCTTATAAGTAGAAGGGAAATAGAATACACTAGGCTAAACCAACAGTCAGATATTTTAAAATGTGGTTGATATGGGTTTGAAATCCGTTTCTTTGCGTGGCCAGGAGTTGACAAGTTCCCGCATGAGAAAGGTTTAAGAATTTCAAACTGAAACTTATATCAAGGAATAACTCGAAAACGGTCAACTCCACGAGAAAATGTTATATGATATAAATTGTGGGTTTTAACAAGATCTACGTTTTTGTTTAGTAAGTTTTCGTCTATCTCTTGGGGTTTACCAGTTATGCAAAATTCAGCAAAATTCTCCATACTAAACAGGTCTTCGGAAGCTATTCCAAGAACATTCAAGGTACACATTTTACTTGTGATGGAAATGGCTTTCATGTGTGGTATTTCAGAATCGTTAGAGACATCTTTGAGAAAAACAACACTTTCGAAAATTCCTCTATGCAAAAGGTAGTTTGGGGTGGGCGGATTTTATTGAAAATCTTCGTGTCACATCCTTGGAAAATACCAAACTTAAATACCAAGCTATACTGTTCACAGACACATACATGCGCGGATCTTTTTCTGAAAGTGCCTTTTTTGGATTCAGGGGATCCCAAAACACGTATTTCTGGTAAAATATTGGTACGAATTGTTGGGTGCAATACGGCACCTTCTCTAAACACTTTGTACATAGTACGTGTAGAGAAAGTAACAAGAGCTAATTTTATTTTGTATTTATTTATTTATTTTTAGCTTACCGTCTTAAACCTGGTTGTTCATGAATGAAATTGCTGAAATGATGTTCCTATGATCTTGGAGTCCATGGAGTTTAAACTTACCCGACATTCGACAGGTAGAGTCAGACTGAAAAATTCAATGCCATAGCCGGCATTTGAACCACGGATCTCCCGGTCTCTAGACGGTTGGTCTATCACTGAGCTACCAAGGCAACATGCCGGCATAGTATTTTCAGTCTGACAGTATCCAGCTCCTGTCAACCACACGGTTCTCTGAGAAAACAATTAAAATAATCACAATTGTTCATAATAGTTGGCTATTATGGGGCCATTTTTCAACTATTTCTCAACCTAATCTCCATTCCCTCAAGACATTTATTGTCACGTGGTACCACTTTTTTAATGCCGATGTTATACTTTTCCACCGCCAAAGAACTTATCCTTTATGTTTATGCACAGCATATTTGGCCAATGGAATGTTATAGGCAAATAACGCAGGTATATTATGATAATGCAATGAACAAGTCTTCAGTGAGGAAATGGCGCATAATTTACGAGTAATCAAGGTGTACGATAAAACCGGAGTGGCAGTTCATCAATCGTTATGGAGAAGTTGTAGGCAAATGTTGACAAAATAATTAAGAAAAACCGGTGTTTCACTTTGAACACCGTACATGACGTTTTGGATGGAAAAGATTTCCCAGCCATGAAGACCTCAAAGTGACAGTGATATCTTGGTTTAGCGATGGAAGAGGATAACATCAAAACCGGTGCTGCGTGACAATAAACACCTTAACAGCCATGACAATTAGTTTGAAAAATAGAGTAAGCTAAATAAAGTTTTGTGTTGATAACTTTCTTTATTGTTTAGATATGCCAAATTATCTGTCACTTTCTGGATGGCCCTCGTCATGACAGAGCAGAAATGTTTGTAGTTTTCTTCCAAACCCAAATTTACTGTTGCGTCTGCTTGTCAATGATTGGTGCGGCTCGGGTATAATGTTGTGTATTCTGAACTGAGACCAGGAATGGCATCCGGCACAGGAAATGTCACCATAATGCTGCAACTTCCTTGGCTGTGTCTCAGCAAACGTCTGTCCTCTAATCTGCATAACGGTAATGTTGTGACACGATTTGTGTCGCATTTAATGGAATGTCTGCCTTCCGTACTCACTTTTTTTCCTCCTCTTTTCCACTTTTTTATCTATTTATGATTATTCTGCTATACATTGGTTATGCTATCACTTTCTTTTATTCTCTGGTGCTTCTTTTGTCTTCATTATTCTTTCTTCTCTCTTCCTTATTTCCAATTCCTTTTTACTACGTGGGCCATCCAGAAAGTGGCAGACGATTTGGCATAACTAAATAATAACGAAAGTTATAATCACAAACTTTAATTAAAAAGTTAGAGTACCTTACTCTATTTGTCAACGCAATCTACATTCTGTCAAGATACTTATTGTCATATGGTGCCAGTTTTTCAATACCAATGTTATACTTTTCTACCGCCAAAGAACTTATTCGTCTTTATGAATGCACAAAATGTTCGGCCAATCGAATTTTATGGGCAAATAACGCAAGTGTATAGTGATAATGCAATGAACGAGTCTTCAGTGAGGAAATGGTGCAAAACTTGCGAGTAATCAAGGAAGAACCAGTGTGTACCAAAAAGACCGGAGTAGAGATTCATCAATCGTTATGGAGGAGTTGAAAGCAAATGTTGATAAAAGAATTCAGAAAAACGGTGTTTCACTTTGGACACCGTGCATGACGTTTTGGATGGTAATGATTTCCCAGCCATGAAGACCTCAAGATGACAGTGACATCTTGACTCAGATCTTTGGCGGTGAAAGAGTAAAACATCTGCATTGAGAAACCGGTACCACGTGACAATAAATATCTTGATTGCAATAACGATTACGTTGAGAAAGGAGTAAGGTACTGTAACTTTGTAAATAACATTTTGTGTTGATATATTTTGTTATTACTTAGTTATGCCAAATCGTCTGTCACTTTCTGGATGGCCCGCGTAATTAAGTTCATCTTTAGTTAAGACGTACTTGTCTCTTCTTTTAAATTCATTTTGCTTTTTAAAATGTTCCTTCCATCTCATAAACCTGTATAAATTCAGTACTCCAACTACTTTTAAAACATCGTCACTTTTCTCTTCTTAATTTTCTTCTTTTTTCTTCTTTTTTCGGTAGGTATATAATCTTAATTAGTCTTTCATGGTAGATTTCAACTTTTATTTATTGTCCAATTCCTAGTTCTTTTTCGATTTGTGAATTCCAATTTTGAATGCTAATTTTGTTAATGATTCCTTTTGATTTAAAACTGAGTCTAAATTCATATTTTCAGTTTGAGTACCTAGCTAATTTTTCTGTAAAAACTGGCATTTGTGTTGTATTTTGTTCTACGCGGCATGTTTAATTGTTAATCAGAACTATCTCCCCCACGAGATTTTGTGCGTCGGGAAATCTCTTTTCCCATCACACATATTTATTTGTTTATCTACGTGGTATAGAAATGGCCGATTGTTCCCTTTTATTGCGGACTGTTTCTTCTCAGCCCATGAAGTATATACAGTAGGATAACCAGAACATCGTGAGGTGTTCCCGCTAAACCTAAAGAATGTATGTACGTATTTTTTCTTTGCAATTGTGTACTGCTCGGTGGCAGAGTTAAATGAACAAAATTCATTTACAATAATGATCTTACAGTTAATATCAGTGAATACAAATTAGTGGTAGTAATAAACTAGCATGCTATATATACATGGTTTTTGAAATACCTAATTACTTATTATTCAGTATAGCAATACTTATGTCAATCACCAGCATGCTTATAAGTAGTGTCTATGAAGGCTCAACATTAATAGCTATAGAACAGTTTTTGAGATCCTTAATTACTTCACAATATTTACTTTTAATTAATTATCTAGCATTTAGTCTAAATTATTCCTAAACTTCTCCAAGGTCAGAGGGCAGCCCTGAAAGGCTGCTACACGCCATTCATTCCATACTTCAATGGTCCTATTAACAAGAGAACAATTTTCTACGTTGGTTCTATATCTTCTGCCCTTAATTTGGCTTTTGCGCCAAATTTTTGCGGCTTCCATTTATTCTCTTCGCTTTTCGTAAGCCCAAAATTGTTACCTCTCTTTATGAAGTTTACAGCCCTTCTCTGTATCTTTTACAGCGAAGCAGTTTGATTAACCCTGTATGGGTCCCAGCATGCTACTCCATATTCCATAACTGGCCGCACTAAGGACTTGTAGGCAATTTCTCTGGACTTTGCGCTCCCCTTCTTCAGTGTTCTCATTACGAAGTGCAATGTCCTTCACGCTTTCCTAGATGTATAATTTATCTGATCCTCCTATCCGGTATTACGGGACAAGCACACTCCCAAATATTTGCAGCTGTCCACCTGTGGAACTTGTTCCCCACCTACATCATAGCTATGAAGAAATTACCCTTTAATTCTATGAAAACAATGTATACATTTTATTTGTGGGGTTTAAATCTACCGCACTAATCTGCTACATTAGAAAATACAGGGTGAGTTTAAGTCCACGGACAAACTTCAAGGGGTGGTTCTTAACTGGAAATGGAGCACAAAAGCTCATATCTCCGAAAATGCACAGTTTGACAGTAGATGGCACTGTCGACATTCTCTAATAAGTTGCAATGTGTTGCAGATAGTGTGATTTAAGAAACACACAAGCGCAATGGTCCAGTGTTCATTCCAGGAACAAGCCGAGATGGTGCATGTGTGTGGCCAAGCTGGTGGAGGTGGGTTTTCTTCGGGTTCTCCGGTCCCCCGCCTCCATCGCATTCCATTGGTATTCCACCTTCATTCCATATATCAGTAGTGTCATCGCCTGCGGTGTCATCTGTTGTAAAAGCGGGCGTTAAACACTATAAGAAAAAAAACAACAAGCAGGTGGAAACGGCTGGGAGGCAGCACGGATGTACCCTGACAGACATTTGGGGTTGTTTTCGGCGTTTGTGTGAGCATGATCCTTTGAGACAGTTGAGCGTTGAGGGCGGTCGCGGTTTGTGCTTACAGTATGTTTCAGAATATGCTAACCCTCTGTCAAAGACTTTAAAATTTGGGATTAGGAGGTTTGCGTTAGAAAGCAACACTCGCAGCTGCCAATTCTTCCACTTAATGGTCTCTTAACTGAGGCGCGAATCCCGACTATGACCGCGCCGTGACGAGTGGTTAGACTACTCGCCTCTCACCTAGACGGCCCGGGTTCGATTCCAAGCGATTGCATGTGAGATTTATGGTGGACAAGTGGGTTCTCTCCGGGTTCTCTGGTTTCCCCCGCCATCGCATTCCATCAGTACTCCATCTTCATTCTATGTGTTATCAGTGTCATTGCCTGCGTTGCCACAAATAGTAAAACCGGGCGTTAAACACCATAGGAAAATCTCGACTTGCAAGCAGAGTCTACAGAGTCTCCAGGAAACAGAGATTTTACTACATTGCCTCTCACTCCAGAACAGGCTCGTCTTTTATTTGGTAATGGTTATTGCCCAGTGACACGGGGGAGCGGTACCGTTTGAAGACCATCATGTTTTGCAGAAAACTATACACCAGATGTGGAAGAAAATGCTCTTCATGAGATCCCAAAGATGCTATCCCTAGTTATATGTATCCTACATGACAACCGGTATTATCCATATCATCTGTTCTTTGAACTGATTTTTGATACAGATGACATAATTAACTAGCATAATCGCCATCTGTGGGCTACATAAAATCCTCACGGAATGGTTGGAGCTTCTCATCAGCAGCGGTCCAGTATCAATGCTTGGGCAGGGATTATTGGCGATCGCCTACTTGGACCAGTTCTTCCTCCACAACGTTTGGCCGGAGAAACGCATCTTGACTTCCTGCAAAACGCTCTTGTCCATTGCTGGAAGTTGTGTCTTTGGCAATACGACAGGAAATGTGGCTGCAGCACGATGGAGCCCCAGCTCACTTCTGTATTAACCTTCGCTGGCGCCTCATCACCTCACCGAGACGAAGGATAGGACGTGGAGGCCAGTGGCCTGCCCGATCACCAGACTTAAATCCTCCTGGTGTAGGGTGGCATCTGAAAAGCAACCTTGACGGTGAGTTTGTTCCTAATGTTCAGATCCTTCATTATGGCCGTGCCGTGGCCGAGTGGTTAGACTATTCCCCTCTCACCTAGGCAGACCGGGTTCGACCCCAAGCGACCGCATGCGAGATTTGCGGTGGACAAAGCAGTGTAGGGGCGGGTTTTCTCCGGGTTCTCCGTTTTCCACGTTATCACATTCCACCAGTGCTCCATCTCCATTCCTTATATCATCAGTGGCATCACCTGCGTTGCCATGAGTAGTAAAAGTAGACGTCAATCACTTTCAAAAAAAAAAAAAAAAGGTAAGAAAAGATTCTTTATCGGTGCCAAGGCTGTTTAATGCTATTTAGTACTATTTGCCATGGAAACTGTGCATTTCTGGACGCAAGGTGATATGAAAGTTTGTGCTTCATTTCCAGTCAGGAATCATATCCTGAAGATGGCCGGTGGGCTTAAACTCACCGTGTAATTCGATCTTCCGTATCCACAGGTCATTGAATTATTGTTAGCTAATTTACCACACGACACTTGAGCCATTTGGGCTCGTTGTATGACCGGCCTGGCGGCCATTCAGTTGCAGGCAGATGACATTGCAGCCTGAAATGTTGCCTGTTGAAAATTTAGCTCAACTACTAAAGCGCCAATGCAAGAGGCAATTTCAACCAATCGCGGACATCTGACTGGAGCGATATTGTCTAAACATTCTATCGCAGCTGATGTTCATTTCTGCTAAATCTGGTCACACCTGACGTTCGTTTGTTTAATATCCTGTCTTGATAAAAATAACTGGGCATGTAAACTCGTCCTCTCTAAAGCCATGTTTACAGACCAACGAGCAGCACACTGGCCTGATATAAACAAACACACTTAGAAATGAGCCTACAGCAACAGCAACGAGCAGCACACTGGCCTAATAATAAACAAACAAACTTAGAAATCAGCAACAGTCAACTTCATCCTGCCACTTATTAACTGCCAGTTCCACAATTGTACTTTCAATTAATTCAATTAAAATGCTTATTTAAAGTTGTATCCAGTTCATAATTTATTTTGGGGAAGAAGTGAAAATTATCTTTATTTGTATTTCTTATGTATGGGATGAATGTAACAACCTCAAATAAAATAACGTTTATTTCCATTTCTAGTATTCTTATTAAAATCTGAAACATAAAATAATTGCTTCCTATTTCTATTGCTGCTAACGATATTTGTACATTGAGCGTAGGCACGGTCAGGAAGCAGTGAGGAAAGAAAAACAAAATCGGTAAATAAACATGGTCGGATGTGTGATCTACCATTTGATAAGTAATGTAAGCATTGCAATCATAACCTGATGAAATCTCCCTTCCATATATTATACTTTATTAACAGTCTGTTTCGCTGAATTGTCTTATCAAATACAGCTCGTGCTTTCTTATCTTCCCGTCGCTTCGCTTCGGTCGGAAATATGGACAAGATGACAACACTCGCGGTATTACTTGTGGCAATGTAGAACATAACAGCTACTCAAGAACGTTACGATGCGGGTGCCGAGACTCGCATTCGGGGCTCCTTGGTTCCATTGCAGGAGCCACTATGATCGTTGCTTTGTTGTGATTTACTTTCCGTCATTTCCTATCATGTTGCTTCCACTTTCATGTTTCAGTTGGGCTTAGGGATGTGTGATGTCTAACAGATGCGGCAGATCGTTTGCTCGTAAAATGCTTTTCGGCTCTGCCATATAACCGCGGCGGCCTAAGGTGGGTGGAGTTTTACCTGGTACCGCCAGAGTCGTCGGTGTGATCGGATCAGCAAGTTTATAATCGTTAGGGACCTCTGCGCGTCTCTGTTGGCCGGACTGCCTAGGGCCTTTAACCTCGCCCGGTCCTCCTGGGTGTATTATGCACAAGAGTTCCTCTCTGGTTTGAGGTGCGAAATGTTCCATCCATTTCGTGTCCATAGTTTTAGAAAACGTTTTCTTATACTTTCTTGCTGCACAATTAATAAAAACACTCAGTATTTACTGCTTAAAAACTCTGATGTGTTCCATTCAGATGACATGCTCCACCTGCCCTGCAAACAACTATTCTTATAGAAGATTATTCTTCCATCTACTTCATACTAATCAAGATAAGCATTAGCAAAAATAGTTTATATACTTGCTTCTTTGGAAGTAGAAGGAAATACTTATGGTTAAAGCGATATTCAAATATTTTACAAGCTGTCGCTATGTGATGATGTTGAAACTCGCTTCTCTTTGTATCGCCAGGAGTAAAACTAAAGAAATATGTAACAACTGATGGCCTCCCCATTTGAAATAAACTATAATCATTTTAAATTTGAATCTAATAACAAGGAATATCTTGGAAATGGTTAGATCTACAAAAGAAATGTATACGATATAAATGTGTATTTTTGTGTAATAAGGTTCTATCTCATATAGTTGACCAGTTATCGAAAAGCCGTTCAAAATGAGAAGCACTTTAGAGACTACTTCAGAAAATTCAAGTTATACATTTTATTTGTTGTGTAAATGTGTTTAATATACGGTATTTAATCAAAATCATTAGAACCATTTTGAGAAAATAACATTCGAAAAATGTTCTATGTAAAGGGTAATTTTGAGTGTTTTTTTTCTGAAAATCTTTGTGTCCCATCCTTGGAAGAAACTAAACTTCAATCCCGGCTATGGCATTTAATTAGAGGGTACTAAACATGAATCCCGGATTTAATTGTTTCAAATCCGGGCTATGACATTGCACATTTCTGTCTGACTCTACATGTCCAACCCCTGTCCTAACGACGGTTTGTATGGAAAAACAATGAAGTAAATATCTAGTTTGGTACTTAACCTACTTTTCGTTTTTGAGTTATGCTATACAGAGAGAGAGAGAGAGAGAGAGAGAGAGAGAGAGAGAGAGAGAGACTGACACAAACTGAACTTTTTCTAAAAAAAATGTTTTTTTTATTCAGGCTGTTCAAAACCTGTATTCCTGGTGAGATCGCAGTATCGAATTTCTGAGTGGAATATAATTCCTCCTCTACCTACTATACAGGTGTTAATGAACTACATCGGAATAATTTGCGAGATTGTGCACGTGGCTGATATAAGTAATTTGAGATGGGCGATGCATGGTCCCCGGATAAACATAACGCAACTACATAGCGTTAAACGTGTGGGTATCAGGTGCTGGTAAGTCGGTGTTAAAGCAAAGCAGGTTGAAAAATGGCTTAGAATGTCTTTAAAACTGCTGCCCGAGTATAGAAATATCTATTTTTAGCAGCTCGTTACTAGCGTTCTCAAATTTAATGTCGCAAAAATCTGTAAAATCTCCAACTAATCACTTAGCAGTGCGACACTGAGCATTCATTAATTACGTTCTTGAGTTATGTAGCCTACTCTGGAGGCACTTTTTCAACTGCTGTAGTGGCTTAATGCGTAACGCTGGAAGCTACTATCGATTCCTGTCATAGAGTAAACCTTTTTTATTATTATTTTTTTCATTCCAGACGAAGTGTCGCGATACGTGAACGAGATCCGAACTCGGAAACTATCTTTCACTTGAAAGCCAGTATCATAACCACTACGCTAGAGAGGTACGATGTAATATGTCCCTTCGTTTTTCGTGTTATGCTCTCGAATGGTTGATAAATTAGCCAGTGGCTTACTGGCACTTCAGAAACTTATAGCAGTTACTTCGACATTTGCAACTGTTATGGTGGTACTTTGTCCAGAATATTATTTAAACGGTAAGACAAAGTAGCGTCGGCGTTATTGTGTGGGTCAGTTGGTCCGGTTAGGGTGGAACCTAGTGACATTTCCCTAACTTTTGATGTCTTTGCTGCTCCGGTGTTGGCTCAGGTTTTTCTTCTTCATCGGCGAACATGAATTCCTCGGTACAGGGCGTGGTACAGAAGGAAATTCAAGAGGTAGTAAGAAAATAACAATAATCACTGGTTCGTAAAATATTATTGAAGAAAATTGCATGGTATAATATTACACTGTATAAACCCTAACCGTTGACAACCAAGTGACACCTGCAAACTTGTGGGTGATGATTATAAATCTGGGGAACGCAAAACCATGGCTTCTGGGTTTCAACCTCGGTGAGCAATGTGGCGCGATTTTGCTCCAGCGACCGACATAGTGTCGCCCATGGAATCTGGCGAAGAGCTGCCCAAAACGGTTGTGATTTTAAACTTAAACATCCTTCTGTATGCATAGCGTCCCTTCTTGCTATTGCCTCTATTCCCTAAAGCCACTCAACGTTAAACAAATGACATGGGCAATAACCTTTTCAGAATGTTTCCTTTTGAGAGTTCCACTAACAATATCTCAAGGTCTTGCTAACGGAAATCTGTGCATTTACAGTTAAAACCACGTCTCAAGCCTTGTCGTCTTAGCGTGTAAAATACTAACAAAATACAAATAAAATAATGGTTAAAGCAAAACTTATTCCCCTTACTATGATTAATAAGACATTACTATATGCAAAGGCTATCTATTTAATTAAGTATGATTATCACTATCGGTTCATTGCACAATACATTTTATTTTTACCTATTATTGTTAATTACATAATTTCGATGGTTTAAGCGGATATAGAAGAGTTACTGTCTCACATTTCAACAAACAGGCTCCTATTTCAAATTACTTATTTAAGTAATCTACATATTCTGTGAAAGTATTTCGGTATAGTTCATTAGCACTCTGTCTACGTATGTAGTGTTTGGTAGAGGAAGCAATGAGATACAGGCAGTTTAATATACCGGTCTGTGGCTCAATAGTGACTGACTTACTGCAACTCCACCACTTTTTACTGCCGCTAAAGTTCCCCTGGTACTCATTTAAATAAACACATTCCGTAGCATGTTATCGATCAGACAGAGTACACGTTGCCTCTCACAGCTCAAAGATCAAACTGCACAGATCCCTTTAAACTGCAACCCACTCTGACTTAAGGCTATTTAAATAGCAAAATAACGGCTGACTAGTCGCACTATCATGCTGTAAACAAGGAACCTCTTAAGCGGCTTAAAGCAATCCAGGAGACGAGTTTATTTCACGTTCGTGTTTTAAGGCATGAAGAGCTAAGGATAGCGCCAGGAGCCAGGAGCCAGGAGCAGGAACTAGTCGCCCGAGTGTACTCGGGCGGGGGCAAATCACCACGGTACCTATCCGCTTTTCTTGCGGATTTACCCGTGTGATATAGTAGATGTAGTCTTATGCAAGCGTTTTTGTCAGTGTCAAAGTAGTTGGGCAGGGTGTTCCCTCTGTGCAGCCGGCGCGGGCTGGCTTACCTATCTGAGTGGCCACCCACCCAGAGAGGGACCAGGCATGAAGGGCTAAGGATAGCACCGTTAATCTACAACGTTTTAAGGCATGAAGAGTTAAGGATAGCGCCGTGAAACTACAAATTTTTAAGGCATGAAGAGCTAAAGATAGCGCCGTGAATATACAAAGTTTTAAAGCACGAAGAGTTAAGGATAGCGCCGTGAATCTACAAAGTTTTAAGGCATGAAGAGTAAAGGATAGCGCCGTGAATCTACAAAGTTTAAGGGCATGAAGAGTGAAGGACAGAGCCGTGAATCTACAAAGTTTTAAATTACGAAGATTTAAGGACAGCGCCGTGAATCTACAAAGTTTAAAGGCATTAAGAGAGAGAGGAAGGGAGTGAGAGAGAGAGTGAGAGAGAGAGAGAGAGAGAGAGAGAGAGAGAGAGAGAGAGACGCATAGTCGGGCGCATTTCAAAGGATAAGGCGTTAGTCATATGATTATCTGGAGAATTTTGCATGAAGATCTTTTGTAACCGTATCACCTTCAGCGGTACAAGGACATGGTTTCTTGAAAGATAAATTCCCTCATAGATGGATTGGTCGAGAAGCATTCTTTGCATGGCTTACTGGAATTCTTAATTTGAATACAATATATTTCTTCGTCTGGGGACAATTAAAGTACCTAGTTTAGGCGACTCCTGTAGCACATATTAACATTCTAAGAGAACGTATCCAAAAATGGATTTGGGCAGATAAGAAACATTCCAGAATTATCAATTGAGTACGGAATAGTATGGAATGGAGCAAGAGGAAACCCCTTCGAGCAATTTGTGTAACTTTCAATTTTGTCTTGTAACACAGCTATAAATTATTATCAAATTCACGTTCATATAAAGCTGTTTACTGTTTTGATACGGGGAGAGTGTCCCGAAATATTTGACAGCAATAAAGACACATCCTGCGTGTCCAAAGTTTTACATTAATTCACGTCATGGGGTGCAACAAAGGATGAGCTGATACAAATCATTGAATCACTGTTTATATACTTTAAAGGAAACAATCTTAAATGCAATATACCCAAAACCACTTTAATTCGATTCCGTTTAGGGAATACAAATGATTTACATACTGCTCTTCAAGCTTCAGGGTGCAACCTAATTGGTACAATCACAAATTCTTGGGAATCATAATCGATCATAAGCAACATCGTCTGAACATATTCATTAACATTGTGGGAAGGTCAACAAATCACTATATCTGCTTAAGCATTTCACCATCCTGTTAGCAATTAAAATGATGTAACTCCATGGCACCACAGCTCACAAGGAACCTTGACCTACCTCCCGGCCGCTGCGTCCCCCATCTCGATCCATGACAAGACGTCATGGATGGGGTGCAGTATTGGAGGTTGAGCCGTGGTCAGCGCCTCGAATCCCTCTCGGCCGGTTAATGCGGTCCTCATGTCCTGGATCAGCTACTTCTCCATCAAATAGCTCCTCAAATGGCACCCAGGGACCTCACGAGGCTGAGTGCACCCCGGTCCAGGTCTCCCAGCGGGGGAAAAACCCTACGCCGGTACTGGGAATCGAACACAGTCTCCCGCTTGGCAAGCAGCTGCGCTACCAACGCGATAAGGAAAAGAATTAGAATGAAAAACTATGTGGTCATATTTCCGCATTTACTATGGGATGTGCTGTAAGAGTCTATGGAAAGAATCTTTATACTGCAGAAGAAAGCGATAAGAATAACGAACGTGGCATTTAAAACCAAGAAATTCATGCAGGGAAGCATTTAAAGAAAAGCAGATCTTGAAAGTATTTTCATTATGTGTATATATAGTAATCATCTATGCACTGAAGAAACAACAATGCTCATCACTATAATACAAGACATAATGAGGACTTTTATAGGCAAGGTTTTTAGAATCAGCATTTGCTGCAAGGATCCTAATGTAATAGGTTTGTTTCTGTACAACAAATTACACGTTTTTACAAAGCAACTTAGTGGAACTCGTACATTTAAATGTAAACTTAAATTGCATTTAACAAGTAAGGTTCTATATAGTTTATATGAATTGGCTGTAGAATAGCAATATACTTGTAAATATTGTAAGTGTAAATACTGTATACTATAAATATTGGTTGTGGCTTGCAATCTATTGGCAATAAATGCAATCATTATATGACAATTATTAATTATAAAATCTGTTCAGGATTAGCAAACTGTGAAGGTTTCCGCTTACGGGCCTTCATTTGATTAATTGGTTTGCATGCAAAGAACATCTATGCACACTTTAAACTATAAAGTGTCAATATGACACTGCGGTTGCTCCAGGGCCACACACTGACATTGAAAACTGTTCAATACGAGTGTATGTCATGCTGACATACCTCGGACCGCGGCGTTATGATCCGTTAGGACATGCCTCATGATTTCTTCCTTGTAATAGCACAATGTAAACGAAGTAACAATCCTCAAAATCCGTCCCATAAAAACGCATCAGAACCCTTCATCATTCCCCTTTCACCTCGGATTTGGCACCGGTAAATTGTTCCTCTTTCCAAAAAAAAAAAAAAAAAAAAAAAAAAAGAAAGCACACGAGAGCGCAGTTTTGGCAGCGTCCCAACAAAGTGTGATGTATTAAAAGTATTCCACAAAGTCATATAGATTCGTTCTCTTTTGCAAACACGTATTAAACACGCCTGTTTAAATAGTTTTCTTTGCTTTCAAAATGGAGTATGAAATCAATCAATTGCCTACTCGATACGCATTTTTAGGTAAAGTGAAGCAGTTGTCAATGCCATCATTATGTATTCTCGTCACAGAAGTTTCATCTTAGATACAGCACTAAGCTGATTCATGTAACATAAACTCTACAACGTATACATCATAGAAAAACATTCATCTTTTAAAATATACATTCTTTAAAAGCGAAACGCTTCTTCTTCCCCTTACTATTACGTTTAGATTGGACTTGCTATGCATAAGAACAATAGACGGTGTCATTCTGCGATATCTCGAACAAATTCTTTGTCACTGTAAATATCTTAATTGCTTCTAACATTACCTATATCATTATTGCTGTTACATATTTTCACTTTACTGCAAATCCTGTATCCCTTAATAATAATAATAATAATAATAACAATAATAATAATGCAAATTACCTAAATATTTACCGGTATAATTTGAACTACTTTTACGAGTAGTTCTCCAGAGCCTTTATTTGGATGCATGGCCGGCCTGCGGGAATTTTCTGGCACCGGGGTACGCGTTGTTTGCCGGTGTAATCGAAACTTACATTCGTTAAATTCAATCCCACAGATTTCTTATCCAAACAATAACCGCATTAGACACATAGCTGCTCATAGTAGCTATTGGATATTGTACCACATATCTCTTACCTCTTGAAGGGGCATTTTCGTTACCACTCATACATTTTTCATGGCCACGTAAATGAGACCACGAGTAGAGGTGGCTGAGGCGGTAATGGCTGTGGGCCGCATTCCGGATGTCTCAGGCTCGCTCCTCGGCAACCGCTCACCCTCACCCATGTTTGTTTTACATTGTAAATAAAGTTTTATGTTGGTATATTTCGTTATTATTTAGTTACGTCAAGATATTCGTTACTTTCTGGATGGCCCTCATGGTTGGTTAAACATTGAAGCCTGGGACTTAAAGTACTTACGAAATTATAGTATAGAGTAGAGTGGCGTATTTATTTGTGTTAAACATTCTACATCCAGAATTACACATGGCGGTGTCGTGGCTGAGTGGTTAGACCGCTGGCCTCCCACCTAGGTGACCCGGGTTCGATCCGCATGTGGGATTTGTGGTGGATGAAGCGGCGTCTGGGTGAGTTTTCTCCGGGTCCTCCACCAATTGCTCCATAATCACCTTTCCTATCATCCATTTCGCTTGCATTTCGTATCATCCACTTCCTCACGCTCATACCTGGCTACGAGCTCGCCACTCGTTCAAGGTTCTCCGTTGTCTCCCCGACAGGCTTCTGGCCCCTAGGCACCCGCTTATAAGTCCGAGGGGAGGGGAAACCGATACGTTGCAAGGGTCAGAGCGTTTATATGCACTGTTCACCTTACATTTGTCACGTTCAACTTTGATTTACTCAGCTAATGATACTATGTGTCCCACTTGTTCTACAAACTATAATTACAACATTATTCCTTTATCTACATTGTGAGCTAACCACCAGCAGAAACGAAAAGAGAAATGAAACAAAAGATGACCTACCGCTAGAGAAAAAGTTTAAGTAGCTTAAAACCGAATTCATTAACAAGGAATATCTCAGAAATGGTTAATACAACAAAAATATGTCTATGACATAATTTGTATGCTTTACAGATACTGCATTTTTTATCTGGTAAATATTTATCCATCGCTTACGGTTAAGCAAAATGCATGTAGAGGTCTTTTGAGGCTTTTCCCACAAAATTCAATATAAGCATTGTATGAGTCATATAAACATCTTTAATATGTGATATTTTAATAAAAATCGTTAGAGCTTGGTATTTAACAGACTATTCGTTTTTGAGCTAGGTTCTCCATGGACACACGGACACACACACACACTTTTTTATAAAAATGAATTTTCTTTTTTGGTTTCAAGGGTCCTCAAAACATATATTTCAGGTGAATCTCGATTTGGAAGTTTTGGGTGGAATACAACACAGTGTTTACCTACTATATGCAGAATACGCATAGAGAAAATAAAACAGTACAAAAACAAAACCAGCAACAAAAATCACAAAAAATCTATAATAACAATGACAATAAAACGGCCCTAGTGTGCACGCACATGCTGTCGACTCAGTACCCACCCCAAAACCTTCCCCCTCCTCTTCCTTACGCTCCGATCTGAGATGCACCACCTTTTGTAAAAAAAATTATGTGCTTCTTTCACACAACTCTCTCTACATTTCTGTAACAAATTATTGTTAAATATCTTATTCTTCTGTTTACTTCTTGCTAATCGAGATAAACACTAACACAAATGTTTCTTGCAAGTGGGAGGGAATACACTAAGCTGGTTGTCATGTGGATCAAATCCGTTTCTTTGCATCGCCAGGAGTTGACAAATTCCCGTATGTGAAAAGTTTTAAGTATTTTAAAACTGAAACTAACAGCAGGGAATATATATAAGAAGTGGTCAATTCCACGAAGAAAATGTATATGACATAAATTGTGTGTTTCAACGGGATTTACATGTTTTGTGTAGCAAGTTTTTGTTTATCTCTTACGGTTTACTAGTTATGCAAAATCCAGCAAAAATGCTTCCAGAATGAAGAGGTCTTCAGAGATTATTCCCATAAAATTCAATATATAAATCTTATTTGTCGTGTATCTTTAATATACGGTATTTCAATGAAAATCGTTACAGCCATTTTTGAGAAAATAACAATTTTGCAATAATTTTTCCGTGTAAAAGGTAGTTTGGGGTGGGGGGATTTTCCTCCAAATCGTGTCGCATCCTTGGAATATACTAAACTTATATACCAAGTTTGGTATTTTAACGACTTTTCGTTTTTGAAAATCTTGTTCACAGACATACAAGTACACTGACAAACGGACACACACACACCCACACACACACAGATGGATTTTTTTTTGGACCCTTAAACATCTATTTCCGGGGAAATCTCGGTATCAAACTTTTGGCTGGAATGCAATACCTCCTCTATACACTATGTACATAGTACGTGCAGAGAAAGTAAAAAGTATCAATAGCTTCCCACTCCCCCCCTTAACCAGCAAGGTGCAGGCTTCAAACCATCTCCTTGAGTTAACAAAGGAACCTGGCAGATATTTTGTCCTTAGCCCTTCCGTTTCTTTACAGTAAGCAAGTATATGAATCATTAACGTTAAATTAAAAAAGTTAAATTATTTTGATAATTTGGTATATGATGAACAATTTGATATGTGCATGATGGAGCTTTGGAGCAGAAAGTAATAGTTGCATGTGCATGTAGGAATTCGAGTAACTGTGTAAAGAATTTATTGAAAAGTTAGAAAAAGTCACGGAATTTTTCCACAAAAAACAAAAAAAAAAAGCATTAATAATTGGTGACTTCAATATTAATTTTCTTACAGAGGATTAAAATAAACATAAGCTAACCCAACTACTTCTTGCTTATTAAATGAAAGCAGGAGTAAATATGGCTGCACGAATTACTAATGTACTTCGAATTGCAATAGACCAGGTAATTCTAAATTCATGTATCATAGATTATACTGTAGAAATTATACTTAGTGCTTCATCTGATCACAGTGGGCAAAAATTCATAGTTACAATGAATTGTCAAGAAGCAGAAATATTAGAAGAGCACTATACATACCAATATAAAAGATGTACAAGTAGCAAACATGTACAATATTTGCAATACTTACTGTTAAAAAAACCTGGGGAAATGTTTACTCTCAGGAAGATATTAATGTAGCCACTGTTTGTTTTCTAAACACTTTTAAACATTATGCAAATATTACTTTACCACTAAAAAGCGCCGTATTAAATAAAACAGAAAGCGCCAGTTGGATAACAAAAGGAATACGCATATCAAATGATAAGCTGAGACACTTAAATAAATTAGCAAAGAAATTAAAGGTAAGTATTCTTTTAGGGTATATGTTCGGAAATATAAAAACATGTATAATTTAGTCACAAAAATGCTAAACATCTCCATAGTGATAATTTAATTAAAAATTAGGAAAACAAATCAAGGATTGTATGGAATATATTCCAACAAGAATTGCATTCACAAAAGAAAGATTGTCAAACTTATAATCTAATACAGTATCATGAAATTATATCAGATCCTTTTGAAACAGCAAAGGTCTTATTTTGTAGAAGTAGCAAACAATTCAGTTAATAGCTATTTGACTCAAGCACATGACACTGTACCCACTGAGCAAAATTCATATTCACATATCCTCCTTGCACCAGAACGGAAAATGAATTATCATCAATAATAACAAGTATGAAAAATAAAAAATCATATGCGTTTGATGGCTGCTCCAATTTTGTGTTAAAATCATGTTCAAATAAACTTTTGAAGCTTTTGTTTTTTAATTAATTTATCGGTTAGTAATGGCTGCTTACCAGATAGTGTTAAAACTAGGAAAATAAAACCAATGTTAAAAAAAGAGTCAAAATTTGAAGTAAAAATTATAGGCCAATCTCCCTTTTGCCGGTTTTTCCTAAAGTGCTAGAGAAAGTTATTTATAAAAGAATGATAAGCTTTATTAATGAATTAAAAATTCTTTCTTCACTTCAACATGGATTTCAGAAAGAGAAATCTATTAGCACAGAATTATTTCAGTTCTGCAATGAAATTTATGCAAAATTAAACAACTCTGAGCATTGCGTTGGTATATTTCTTGATTTGTCAAATGCTTTTTACCTTGTGAATTATGAAATACTACTTAAAACTATTGATATTTTGAATTAGAGGGGTAGTTTACAATTGGTTTGGTGCATGAAAAACAAGTGGTTGAGATAGAATACTATGATGATCAACAAAAAGAGGTGAAATCGATATTATCGAATGAATCAACAGTTGAATGTGGATACCCACAATGTTCAGTTTTAGGCCCCATATTGTTTATTATGTATATAAATGATCTTGTACGTAGTAATTTGAAAAAGAATATAACATTTTCCTTATTTGCAGATGACACCATTATATTAATCTCTGATAACAACAAAGAAAAGCTAAAAAGAAATATTAGTTTGGAATGTTTCATACAATCTCGTGATTTAAGGAAAATTGTCTATTTGTAAATACGGAAAAATACGTAGCCATTGCTTTTCACCACAAAAAAAAGAGAATTGTATTCCCACCTATTTTATTTGAGGGAGAATAAATAGAATATGCTGATAAAACTACATTACTTGGGGTTTGGATTGATAAGAACCTGAAATGGAATTTCCATATTAATGAATTAGTAAAGCGACTTAGTAAGATATTTATTCAAATTAAAAAGATTAGACAGTCAGTAAGTAAGTGCACACTAAGGATGGTGTATTTCGAAAATTGTCATTTACTTCTATCATATGGGATAGTTCTATGGGGATCTAGTAGTGAGGCTAATTATAATATTTGAACTACAAAAAGAAAAGTAATCAGTATTATGCTCTATTTACCTTATACTACCAGCTGTAAGCCATATTTTAGAGAGTTAAACATTATGCCACTGCCGTGTGTGTATATAAATATATATGAAACCATTGTGCAACTTCAAACAAGCATTAAAACACTTGCTATTAACTCAGACATGCTTACGTATGATATAAGGAACAAGTCAAAGTTACACATTCCACCTCATAACCTGTATAGTAACCTGCTAAAGTACAGAATGTGAAATCCATCCAAAGTTTTAAGAATTGTTTACAAACCTTTTTAATGACAAATTGTTATTATTCAGTTGACAAACGTTTGCAATCTCAGGTTACTTGCTTAGTCTTAGTAACGTTATAAAATTGTTTACATTATAATCCTAGATGTTATAAATGTTGTGCAATTAATATTTGATATGCATTTGTTACTATTTGTTGACGCATCTAAAAACATGTAACGGTTTTATGGATGAAATATATGAAACATTAAAAACAAACAAACTAGGATACCTCGCCATAATGCCATTCTAAGCCAAGCTGAATCTGTTTCCCGACAAAATATATTGTTCTATACCCTATTATTGTTTTAGGAAAGCGTAGAAGACATTGCACTTCGCAATGAGAATACTGAAAAAGGGGAGCGCAAAGTCCAGGGAAATCGCCTGCAAGTCCTTAGTGCGGCCGGTTATGGAATATGGAGTAGCAAGCTGGGACACAAACAGGGCTAATCAAACTGATTCACTGGAAGAGATACAGAGAGGGGCTGTAAAATTCATAAAGAGAGGTAAAGGTTTTGGGTTTATGGGAGCCGCTAAAAGTTAGGAGTAAAACACATAGGTTAGTCGCATTATTTAAAGCTTATACTGGTTTAAAAGCTTGGATGGTCGTTAGAAGAAAGTTAAAAAACCCGGCATACTACGGAAATTACGATCATTTGTATTAAAGTAGGGGTAGAAGGTACAGAACCGACGTAGGAACATTTTCTTTTGATGGTAGAACCATTGAAGAATGGAATGAGTTGCCTGTAGCAGCCTTCCAGGGCTGCCCTCTGCCCTTAAAGAGGTTTAGGAATAATTTAAAGGGAATAAATGTTAGATAATTAATTAAAATAAATATTGTGAAGTAACTAAGGATCTCAATAACTGGTCTATAGCTGTTGATGTTGAAGATATATATATATATATATATATATATATATATCCATATCTAGTATGGTAGGTGTACTACTATTATTAATTTGTATTTACTATTATTAACTATAAGACTTTTATTTTAACTGAAATTTGTACATTTAACTCTGCCACCGGGCAGTACCCAATTACAGAGTAAACACACACACACACACACACACACACACACACACACACACACACACACACACACACTGTTTTATTAGTCTTGACTGTAAGCTTAATGTGATAGGTCGCTATGACTCCAGTTTAAACGAAGCTGACTCTGTTTCTCGACAAACTATATTGTTGTATACCCCATTTTGGTTTCAGTCTCGACCCATAGCTCGCCATGATTCCAGTCTAAGCCAAGCTGACTCTGTTTCTCGACAAACTATATTGTTGTATACCCCATTTTGGTTTCAGTCTCGACCCATAGCTCGCCATGATTCCAGTCTAAACGAAGCTGACTCTGTTTCTCGACAAACTATATTGTTTTATACCCGATTTTGGTTTTAGTCTCGGCCCATAGCTCGCCATGATTCCTGTCTAAACGAAGCTGACTCTGTTTCTCGACAAACTATATTGTTTTATACCCGATTTTGGTTTTAGTCTCGACCCATAGCTCGCCATGATTCCAGTTTAAACGAAGCTGACTCTGTTTCTCGACAAACTATATTGTTTTATACCCGATTTTGGTTTTAGTCTCGGCCCATAGCTCGCCATGATTCCTGTCTAAACGAAGCTGACTCTGTTTCTCGACAAACTATATTGTTTTATACCCGATTTTGGTTTTAGTCTCGACTGTAAATTTAATGCTACTTTATCATTACATTGTGACATTTTAAGTCGCCATTGGGGTATGTCATCTCAAAATATTTTGAGATCACCTAAGAGTTGAATGGGAAAAATTTGAGTCAGTTGGGTATTTAATTCTCTGCAGGAATGTTATCACGGTAGCCCAGGGGTTAGAGCTACTGAACGGAGACCAGGAGATCCTTTGTTCAAACCCATACTGTGGAGTTTTTTCAGTCTGATTCTACCTTTCCAACTCCTATCCTGCAAATGATTAGTGTGGAAGAAACAATTGACAGAGAAATGTTGGTAGTTTTTACGGCAGAATTAAACTGAAAACGAAATTCCAGATTGAACTCTTGTCTGAAAGCAGGGTGCTGCACTTGCCTCCTGATTCTGACTGAAAGAATATCAGTTGGGAACTGGTTGTAGCACGGCGTTAATTAATTTAATACACATGATATCCTCTTTTCAAGGACGCAGAGTGACATAACCTGCAACTAAAGCCCCAGGGAAGATAATCTTGAGATGGATTAAATGCGCTCATGGAAAGCTTTTCAGTGACCTTTGGTGATGTTTATGAGGTGGCAAGTTTCACCTGCAGGCACGTGAGCTTCTCTTGCTTTCTGCTAACTCGGGCGTTTCGTTTCATCACGACTGCAATTCAATTAGGAACGAGCAGAGTTTGTGTTGCTTGCTACGCGTCCACAGAATTCCAAACGTAGCAGCCTAGCTTTCTTTCCCCTATAAGCTAACGATTTTGCTTTTCGAGCTGAATGGGCCTTAAATGCCCATTTTATCGCCTGCTGTGTGGGACCATCTTTATTCTCATTTCGGCTCGATACTTTCTAATGATTTAATAGAGCAAAACTCTGACACAGCTGAGATTTCTGCACTACAAGATTTTCTCAGGTGTAGATTGTGAATTATAACGAGAACCAGGGTCATATTCTGTGTGCTAGCTAATTCGGCTACGTAACCAGAGAAATTTGTGAAGAAGGAATCTCTATTAATATCTTAAATAACGAAAAATGATTCCTAATATGTTGGCTGCTTGTATTCTAGTCTATTCGTTCCGAAGTCGACTTACCCTCCCCATTATTCTTAGTACTGGTACCCTCCTAGGACTTACAAGCGGATGCCTAGGGATCAGAAGTCTGTCGGGGAGCCAACGGTACGAAACCACAGAATGGAGAATCTGGAACGAGTGGTTGGCGCGAGGAAGTGGATGATACGAAATGCAAACAAAACGGATGATAGGAAAGGTGATGGTAGAGCAATTGTTGGAATGAGTAGCAAGGGAAATCAAGGATTTGGAGAAAATCTGCCCACACGCCACTTCATCCACCAAAAATTCCATATGCGGGCGCTTGCGATCGAACTCCGGTCACCTAGGTGGAGGGCGAGCGGTCTAAACACTGGGCCACGGCGCCGTCTGCTAGCCAATTGTTACGGCTCCTTGCAATAAAACTCGATTCTGTAGCAGAATGATAATACAGCCTGACTTCTCAGGTGGGAGCAGCATGACTGAACATCATCTTATAATGGGCATTTTCGCGGTACAAGACGTGAAGGGGGAAGTTACTACAAGAAATACCTCGGTTCTTCTCTCTTGCTATGCAAAGCTATAGGACACATCTCCAGGACACCTACAGGATTTTCCGATACGAGTTGAGTATAGCCAGTCCCTGAGGATAGGGTTGGTGTGTAACATACATCATCTTAAGGGTGTGTGTGAAGGACATTTCATGAAAAAAAATCATAAAAAATCTACTTTTTTAATTTTAATTCTATAAAGGAATTTAAATATTCCTGAATATAAAACAAGTATAATTGGCCACAGCAGTTAAAGAACACTTTTTGTGCGTGTGTGTACCACAAGCCTTTTCCGAGATATCCAGTATTAACGTTTCCAATTGTTGGATGCTTGGTCATGCTTTCTAAGTAGTTTCGATGCTTGGGTGCTTCTAGCGATTGCATTTTCCGGTCAGTGTAAATAGCGTCCTGATTTAAAAGTTTCTAATGTGACGAAACGTGAACTACAGCTATATCTGCAAACGTTCATCCAATCAAGGTGAAGTCGATAGAAATATAAACTTTCGTGAAAATAGTTTAGATGCCCTCTATTAAGTGACAGAAAGTAGAGAAATTCATGTGAAGGTGCAACATCAGATTTTTACTTTCTGTACACGTACTATGCACAAAATAGGTAGATAAGGTAGTGCCTTGCAACCAAAAATTCCATGTGGAGATTTCACCGGAAATATATTCTTTGAGGACCCCTAAATCCAGAAAAGCATTTTTAGCAAAAGGTCCACGAGTGTGTGTGAGAAGAGAGAGAGAGAGAGAGAGAGAGAGAGAGAGAGAGAGAGATTCGAAATACTCTATCTTATAACAAGGAATCTTGGCCTACCCCCCCATCTCGGTACATGACAGACGTCATGGATGGGGTGCAGTATTGGAGGGTGAGACGTGGTCAGCACCTTGAATCCCTCCCTGCCGGTTATTGCGGTCCTCATGACCTGGAGCCGCTATTTCTCCATCAAGTAGCTCCTCAATTGGTCCCTCAGGGACCTCACGAGGATGAGTGTACTCCGGTCCAGGTCTCCCGCTGGGCAAAATACTCTATATTGCCAATGTACTATTATCTCAGCAACTATTTAAGATAATATGCTGAAAATTTTAAGGTATATTCAGCAGCATTTTTACAGTTGATTGATGAAAATTAGAATCCTTGTGTTCATTAGAAATAAAGGTATGATCTTTTAAATAAAGCTCTGAAAAATGTATTCAGAAATTTTGATTTTTAAATTTTAAAAAGCAATTAATCCATATACATAAAAACATTTTCGTTAAAACAAAGCTTATTTAGGTGCAAATTTGTGGTAAAAATTTCAGCCCTTAGTGTCTGGGATAATGGGGCATTGGTATAGAACATTTTACTTCTTCAGACATTGATTTCAAACAAAATTACAGTATATAATATATATATATATATATATATATATATATATATATACATACACATATATATACAATCCAAAAACAATTTCGAAATCGAAACTCTCACATAAATAAAATATGAGCCGGATGCCAATAGCGAATAGCTAAAACAGAACTTTCTGATCAAAATAAGAAAAAGGTCTCTTCTTTAACATTAATATTTACAAAGTTATTGATGTTTTACCAAGCGAGTGTACCAAAATGCTCTAAAAAAGCTACAAGGCAGGGTCATTTTCAACAACATTTTAAAACTATTTACAATTACCGTACCTGTATGAAAGTTATACCAAATTGAATGGGGATTCCAAACATTCATATGCAATTAAAATATGAAAATGGAAACAAACTATGAAAACCCCATTATATATTTGTTTAGTATATTCAGTGGATGGTAATCGGGGCTTTTCAGAAAACCCCACCCTTTTTATGGAAAAAAAAAAAAAACTTTTAAAATATTGTTTTTCTGAAAACTGGCACAAACGATTTTGATTAAAACACCACATGTTAAATATACTTAGATGACAAATATATATATATATATTGAGTTTTCTGGGAATAGGCTCGCAAAACTTCTTCGTTGTGAATGAAATTTGCACAACTGGCACTCCGTAAGAAATGGACAACAACTTACCATCGCCAAGACACGGAACTTGTCTGCCGTGCCGGTTACAAACAACCTTACTTTGAGAGCAACTGTTTCTTACAATTAGGTATAAGTTTTATTATACTAAAGTGGGGTAAAAAAACATGTTAAAATTGGATATGAAACAAAGGTCGGGAATAGCGTGGCTGAGGTTGGGAGGGTGGAAAACCCATAAGGCAGTTGATGAAGCTGGTAGGAGGATTTGTCCATTGTGCGGGTATCAGGAAGACTGGACGCATATTTTGGCAGATTTTGCAGATGGATGATATTAGGAAAAAATTACTGCCGGAAGTATGTTTAGCTTCAAACAGACGAAGGACAGCATTCTGGATTTGATTCTAACAGCCAAAATTAGCCAAGATACCTAATGGAATTTCGTGCACTAAGAGATAAAATATTTGTGTAGATATTGTATAGACTTATTTGGTGTTTGAGTGATCTATATGTAGGAATACGTGGTGTAGTTGTGAGTGCAAATGTGTGTGTGTGTTTGTTTGTTTGTGTGATATCAGAGTGTTCTTTCCTTTATTGTTCTATGGTTATGTTGTCCTAGCACGCTAACATATGTATGTGTATATGTATTTCTAATGTTATTAGATATATAACATGGATATGTAGCTAATATTCTAAATTCAAGTATTTTTAGACAGCATGAACCATCACCCGACCCATGCGACTGTGTGACGCAAATATTGTATTATTGTAAACTTAATAATAAAATACTACTACAATTAGGTACAATGTAGTTGAGCTAAACTAGACACAGAACAGCATGTTACATGTGGTTGGGGCACCATCCAGCGTTGGGCCCAAAGAAACAGTACACGGAAACTAGAGAAAACAACACACACAAATAATGAGAGGCAGATCAGAGTGCCAGCAGGGCTTCAGTCTTTGTCGTTGAGGTTCAGGAGGAAGATAAATATGGCGAAGAAGGGGACTGCGATGGCGCAAACTGGAGCGATGGAGCTGATGCGGAAGACATACATTACCTCCGGAAGGCCTGTATCAGTGTGCAGAGTTGAGTCGCGCAGGTACCATGGAGCGCCAGTCATGTGGCGGAGAAAACGGTTCTGTGTGCACTGGATCTTGATGGTCTGCGACGGAGCAGCAGAGCCCCATATGGCACAGCTATTTTGCCACGTGGGTCGAATTAAGAAGGTCGCAAAGGCAATGGAGAGGAACCGGACACAAGATGCTGGATGTCACGGAGAGCAACTGTACTGTACGCCTGTGCTTCTCATGTTTGTTTACGGAAGAGGAGGCAAGGAAGGGGAGGAAAACACATCAGTACAGTCCAATTAAAGTGCTTAACAATGCTGATAGAGCACTTGGATTTATCTTTCTCTTGTTTCTTAGTAATTTGTTATTTCCATATAGCAAAATGTAACATAACGATATTTTCTATGTAAACACACATTTCACTAAAATAAAACAAACCTTCCACTTGTGATAAAATAAAAATAATTTTCTCTTTGTAGTGCAATCAGTCATATAATCATAATTAAAACAAGACTAATAGCAGAAAACAAAAGCAAACGCTTCCCGTGTACATAGCTCACTTTAAAATTTGCATTGAATAACATATGACGAGTGAGTCAAAAAAGTACGTACCGGCAGCGCGGTGTTTTGCGTGTCCGCATCCCCGGCGCTCGTTGCCGTCTGCCGCTGTTATAGAAAGGCGCGTATGATATCATACAACATTTTGAAAACTACTTTTATAGGCTTTACTTACCAACTTGACGTGAAAAGCGTTTTCTGTTATCAGTTAGGATAGTTTTGTATTAAAAAAAGTGCCTGTTTACGTCATATGGTGTGACTGGTGCAAATAGGACATTATCAATGTTTATTCTTAAGCTCACTGTCCAAAATTATGTCCCTTACATGACACATAGATGCATATCTAAGACTTTTATGCAGCGCATTTTCGAATTTTGTTCTCACTTTTGTAGCATCCGAATCTGGTGACGCTTCGTTCACCGTCTGTGGTAATTTGCCCACTTTACAAAGTGTTTCGGACATTTCTAAATTTGCAGGTTCAAGCATTGTTGTTGTTTTAAATAGATTGTAAAGTTATTTTTAATGTAAACTGGAGATTCTTTTAGGTCTACTGATATTGATGATTTTGACCTGTCTGTTGCCGCACAACCCTCACTCTCTAACGACTTTAGTACTAATTATTTTATCATAGTAAGTTGCATAGTATATTGGTATCACTCTGTGAATACTTCTGAAGGCGATGTCAGTGTAAACACGGGTAACGGAACTCTCCCCTAATAGCAACGGGTTTGACTGTACCACCCCTCCCCGACTGTGTCACGTCACAAAACTTCCATGCACACATAACTGAATTTCTGACCACAAGCAACCAGCGCCAAAGCCTAAACTCTGGGAGATCCATGTGATCACTGACAGCCAGTGCGCTCTCTCAGCTGTTAAAAGGTGTGTCTGCCTAACTGCCAATAGATTCATGCTAATTAAGCAATGATGTCATCCATGTTGCAAGATGTAATAAACATTCCTGAATGCAGTTTCAGATTGTGCCGAATAATCCTACTGTAATTGTAAATATAAGGAATGGTAGTGACAGTGATTTTGACTTTAGAAGCAACGATGAAAATGAAGTTGATGATGAAGATAATTTAGGAGAAGAGTCCCTGCCAAGCGACTGAGAGGTTTGGTGCTGCAGCTATGGACGAGAAGAAGTGGCAACAGTGTGACAGAGTGGCCACGAGGTAAGGCAACTGTCAAGGATCACTATGGATCTCTCTGACTGAGAGGTTTGGTGCTGCAGCTATGGACGAGAAGAAGAGGCAACAGTGTGACAGAATGGCCACGAGGTAAGGCAACTGTCAGGGATCACTATGGGTCTCTCTGACTGAGAGGTTTGGTGCTGCTGCCATGGATGGGACAAAGTGACAACAGTGTGACGGAGTGGCCACGAGGTAAGGCAACTGTCAAGGATTACTATGTATCTCTCTGACTGATAGGTTTGGTGCTGCTGCCATGGACGGGAAGAAGTGGCAACGGTGTGATAGAGTGGCCAGGAGGTAAGGCAACTGTCAGGGATCACTATGGGTCTCTCTGACTGAGAGGTTTGGTGCTGCTGCCATGGATGGGACAAAGTGACAACAGTGTGACGGAGTGACCATGAAGTAAGGCAACTGTCAGGGATTACTATGGATCTCTCTGACTTATAGGTTTGGTGCTGCTGCCATGGACGGGAAGAAGTGGCAACAGTTTGACGGAGCGGCCACGAGGTAAGGCATTGTCAGGGATCACTATGGATCTCTCTGACTGAGAGGTTTGATGCTGCAGCCACGGACGGGACGGAGCAGGCACGAGGTAAGGCAACTGTCAGGGATCACTGTGAATCTCTCTGACTGAGAAGTTTGGTGCTGCAGCCATATACGGGAAGAAATGGCAACAGTGTGACGGAGAGGCCATTAGGTAAGGCAACTGTCAGGGATCACTATGGATCTATCTGACTGAAAGGTTTGGTGCTGCAGCCATGGACGGGAAGAAGTGGCAACAGTGTGACGGAGCAGCCACGAGATAAGACAACTGTCAGGGATCACTATGGATCTCTCCGACTTTAGATATGTACATTTTTATACGTTAACCTTTTCGTGGTAATCCTTGCTATTGCTTACAGTTTTATACTACTAAGCTTTTCCCAAACAGGAAGTCATCTTTCGTTTCATTTCTTTTTTACTTATGGCAATGCAAAGAGAACCGAATATCAATTGTTTCACCTAACGACCAGCTTTTAAACTATCTGACTATCACTTCAGCCTAGCGTATTCCCTTATTTCCCTTTTAGTTAGTAACAGGTAGAGAGAGAGTAACGCGAACGGAACACATCAGATTCATTTTTATGCACAATTGTACGTCATACGTAAACGTGTAAACGAATCCATGCGTTCTCTACCGACATTTTATTTTTACATTATTTGTAGTACTATAAGGTTGCGTTTTCAAGCTGTTGCTGAAAGAAATAAACATTCATTATTCGTTCCCTGCGTGCTTGTTGACTTTAACCCTCTTCTCGTTAGAAGAAACCACTAGAAATTTAGAAGTTGCAGCAGAGTCTGTTATTATTTTTACCTTCATCGACTACTCGACGAATATATCGCTCTCCCCTTGCACAGCTAAGGGCAAAGAGCGCGTCTTAAGTCTGGAAAGAGTCGCCAGCTAACGATGCGAGTCATTAGATGTTGGTCCAGAACGGGACACAAACTGCTCTTGGGGTTCTGGTGCGTGTGTCCCTCCCCGGGGTAGCAAGTGGGTTGGTTTGTGTGCGATACGTTTGCGAACGTCAAGGAGAAATAATGAGGCAGTAAAATGCAAACAGAACACAGGACCGGGGATTTTAAACGAAATGATAGTCGGGTAAAGAGTTTTAGCACTTTCTTTCATGACTACGAGAACCATCCAGACGATTTGGCAAAATTAAATAATAATGAAAATTATAACTTGTTGCGAGCGAATTTATCTAGAGAAGAGTTGTAGCTCGAGTTTTACTTAGTATGAGCATTTCGTGAATAAATTAACAATGATTAGCCTATATGGACACGAAGAATTATATTCCTAGAATCCCATTTGTCTTGACGCATATTTGCACGGAAGTCACTGCAACTTGATGTCCAAATCATAAATTCCAGATCTTTTTGTATTGATACATTATGTTATTGTGGCGTAAAATAAACACAGATCTCTTGTATGCTACATCCTATTATTTAGGCTTAGTAAAGCACGATTGCACTTAATATGTCTATTGGAACTTCCGCCATGGCGTACGGGAATATCACTGCACTCTGATATCCAGAGAGAAAACAAATGCACCTGCGTGCGATACATTTAGAAAAACAATTGCACGTGGGTGTGATAAAATAGCACGAGTAGAGGTAATGAGTTCCAATGGTTGGAATTTTACGCGCCAATGTACTGGCTTGTCCACAACCTAGATCACGTGTCGTGAACGAAATAGTCAACGCAAACTTTATTTATAAAGTTACAGTACCTTACACTATTTTTCAACGTAATCGTCGTTGCTATCCAGGTATTTATTGTCACGCGGTTCCAGTTTTTCAACGCAGATGTACTCTTTCACCGCTAAAGATATGAGCCAAGATGCCACTGTCACTTTGAGATCTTCATGGCTGGAAAATATTTTCCATCCAAAAAATCATGTACAGTGAATTCTTTATCAAAATTTGCTTTTAACCTACCTAATAAATGAAGCATTAAAAAATATATGAAACAGATTCAATGTACACCACTTTCTATACATAAGAAAGATTCTACTCAGAGAGCATAAACGTAGGGGTCAATGACCGGCATGCTGGATTGCTTTCTAAACTTGCTTCTATACTTGTAAACTGGCACACTGCGCAAGGAAGGAGAGGCCCACCACTGCTTTTATAAGCCCGTATATATCAGACATCACATGTCTACTCAGTGCAGTGCACGTAGCCAGCCTGCTTTCACTAGCACAAAGTCAAGGTAGTAGGTGACACCCGTTTATAGCATTCGGCTTAAAACAGAAAAAATAATTGGTACTCTAATTATTCCGATAGCTAAAATAAATACACAAAATCCGAATATGCTACCCCGGCACCTAGATAACTATTCAAGCTTTAAATTTATTTTCAAAAACAAGTATTACACAGTTTATTTATTGCACACTTTTTTATAGATAATTAACTAATCTTAAAAACTAAACATTCAAATTAAAACCAGTAAACAATTATCTAAAATATAAAAAAAAAATTATGGTGTAAATGAATACAAATATAATATACTAATATAATAGAGCAAATTATTCTTAAACTAAAATGTTTCTGGAAAACCAGCAGTTTTAGAACTGGTATCCAGCTGCTTCCTATGCTATACTATACACTACATCACTGGTATCCAGCTGCTTCCTATTCTATACAATACACTACATCACTGGTATCCAGCTGCTTCCTATTCTATACTATACATTACATCACTGGTGTCCAGCTGCTTCCTATTCTATACTATACACTACATCACTGGTATCCAGCTGCTTCCTATGCTATACTATACGCTACATTACTGGTATCCAGCTGCTTCCTATTCTATACTATACACTACATCACTGGTATCCAGCTGCTTCCTATGCTATACTATACACTACATCACTGGTATCCAGCTGCTTCCTATTCTATACTATACAGTACATCACTGGTATCCAGCTGCTTCCTATTCTATACTATACAGTACATCACTGCTATCCAGCTGCTTCCTATTCTATACTATACAGTACATCACTGGTATCCAGCTGCTTCCTATTCTATACTACACAGTACATCACTGGTATCCAGCTGCTTCCTATTCTACACTATACAGTACATCACTGGTATCCAGCTGCTTCCTATTCTATACTATACAGTACATCACTGGTATCCAGCTGCTTCCTATGCTATACTATTCACTACATCACTGGTATCCAGCTGCTTCCTATGCTATACTACACACTACATCACTAGTATCCAGCTGCTTCCTATGCTATACTACAAATTACATCACTGGTATCCAGCTGCTTCCTATTCTATACTATACAGTACATCACTGGTATCCAGCTGCTTCCTATTCTATACTATTTACTACATCACTGGTATCCAGCTGCTTCCTATGCTATACTATACACTACTTCACTGGTATCCAGCTGCTTCCTATTCTATACTATACACTACATCACTGGTATGCAGCTGCTTCCTATGCTTTGCTATACACTACATCACTGGTATCCAGCTGCTTCCTATTCTATACTATACACTACATCACTGGTATGCAGCTGCTTCCTATGCTTTGCTATACACTACTTCACTGGTATCCAGCTGCTTCCTATTCTATACTATACACTACATCACTGGTATGCAGCTGCTTCCTATGCTTTGCTATACACTACATCACTGGTATGCAGCTGCTTCCTATTCTATACTATACACTACTTCACTGGTATCCAGCTGCTTCCTATTCTATACTATACACTACATCACTGGTATGCAGCTGCTTCCTATTCTATACTATACACTACATCATTGGTATCCAGCTGCTTCCTATTCTATACTATACACTACTTCACTGGTATCCAGCTGCTTCCTATTCTATACTATACACTACATCACTGGTATGCAGCTGCTTCCTATTCTATACTATACACTACATCACTGGTATGCAGCTGCTTCCTATTCAATACTATACACTACATCACTGGTATCCAGCTGCTTCCTATTCTATACTATACACTACTTCACTGGTATCCAGCTGCTTCCTATTCTATACTATACACTACATCACTGGTATCCAGCTGCTTCCTATTCTATACTATACACTACATCACTGGTATCCAGCTGCTTCCTATTCTATACTATAAACTACATCACTGGTATCCAGCTGCTTCCTATTCTATACTATACACTACATCACTGGTATCCAGCTGCTTCCTATTCTATACTATACACTACATCACTGGTATCCAGCTGCTTCCTATGCTTTGCTATACACTACATCACTGGTATGCAGCTGCTTCCTTATGCTTTGCTATACACTACATCACTGGTATCCAGCTGCTTCCTATTCTATACTATACACTACATCACTGGTATGCAGCTGCTTCCTATGCTTTGCTATACACTACATCACTGGTATGCAGCTGCTTCCTATGCTTTGCTATACACTACATCACTGGTATCCAGCTGCTTCCTAAGCTTTGCTATACACTACATCACTGGTATGCAGCTGCTTCCTATGCTTTGCTATACACTACATCACTGGTATGCAGCTGCTTCCTATGCTTTGCTATACACTACATCACTGGTATGCAGCTGCTTCCTATGCTTTGCTATACACTACATCACTGGTATCCAGCTGCTTCCTATTCTATACTATACACTACATCACTGGTATGCAGCTGCTTCCTATGCTATACTATACACTACATCACTGGTATCCAGCTGCTTCCTATTCTATACTATACACTACATCACTGGTATCCAGCTGCTTCCTATTCTATACTATACACTACATCACTGGTATTCAGCTGCTTCCTATTCTATACTATACACTACATCACTGGTATCCAGCTGCTTCCTATTCTATACTATACACTACTTCACTGGTATCCAGCTGCTTCCTATTCTATACTATACACTACATCACTGGTATGCAGCTGCTTCCTATTCTATACTATACACTACATCACTGGTATGCAGCTGCTTCCTATTCAATACTATACACTACATCACTGGTATCCAGCTGCTTCCTATTCTATACTATACACTACTTCACTGGTATCCAGCTGCTTCCTATTCTATACTATACACTACATCACTGGTATCCAGCTGCTTCCTATTCTATACTATACACTACATCACTGGTATCCAGCTGCTTCCTATTCTATACTATAAACTACATCACTGGTATCCAGCTGCTTCCTATTCTATACTATACACTACATCACTGGTATCCAGCTGCTTCCTATTCTATACTATACACTACATCACTGGTATCCAGCTGCTTCCTATGCTTTGCTATACACTACATCACTGGTATGCAGCTGCTTCCTATGCTTTGCTATACACTTCATCTCTGGTATCAAGCGAAAGGTGCTGGTAACAAGTGCTAATCAAAGGTGGAGATTTACTTGAATAAATTTATTCTACCTACTAATAATGAGATTTATGTATTATATTATGTATATTATGCGGTAGGCCAAGGTTCCCCGTGAGCTGTCGTGCCATGGAGTTATGTTATGTATATCTATTTAACTGTGTTACTTTCCACATTCGCTTATTTATATAATTTAATATTTAGTGTCATTGTGTTATACTAGTAACTTATTTTTCAATAATTTTCCTTATATGTATTTAATAACTTTTCAAATTTTCATAAATTTTAGTTATTCAGATAGCTATTACAGTCGGTGCAATATATAATTTTGGAAAAGTCTATGTTCAAATCAGCATGGGTACTGAGTTATACATGTCTCTGCTGTCTATTGCAAGTTCAGAAGTTCAATGTTGTGTAATACTCTGTGTGAAATGGAGCACAATATGACACAGAGCTAGCACACTTGAAAAACATTTCTGATGTGTTACACTCACATGGCTTTCTCTAATAGTTCTACACACTTCTCACAAAAGATCATTCTTATTTCTACACTATGCTAATCGAGATGAACATTAATAGAAGTGGTCTTATTACTTAGTTTCTTATATGTATAGGTAGAAGAGAAATAAGTGAATACACAACGCTAAAGCGAAAGTTTAATCTTTCAAAAGCTGCGTGGTTGTGAAACTATTGAAAGTAGATTCTCTTTGCATTTTCAGGAATAAAACAATAGTGATATGAACAAAAGACGACTTCCCATTTGAAAAAAGTAGAAGTAGTTTAAAACTGAAACAAATAACAGGGTATATCTCTGAAACGTTGAACTCTACAACAATATGTATATGACATAAAGTGTGTGATTTAACCAGATCTATATTTTCTGTTTAGTAAGGTTTTATACACGGTTTACCACCTATTGAAAATTAATCCAGAATGAAGTTATTTCCAGAAAATTCTAGATATAAATTTTATTTGTCTTGTGGTATTTTATCAACATTGTTAGACCCCGTTTTGAGAAAACCAATTCAAAACTTTCCAAGATTTTTCCATTAAAGGGTTGTTTAGTGTGGGGGAATTTTATTGAAAATCTTTGCGTCACATCCCAGAAATACTCTAAAATTAAATACAAAGTTTGGTATTTAACGGGCTAACTGCTTTTTGGATTCAGGTGTCCTCAAAACATGTATGTTCGGTGAAATACTTTTAGGTTGTAAATACACATTACTCGGTAGACAAAATAATGTACATTCCAATTTTCAGATGTTTCTGGTGAAATTGTGCTTTGTGTGTAGTCGGAAAAGACGATAATAAATTTGTGACATAAATCACGGGCAGTTCATCATGACGCTTGCCCGGATTAAATGAACATTCACTTTTCATTGGCTCTAATGGAAATTCTGGTGAAGGCATTAGTTACAAGCACACTTTGGAGTAAAGTCGACCGATATTTCAAGCGGCACAGAAACCCTCTGACAGCAGCGATTAGAGAACATTTCCCGCGCTCTGGGAGCGAGTCTTGTCGCTTAGATCATTCTGCACGACCAAAGCTGTTTTTCACCAAGGGAATACATTTGTGTATACCAAGAGCGGACGCAACGACACTTTCTCCAGATATTAAACCGGAATTATCAAGCGGGCACTTACTTAAAAAGTGTTCTGCGCCCTAATTCAACCCTAAAGGGTCCATCTTGAGATAAACTGTTTAGAACACTCAGATTCAGGGATTTGAGCTCAGCTAAGCTACGCAAGTGAGACTTGCCTATACGGGGGCGGATTCAAAAGTAACGCACAATGATTTTTTTACAAACAATTTTAATAGTTAAAAAAAACACCAAAAAATCACAAATGAACTTACAGCTTTTACCTAATTTTCCACATAATCATCAACTTTGTCAACACATCTTTCCCGTCGTGATACCAGTTTCAGTATACCCTGTTTGTTGAAGTCGGTTTCCCTGCAATATAGCCATCTGTGGACTGCTTGTTTCACTTCCGGATCTGTCGCAAAGCGTTGGCCTATCAGGAATTTCTTGATGGGACCAAACAGGTGAAAGTCCAACGGTGCAAGGTCTGGACTGTATGGTGGGTGGTGGAGCACCTCCCAGTCAATTTTCGTGATTTTCTGATGAACAGCAGCATCAACATGGGGACGGTCATTGTCATGAAGAAGCTTGACATCGTCAGCATTAATGTTGTGGCATTTGTCAGGAAGGGCAAGACGCTACTTCACCAAATTTTTAATGTTGGCTGCATCATTCACAGTGGTCCCGGGTTCAGCAAAGTACACCAATAAAACACCATGCATTTCACTGTCAGAAGCACTTTCCTAACATACTGAGTCACTTTGAAGTTTTTCTTTACTGGGAACCAGCATGTTTTCTCTCCATACTTGACTGCTTTGTTTCGGGCGTGTAGTGGTAGTCCATGGCTCATCGCCAGTGACGATTCCTTTCAGAAAGTCATGCCCTTCTGAGGTGTACCGCGTTAAGTGATCCAAGTTTGTCATCATTCGCTGGCCCTTGTGGTTGTATATCAGGTTTTTAGGCATCCAGCGAGCACCAACTTTAAGACATTTCGACATGTCATGATCAATATCGTTTATTGCACCACAGGAAATGTTGATCTGTTGCGATAAGGTTCGCAGTTGCACACGCCGGTCGTTCAAAATTACCGCCTCAATATCTCCGACATTCTGCGGGGTAGCAGCTGTTACCGGCCTCCCGGAGGGTGACTAATCACTAAGGCTCATAGGGCTCTCTTGGAAGAATGCATAACAGCTGGAGACATTGCTACAATCATCCCCATACACGCCACACATGTCCCTATGAATTTCACTCGGTATATGCCCTTTGGTCCGCAAATATCGAACTATACCTCTCTGCTCTTCACACCTGGACGTAAGCAGTATGCATGCCAAATTTGTTGCGTAGCTCACGCTTCTCTCGCTAGAGCTCTACGTGAAAAAATACCCTCTGTTGTGAAAACATCAGAGTACATCTGTGTGAAATTTCAACATTCCAGCTGCAATACCAAGGCAGAAAAATATTATTGAGCGTTACTTTTCGTTCCGTCCTCATACTACCTCCGTTCCAAAATATGGCATGGAAATGATTTCAAAGCGTAGGATTATTGCACATTCATTGTTATGCGAGTTTGATAGTCCCATTGTTTTCATTAGTGAATGCGATTCTCTTGTACATGGAGTGACCGTTGTTCGTGTACTCTGGAGTGAAAACAAACATATTGAAATAGCTAATAATGAAGGGAATCAAACTGGCATCATCAGTGGTGCTGATGAGGAGCACAAACAACACTTGTTTATTTGTTCTTATGTATGTTTTGGAACAGTAAAAATTCCAGATGTACTGCCTGTCTGACGAAAGAATGCAGTTGTATAGGGAGATCCCTGGTGTAGCATTGCACGGTTTAGAGTGGTCAGAGAAAGCTGGAATATAGTGCAGTACAGTCTGAACATCAAAACATCAGCAAAGCGTACGTAAATAGGAATAAACTATACGATCCACAATAAGTTAAACTTGCTGTTTTCTTTATCACTAATGAATTTTAATTCTCTACTTTGTGAGCGTATGACTACGCGCGGCGGTGTTTGCATTTTGACTTGATTCGAACCCGTCCACTGAAAGAGACCCAACTGCTGCATTCCAGTATTGCCGAACTGTACAGGGCATGCACCGTGAGTGATGACGTAATGCCGTTTATGTTTAGCAAGCTTACACTCGTGGCCGCCTGTATGAATTATTCAAACAGGTAATATATATGCCATAGTTTTGTATATGTGCTCGTCGCAGACGAACAATATGTTTGTGTGCTGTATACCACTCGTGTTTTAGAACAATATACTTTCTTATATTGCTCATATACTTCAACAATATATTGCTTTCATTTTGTCTGTGTAGTAAATATAAGCTACGGTAATTTTCATAAAATAAACAATAGATTCATCATCCTTATACTGGATATTTTGCATATGTATACCACATATTGGAACAACATAAATCACACGTTTCTATACCATATTTTGGAACGGAGGGAGATCTGCATTAAATGTGGAGACGATTTAAAACGCAGTTGTTAGTCTATAAATTCCAAGCGGGATAGCTCAGGAGGTAACGTCTATGGCCCGCTTTTGGAAGGCTCCGGGTTCAATCCCGGCGACCTATCATTTTAACCCATGGATTGCGAATGCTGGGGTGGTTCATATTTCTACCACAACTTTCCTGTCTATCATTTAATGATGATGATCAGTGGCGTAGCTTGGTGACACAACTGCACCATATTTGACGTGTATAGATAGCCCTTCGTGCGTTAAAAGTGTTGCAGAACTCAACGGCGCTATTTCAAGTAAAACCCATAAGTGGGGAACTTCGTTTGCAGGGTGTAGATAAGGAGATTGTCAAACTAAACCCACTTATCTTTCAATTTAGTAGAACACCTAAAAATGCAGTTTTCAAACCAAATATTTTCAAGTTTTATTGAGACAGCAATGAGATTTAAGGGGTTTTCACGAAAAAAAAAAGCCCTCCAGAAACCGTTCTGTAGGCAAATTGAGTAATTACTGTATTTCCTTACCACTGCGCAATGCACAGATACTATCCCATGCTTTCCGCTGCACGAAAGGAATTATTGAAGCACTTTGTTTCTAACAAGAGTACTGGCACTCGTGTGTGTGTGTGCGAATGGGAGGGAGAGAGAGAGACAGCCAGTTTCCTTGATTATTAATTTCAACGTGTACTATTAATTAACTTAGAATAGTTTCAAGGGCAACACCTTTTTGCTAATATACAAATAATTAGTGTTCATTTCCAACAAATTCTTGCTTTCAATTTACCAAGAAAGTCGGGATAAACGTTTTGTTTACCAAGTTAGCATCTTTATATACGTTATTTTAATCAAAATCTTTTAAAGCCAATTTTTTAGAAAATCGAACAGTTTCAAACGCCCATCCGTGCAAAGGTAGATTGAGGTAAGGTGATTTTCCTGAAAATCTTCGTGTTACATCCTTGGAGGATTTTTTTCCTAATCGGCTTACCCTCCCCGTATTTAGGGCTGACACCCCCCCTCCCTAGGACTTACAAGCGGATGCCTAGAGGTCAGAAACCTGTCGGGGAGCCAACGGCTCGAAACCACCTAATGGAGAATTATTAAATCAATACTATTTGACCATAATAGTTGGCTATACTGTGAATTCTGGGACTTAAAGTACTTGCGGCATTGTGAGTCGCCATTGGCGTATGTCATCTCAAAATGATTCGAGATCAACTTGTGGTTTACTGGGAAACATGCGAGTCAGTTGAGACATTTAATGTCGCGTCGATATTTGCCGTGGTAGCTCAGTGGTAGAGCAACCGGCTAGTGACAGCGAGATCCGTGGTTCAAATCCCGTCTACGGCGTTACATTTTTCAGTCTGACTGAACCCATGTAATAATGATAATGATACATTTCAAAATTCGGATTTAGTAAAATTAATGTGCAGCTTATTCGTCAAATATTTTAAATGTTGCATTGAAACCTAAGTACGGACGCATACTTTCCATTTAATAAGATTAGCTGTTTTAAATCCGGTATTTAATTCTCATATTTGAAATACTACAGTCGTAGTGCAATGTAAGACAGGCAATTGGATTATTAGAGCTTTTGTTTATGGAAATTAATTTAATTTTGCATCTACTAACGCCATTAAATTAGTATGCTAGGTGATTAGAGATGAATGTAAGTTACTTTGTGATGCTGGTAATGGTTCCGCGAAGTTACTTGTGTTCGATTGCACTAAAAGCCATTGTGACCCGAGTACGTATGTTTGTTATTGTGCAGAGTGATAACGAAGAAGACCGACGTTGCATCGTCCCATTGTACTGGCTGCATCCGTCCATTTCAATAAACGCATCAATCAACAATTCAATCCGCATGTCATTAGGCAGATGTCTGGATAATACCAGCCGCATAAAGGGAATGTATAGAGGCTAAGGACCACCTTCCTGGTCACAGTCAATCAAGTTGCCATTGTTATACAAAGCAGGATATGGTGATGTACACTAGGTCAGCGCATTTAAAATATGCATTTCGAGCAGTGTTATGTTATCTTCCAAGCACAGCAAATGTACCGTGCCTCGCAATAAACTACCGTCCATAAAGTGGACCTATATTTTACTATTGCAAGTAAAACTATTTTAACAAAACATAACTGGAGTTACTTCCGGGCTGTTTTGCCGTGGTCTGCTGGAGTAAATTGTTCCAGAGGTTTCGTCCATAACTGCGGTGGACATCTTCAGTGGCGCGTTCAAAGCTTCCTCGGAGAAGGAAGGTTTCGCTGCGTTCCGTCCGTCCGTGCCTGGTAGACTTGTGGTGAGTTTAGATGTAGCTTCTGTGCGCCTACGCTGGTAAGGGCTTAACCATAAGAGTGAGGAGAATGGTTAGGTTTGGTAATATTGAAGTTTCGGCTGATGATGTTGAGGAGGTAGGCCCCTCGAACGGCTGCATTTTTAGGAGCAGCATTCTTTTCCTCTGCTCCGCTGGTGTTTAATTTGAATACCATTGTTTTTCTTGGAGAATTTTGATTGAGCACTCCCATTTTGGGGAGGGGGAGTACTTATTTCAGCTAATTTACTGTTGACTGGTTTGAAGCCGTTATTACTGGGGGTGCCCGCAAGCCACGCGGGGAACCCGATACCACCTGTATCGGTGTTCAGTAGGCAAGTACTCCCCCAGAGATCATACAATTCCAGGACACCAGCATCTTTTTATCCACAGTACGTTACCATGTCTGACTACAGCAAGAAGCCATAGAAATTTACAAGCATCCTAACAATTTCAACCAAAAGGAAGGGGTCTTCAAGCCCAACAGAAACTCGCACCCTGTCATCAAAGGCAGGAAATGTCACAAACGACAAGATCGAAGCGGGCCAATCAGAGAGAGGCCAAGCCCCGCCCCAGCGAACCAGCATAAATACAGCGACTCTGACAGGAAGCAGCGAAACCTTCTCCAATGAAGCTTCGACACGTCGGGATCATCTTACTCAAGCAGACCATGGCAAAACAGTCCGGCCGTGAAAGCCTACGTTCTCCCATAATTTAACAAAAGTTTAAGATTTCAAGAAAACCATATCGACCTTTATCGCTTCACCAAGTTCTCATAAGCCGGCCAAGGCGAGTGTAGTCCTGCACCGGGTAGCGTCACATATACATGTAACGCCGTGCCCGATCTCTTGTACAGTCCAGTTGGGAAAGTGCGATCGAATGTTAATAATGGCATTTGCTGTGTGTGTATTTTGTTTGTTGTTTTTTAAATTAATTTATTGGCATTTAGATATTATCCACACAGCCAAAGGCAATAACAATAACAATTAACAATTGTGAATGAATTTTACAAGTAGCACATGTAGTCTACAAACATATTTCAGTGCATTACACAGGAGATTTACATTTTAATGTTAACATTTACATGGTTTAAAAATGCTATCATAGCAGTATATACATGAACATTTTGAGTCCCAAGTAACTGAGCAACGTTGCATGATTGAATTTTAAACGGGCTATAGTTGTGATCATTTTCCTTGGGGCTCTTGTACCACTATTTTTCGGGTATTTCAGGATGTATTGAAAATTAATGTTTGCCTTTAAATTGTGCTGAATTCAAATCGTATTATGTGTATATACCGGGTTGAAGGGAACTTATTATATTCTTTCTAATATGTGCTTCATAGAAGCATTATAAACAAACAAGTCTAATGGCATTTTGTTCTTTGATCAGCCGATTTCGAAAAAATAAATAGCTTTTGTTCCAAATTGGATGCGTAATTCCACAAGGATGTACGAAGATAATGGTTTGTCACTTGTAAGAGCGTAGAGTAACGTATTTCTCTCATTGGTTTTGGTAGGAATTATGGGACAACACACAGAGTTATGAAACGATTAATAATTTAAAAGAATATTTGGAGCAGCTTTTCAGACGTGAAGTAACTCGGCAACCTTGGTTTGAGGTTGGTCCGGTCTCTGAACTGGCTTCTGGATGTAAACACGTCGGTCGCTTGCAAACGCGACGCAGGGTGGTTTAATGTTTTGGCGGATAACGAGTACAACTGGCATTCTGATTGGCCTACACTCCTTCAACGTCCTAGTGTAGGCGTGTTTATGTACTGACTTAGTGGAAGTGACACCCACACAACATGCTGCGTTGCCAGCTTGTTTTCGACAAAATAACACCGCAGGAAATGGTCAGAAACAAAAATGAAAGATACGATATGTGTTCCATATACCGAGATCTATCACTGGTTTAAATTTATGTAATGATTTCCGTTCCACCCGGTATATATGTATGTGTATATTCATATCATAAGCAATCAAATATATTCTCAAATCCATTACAATACAATAAAGTTGTGCATCTGATTCCCTCTCTCGTGTGTTTGGCATTATTCCGCGATATCTCCCTCACTTACCGTGTCGGTCCCCGATCCGGTGGCCGTTTCTTCAGCACCGCTGTCGTATCCTGGAGTTATTACTATCCTTTCCATTGCTCCTTCCATTAGCAGATCTCTATTTCAACATGTTTGTTGAATATTTTTTACCTTCTGAATCGAGTTTTTCCTGTCATTTACCCAATAGCGTTCTGAAAACCTATGTTGCTTGAACCACTATGGCAGAGCGCTCTCTCAGTGAACTCCGTTTATCTTTACATTTTTTAAATTTTGCTAATCTCCTAAGCGTTTATTTATTTTTTCCACATCCAAAGACATTATGTCCTTGTAAAAATTGAATGATTTTCGCAGCGTAGGGATTTCTCTTTAACCTCTAAATACTCCTGCACTTTCTTCTAACGACACACTCGTCAATATCGTCCAAAAGGTGATATCATATTGCTCGTCCCATCTCTTCAGGCCAGCCCTCCTTTCTGATCTTGTAAATGAAACGGGGCTTTATTTATGGACGCTCTTTAACCGCTGTGTATCTCAGCGTCCCATTCTATATTAGGCATGAAGGACCGCTTCATTTCGCTCAGAGGCCTCTTTTCAGGATTGAGGTTCTTTTTCGTGCCGTAAATCTACGATACGGGACCAACGGCTTTACTTCTCTCCCATGGAAGCCATGTTAAGGATTTTTACGCCCGAAAAAACCCATCGTCCTCCGCCAGGTTTGAACCCGCGACCTTGGGTATATGAAATTAGCATGGTAGCCATTAAACCACGGAGGGCGACCTGATATTATATATCGCTGTTTTATTCTAACCAGTAGAAGCAACAACTAGTTCAGTGGCATTTGTAACAGACTTTTTCTTCTTTCTTCTCTTCGTCGCATAAATTGAGAACATTATAAACATCACTGTCTCTGGAAACTATGCGGCGTGCTAGCGAAGTATACCAGACTGTACAGCATTTCATGACGATGCATGAAGCCATATTGCGTCATATTGCTCTCCGCTCCCACTGCAGGACTGCACTGACCTTGGCCGGCTTATATTTTCAAGGAGATGATAAAAATTACTGATGGGAATGGTATGAGAACCTGCCCCATTTGCGAGGAGGAAGAGTCGTGTACCCATATCTGGGCAAGATGTAGGAGAACGGAGGAATGGAGGGAAAAGTATTTACCGCAATCCTTTACCACCGGAAATAGAGAGTTAGAAGCATGTTGGACGCTACTGGCAGGCATTGTTTGGTGTTGTATAAGTATGGTGTGTATATATTTCTCTTAAATGTATTTCTCTACTATAATAGGGTACATTAATGCGTCTGAATACGGTTTATATTGTGTTTTAAATTTAATTTGCTATATTTGAATATCTTTGTCCTTTGATTTTTGTGATTACCCAGTTCATTTTTTTTTTTTTTTTTTTTAAATCTTGCTTACTATTTTGTGTATTGCAAAAGCACGTTCTGTCTGTGGACCCGTGCGATTGATGAAGATCAATGTATGCATTCTGGTATTTCAATAAATGCACATAACCATTCATTCACTTTCAAATAACGAGTTAGCGCATCGGCGACGTGTGCATTCGGGAGATTGTGGGTTAGATTCCCGATTCCTGATCCATTTATTGCTTCGTTTATTTCTCGAATGCTGGGAAAGTTCTATACATCCCTCTAAGTTTTCTGCTCCGATCAGTTCCTTGTCATCTGTTTCAGGATTAAAGGACTTGGTGACGGTGTTTGGCTAGTTGTGGCTGGGCGGTGGCTTGCGCAATGCAGATGTTTATTCCTGGTGGCGTTCCGTCTTTGTGGTCTAAGGCCTCTTCGGGAAACCCTGGAAGCTAGGGAATAGTAGGGTTGTTCCGGGAGATTTCAAGGGCCCTCAATCTGTAATCGTTGGGGACCCCGTCCATGTTTGCACCCGTTGTCTTGCGGATCTGATTGCCCTTCGACTCTATCTCCTAATCCCTCCCTACAATATGTTCATCTCAATTAGTATGAAGCAGATGAACAAGCTTTTCTTTTTGTCGCCCTCCTTGGTGTAATGGTTGGTATGCTAACTTCATATACCCAAAGTCCTGAGCTCAAACCTGGCGAAGAACAATGGATTTTTCCGGGCTAAAAAATCCTTCGGAAGGGAAGTAATGCCGTTGGTCCCGCGTAGTAGATTTACTGCACGTTAACGAACCTCTACTGATAAAAGAGGCCGCTTAGCAAAATTAATCAACCCCTTTCGCCCAATATAGAATGGGACGCTGAGAATCACAGCAGATAAAGAGCGTCCACAAATAAAACCCCATTTCATTTTGAAAAAGGTTTTGTAAGAGTAGTTTTTAAAGCATGGGCGAAAAGTCAAGTGAATGTTAAAATACATTTCCGACAGATAGATAGTGTGTATTGCCAAAAACTATTATGGTATAATACGTTAGCCAGGTAAATTATAAAAATCATTTACTGAATACAATGGATTAGCCAGTATGGCGTATAGTCCTTTTAAAAGTTGAATTATGTAGCTCTCTTAACCTTTGGGGGGAAAACGTTTTATAGTTTAATAGAAACAACTATAAAGCTCTTCTGAATTTTCGTATGCTTAAATTTGTTTATATAAATTCAGACAATTTCGTGTCGTATGAATATTCGAGCGAACTGTAAAACTGCTAAATTTTTCTTTGACATACAGGAGGCAGTTCAGCACTTACATCGATGGCAAAGTTAAAATACCTAAATCAATAAAAAGTGGTTTACAATGCTCTTTTGGATGAATCCAGAAATTAAACAGCCCTTTTTTGTAATACTAAAATCTTTGTTGCCAAGGAGTGATTCTCCAAAAGAAACACACGATAATTAACATATGCGCATAATACACTTTCATCAGCACATCCTCAGTGACATCATGGCTCAAGCTTCTCAGCATAAAGATTCATGTTGGTGAAAGTGTGTTGACCATCCAAGGTCTGAATCAATATTAATTTTTATGGAGATTCCAAAAAAAAAAGAAACAATGTTAAATTGATAATGAATATCAGTAATTTTTCCAGTGATTAATTGTTGGCGTTTCACCAATTGTTAGCACCTGATGTTACCGTAAAGGTTTAACTTTTTTCGAAACTGTGTCTGTTGGTGCTGTGGAGTCGCGGAAGACTGCAGTTTCGGAAGCTGTTATTTGTTTCTGGGGAGTTGTAAATGTTTGTATTTTGCTCCAGAATACATCTAAATTGCCCTTCGAGCTGGAGTAAGTATATTGTTTCTATTGCAGCTGCTTTAATGTTACTTTCAACCTTCTCCCGAAAGTTGTTTGTTAGTTCTCCCGTGCTATATTGCCTTATACATATTTAACTGTACTTCCAGCACAGTTTCGTGCGCAATTCTTCCTCAATGTACCCAATTTTCAGGAATTTCATTAAAAGTTTCAGAATGCTTATCCTTTAAGACGACTCACTAAGAAACATTGAAATAATACCTAAGTGTTTAAAAGTAAAAACGTAACTTCAGTAATTTAAACCTCTTAGCTACCGCAAATATAAACATAAATGAATTAATAAATGTAGTTATTGAAATAACAGTATGTATTTATTAATCTTCACCAATTGCACAAGTCCACAGACCGTAAGTGCTTTTGCAATACATAGATAGTAAGGCATATTAAAAAAACGAAGAATTAAAAGAGTAAATATGAAAATAAAAGGACAAAAATATTCAAATACAGCTACTGAAATTTACAACCCAAAATAAACCGCATTCAGATGCATTAATCTACCTTATTATAGTAGACAAATTCACCGAAGAGAAATATATACACACAGCACTAACACCACAACAAAACGATGACCAAAAGGTATGGCATAAAACATATGTATGTAAACATTACAATCCCTCCCGTTTAACTCTTCTTATCGCCTTCCCCTTCTTCCCTATTATCGGATTTCTCAGATCGCAGCTGTTTGCCTTAAGTAGAAATTTACCTAGCCCGTTCGCGTCTTCCGTGCCTGTCAGTAGTGTCCAACATGCTTCTAACTCTCCTTTCGCGGTGTGGTAAAGGTTGCAGTAAATACTTTTCCCTCCATTCCTCCGTTCCCCTACATCTTGCCAAGATATGGGTCTACGACTCTTCCTCCTCGCAAATGGGGCAGATTTTCATACCATTCTCGTCAGTAATTTTTATCATCCACCTTCTCTAATAAGTTTGGTGCCTTTTTGATGTATAGCTCGACACCCCTTTCCGATTTTAGCTCAGACTCTACTTCCAATGAAACCTTCTCTATCCATTGCGCAATTATTTGTTGTCTGTCAATATCACAGAGGCGGTTCTTAATTTTTCTCCAAATACTCCGTCTGTTTGCCTGCCCCGCCATCCAAACATATCCCTCCCCAATGGTTTAAAACATTTCCTTTATTTTGATGCCCAAGTCGAATTACCTTCCATTCTCAACTGTTCACGGTAGCAGACTGCCCTAATTAGAGATTAGTTTCTATGAACGATTCTCATTCAATATTTAACTGATCCGAATTTGCACTCTATCGTTTCACTATGCGCCCCGAATTCCCTCATTATTCCGCAGTGGGCCGTGCCCCTCCCTACTTCCAGAATTCCTTTAAAAAATTGGATCCTCTCTTGGTCCAGACTCCCTGTTTATTCCCATCCCCAGATTTCTCCTCCATATGTCATCGTGGATCTAACTGTCGCTCCGTATACAGTTTCCATTAAGGCCATGGATATATTTGGAATTCAGCAGCGTATCCGGAGAGCTTCCGCCGCTTTTACCCTTGCCTTGTGTTTCGCGATGTCAATGTGTTTTGTCCATTTTCCGATCATTGTAAATGTGAGTCCTAAGTACACAAAATATCTAACAATGTCCAGTATCTGTCCTACATATGTCCAAGTCTCCTCCTTGCTATAAACAGAACCATTTTTGGAAGTCAGTGCCTTATTCACATTAACTGTAATAAACATAAATGCCTGTGAGATGAGAGAATCTGCATTTTGAGAAATACTTCATGAAAATGTTTCTAGTTTCCTAGTACTTTTATACCAAAGTTTCGTGGCACGAGATGTGCTAGTCTTTGTTACATACTTGTGGAGTAACTAATCGTTAATGTTATTCATGCTGTCATACTTTCAGAGACAAAGCGAGTATTAACTGTATGTGTGGCTGAAAATGTATGAAACATTAACAAACAAAGAAATCATTTTTTTATTTTAATTCCATAAAACAATTTAAACATCCCTGAATACAAAAATGGTATAATTGGCCACCAGGCGTCATTTTTAACGCATTAAGTTACTGGAGCTACAGTAAAGCATAAGAGGTGAAACTAACTGGATTCGACAACAGTGTTGCCAGATTGGGCGAAAAGTCGCGGTTTGGGCTACTAAATGGTCGATTTTCCGACCGTTTTTTAATTGAGGTGATTTGCAAATTTTTGGGCTACTTCTGAAATCAGGAAAATAATTTAAAGGTATTCCTTGAAAAGTATATTGTGCATTGTTTCACAAATTAAGTATTATATTATGAGTAGAGCGATGGTATGTTGGTTAAGACACTACTGCTATGAAAATAGTGTAAACTATCTGCAATAATATTCATAGACGAGAAATTAGCCGCTATATTGTTTTCATTGTTACGTCGCTATTAATGCAGTCGCACCGAGTTCAAGAGAACTGTTTGAATCAAATGCACCAGTTGAATGCAAATATGTCTTAATATTATATGCACGATATTAGATTTTGAATAATACATTGATACTGTATCTGCAGTTCAAATGCTATATATAGAGTAATTTGAGTAAATAAATTATTAGTAATAGGTAAGTGGGGAAAATGCCATAAACCTTTAACAGAGTTGCCTTTCTGCTTTGCGAAGAGTCCCGGGTCCGATTCCCGACTGGGGGTGGGACATTTTCTTTAGCCGATTATTCCCTATCCCCCTCCCCCTCCCCCCAGAGACTGGAAATGTTGATGACAGTGTGTGTAATCTAATGAATGAAACCCAAAGAGAAACAGAAAGCAACTTTAACACTACACGAGGTAACACCATTGCCGATAGGCAGTTTGTTCCAAAGAGAAATCCCGCAGATATGACTTTGCAGTTGTGAACCTGAAATAAATAAATGGCCCTAGCAGGTTTCTTGCGATATAACTTTTGTGTTTTATTGTAAAGTTTGCAACTAAGAGTCCAATGATCTGACAGTAAGAAACACAAACAAAATTCTAAACCAAATCTTAGAGACTTTTTCAACCCCCTTAAGAAAATGTGAATGTGAAATTGGGCGATTTCAATATGAGTTTCGCGATTTTTAAAATAATTGAGGCGATATTTTGTGAAACGAATGTGGCAACCCTGCTCGGCAACAAAAAACTTCAAAGATCTCATTTATATCATGCAAAGTAAAAATCGAAGTTGTGCAGAAGAAAAGCAGCAATGCAAGAAGGAAAGGGCAGAAAGGCAAGGAAAAGGAAGTTGAGGGCCCAACCTACTAACCTAGTTGATTTTAATGTGAGCCATGCATTCAAATCTTTCCTTGTTTTCTCACTAATGATATTTTCAGCGTTTTTCTTCCTGTAAAATGCTCCTCGTGGAACAGTTTTTCTGTTACACAAATAAACTTTTCTGTACATGTTCACAGAGACGCAGTAAGTAAGAATTACTTTAGGTTTTGCTGTCAGATGTATTTAAGCATATATTTTCAATTTTCAAATACAAAAAGTATATGGTTATGACAAAAAAAGTATATTCACAACTTCAAAAAACTTTGGAGCCTAAACCGAAGAAGACATAGAAAATCCTAGGGTAATTTGAAAAAGCAAATGTATTGTGAGCCTAAGGTTAAAATATTAGACCAAAATTATTGGTTTTTGTCGCAAAGGACTTTTTAGTGACGTGACAAAAATAGAAACAAAATTGACCCTAACTTCCAAGCCATTAGAGCAAAATGGATACAGTTTTCACAGTAACTTAATTGAATTACTTTAAATCTGTGGTACAAATTAAAAAAAAAAAAACTTACAATATTAGTTTGCAATTTCAAACCTTCAGCCATACATGTCCTTAAGAATCGTTACTGAAAATATTCACAAACATAATCTTTTGGCTAATGTTTAGCACGGATGTATAGTTTTCTCCAAAACAAGATGACCCTCAAATGGGACCACTCCCGTTACCACTGGGCAATAACCATTAGCAATCAAAAGACAACCCTGTACTAGGAGTGAGAGGCAACATAGTAAAATCTGTTTCCTGGAGACTCTGCTTGCAAGTCCAGAATCGGGCCTCAGTTAAGGGGCCTGCAAGGGGAAGACTTGGCACAACGAGGATAGGTTTCCAACCGCATACATCCTAACCGCAAACTTTGGAAGAAAGGTGGGGCTGGGCTATCATGTTCTGAAAATTACTGTAGCTAATATTTCCAGGTTCAAATAATAAAATGGAACTTTATTAAAAGGTAACATGACCGACACATATAATTTTAACATATTTAAAAATATATCTGATTTGTTCTTTTCATATTATTCTCTATCTGTTCTACAAGCAAACTACCCTTAACAACAGATAATATTTTTATTCACATTATGTTAATCAAGATAAATATTACCAATAATGCTATTATTATTATTATTATTATTATTATTCAGTTTTCCTTATAAGAAGAAGGAAACTAAGGGAATGCACTAGGCTAAAGTGAGAGTCAAATCTTTTCAGGCATGTGGCTCTGCGATTGTCTTTGAAATGCGGCTCTCTTTCCATTTCCAGGAGTGAAACAAAAATTATATAAAACGGATGAGAGCTTCCCGTTTGAGAAAAGTTAACTATTAAAATTAAAACGAATAAAAGGGAATGTCTGCGAAATCCATCTTTTGTGTAGTGATACGGGCTAGCAATTATGCAAAAGTCATTCAGAGTAACGAAGACGTCAGGGGCTATTCCCAATTTAATTCAATGTGTCATTTTATTTACAATTTAATATCTTGTATATACAGAAGTTTAATCAAACTAGTTAGAGCCATTATGAAAATCAAACATTTCGAAAAATGTGTCATATAAGCAGTACTTTGGCCGCGGTTAGACCACTTGCCACTCACCTAGGGTGCAACGTTTGTGATGGACAAAGCGGCATTAAGACGGGGTTTTTCCGGGTTCTTCGGTTTCCCCCGCCATCACACTCCACCGGTGGTCCATCTTCAGCCCATGTATCATCGCCTGGGGTGCCATATATAGTAAAAGAGGGCGTTAAAAGCTATAAAAATAATAAATGGTCAGTTTGCAGTGGGCGGTTTTCCTGAAAACCTTCGTGCCGTATCCTTGGAACATACTAAACTTAAATACCAAGTTTGTTATATAACGGACATTTTGTCTTTGAGTTATGCTGTCCACTCACACACACATGCACAGGGCATTTATCTAAAAGTGATACTTTTCGGATTCAGGAGTCCTGAAAGCATGTATTTCCGTTGAAATCTGGGTGTCGATTTTTTGGGTAAAATGTAAATGGCGTGGTATTTATGGACGCTCTTTAAATACTGTGCTTCTCAGCGTCCCATTCTAAATTGGGCGTGAAAGACCGCTTAATTTTGCTCAGAGGCCTCTCTATAAGGCTTGAGGTTCTTTTAAGTGCCGTAAATCTACGACACGGGACCAACGGCTTTACCTCTCTTCCGAAGGAAGCTATGCTAAGGATTTTTACACCCGGAAAAATACATCGTCCTCCACCGGGTTTGAACCCACGACCTTGGGTATATGAAGTTAGCATGATAACCATTACACCTACGGAGTGCGACTTCGGGTGGAATACAATACCTTATCAACCTACTAGGCACCTTCTGCATAAGTGATAGAGAAATGATAAGACCGTTTTTCCAAACCTCGCTTTCTTCAAAAATTGACAAAATGAGTTATACATTGCATCACATACTAGAAAAAGCCCTCCTTCATCCCAATAAGCTTTTCATAACTGGCTTCATTCCACTGTAATTAAGAGAGCAACTTCTGCTGCTTTTGCAAAACTCATACTGTACTTCAGAAGCTAACACCTCACAATCATTTAGTATTTTGACAAGGATATTTAAGCACTTAGGACGACCGTCATTGGTATAGTAGAAAATTAAGAGCTGTTAGATTTTAAAAATAATTATATAATGTTGTTCATATGTGATATCAAACTTAAACTCTAACGCTTAAACTATTAATTTGTTAAAATGCAATATTTAACGTCTGTTGTTAATTGGTTATAAATATGCAAACTGCAAGATATTTACAGGATATATATATATATATATATATATATATATATATATATATGTTAATGAACTATACCGAAATATTTTCACAGAATATGTAGATTGCTTAAATGAGATCGGAGACTTATGGCTTGTTTATTGAAATTTCGAAGTAACGGCTATACGTTTCTGAAGTGCCAGTTCGCCACGTATCGTGGCACTTCGTCTGGAATGAAAATAATAATAATAAAAAACATTTACTCTATGACAGGAATCGAACTCGTGACCTTTGGGATAGCAGCTTCCCGCGTTTCGCATTAAGCCACCAGAGTTGAAAAAAAACGCTAACTACATAACTCAAGAATGTAGTTAATGAATGCTCAGTGATTAGCTCGAGATTTTACAGATTTTGCGACATTAAATCTTGAGAACGCTAGTAACGAGCTGATAAAAATCGATATTTCTATACTCGGGCAGCAGTTTTAAAGACATTCTAAGCCATTTTTTCAACCTGCTTTGCTTTAAAACCGACTTATCAGCACCTGATACCCACACGTTTAACGCTATGTAGCTGCGTTGTTTGCATCACCGATCTCAAATTACTTATATCAGTCACGTACACAATCTCGCAAATTATTTCGGTTAGTTCGTTAACACCTGTATATATATATGAAAAACAGAACCGTCAATAAGTCTGCATAAAGTGTCACTGTGAGTATTTCATTTATACAATTCTATTACAATAAGTATACAACAGGTAGGATACAAAGTATGTTTTTATTTTAAAGATTTAACATTTTGCCAATGCAATGAATCAGAAATGCAAGAAGATTCTTTTGTTGCAGGATGATGTTATACGTTTATAGGTTATATAAACATGTTTTAATAGTTAAAATATATGCATTTACCTGACATTTTTAACTTTCTCCCAGGATTTATAACATTATTTAAGATTTCACAAAGCGAGTTTTGCAAAAACGATCATATTTTAAACCTTACTCACTGATTGGATTCTTAAAAAAAATTCTCTTCCTATTCTTATTGGTGTCCAAAAAGTGAGTTAAACATCCAAAAACAACAAATGTAACTGTTTGTGCCTTCTCTATAATTAGTTTTTATCTCTCCTGAAAATTTTAGTTTTTCTACGTTTTTTTTTTTAAAAAAAAGGTCCTCAATTTAATATGGAGCTTGAGTAGACGAAACATTATGAAATACTGTTCATCTCAGATAATAATACCTGAAGAAGGTGGAACATTACAGTAGTGCAGAGAAGGCAAAGAGGCGAGCATTCTCATCCTCCTACAGAGAGAACCTTCTCTTTTATAATGTAGGCTTGAATTTGAAATATGACCTCTTACTGTAGTTTTCTAAGCAACGATCTAAAATGCAGATTTATTGGTTGTAGAAAAAAGGTACGTGTAATACATCTTGCGTTATCGCGCACGGGATACCATTTAATTTGGATATTACATCATGAGCTTTAGGCTTCTCAATACTGAGTTGCGTATCGAGGCCATGCAATGTCAAATTGTACTTGGAGTCTCAAAGCCTTAACCTCACTTTATCACCTTCAATTTCCTGTGTTAGCACCATCAGCTGCCGTTGACAATTTCTAGCACCTCCTCAAAAGGTGGTTCAGCGGTTAGATCACTCGGCGGCCCGAGTTCGATCACAAGCGCCCGCATATGGCGGCTTCTGGGTGGATTTTCTCCGAGTCCTCCGGTCTCCCCGGCACTCATTCCACCAATTACTCCATCATCACGTTTCCTATAATCCATTTCGCTTGCATTTCATGCCATTCACTTCCTAAAGCTTATGCCTGGCTGCGGGCCGACCACTCGTTGCAGGTTCTCCATTCAGTGGTTTCGTGCCATAGGCTCCTGGACGGCACCCACTTGTAAGTCCTACGGGGGTGTGAGTCCTACATGAAGGGAAGGGAAAGTCGACTACGAAAATATGTCCCCAAAACATCTATTTCCGGTGAAATATCGGTATTGAAATTTTGGATAGAATACAATAACTTCTCTGTCTACTATGTACATTGTATATGCATGCTAGAGAAAGCAGAAAGTAAAAATCATGATTAGAAAAAGGTCAGTTGATTTTTTATAGTGTTTAACGCCCGCTTTTATTACATATGGCACCGCAGGTGATGGCAGTGGCGTTACATGGAATGAAGATGGAGCATCTGGAATGCTATGGCGGGAGAAACCGGAGAACCTAAAAAATTCCACCCCTGCGCCGCTTTGCCCACCATAAATCTCACATGCGGTCGTTTGGCTGTCTAGGTAAGAGGCGAGTGGTCTAACCATTCGGCCACGGCGCGGCCCAGTGTGTGTGTGTGTGTGAAAAAACATAATTCAGAAACGAAAAGTCAGCCTAACACCAAACTTGGTGTTTAAGTTCAGTATCTACTAGGAATCTGACACGAAGATAATGAGAAAAATCCCCACCCCTGACTACCGTTTACAAGGACAAATTTTCGAACATTTCTCAAAAATTTCTGTAATGATTTTAATGAAAATACCCTATGTTTAAGATACTTTATGAGAAACGAAATGTATATCTTAAATTTTCAGGTAATAGTCACTGAAGACCTCTTTCTTTTGGATGAGTTTAGTATAACTGGTAAACCGTAACAGATGTACAAAAAATTACTACACAAAACATGTAGATGGCGAAAGTTATTCAGGACTACGCCAGATGAAATCCTTCTCTGAGCCGCCACATGTGGGTCGAATTCTCCCCGGTTCCTCCAGAGGGAACTCTTCTCTGGGTAGATGTTGAGTACATAACTATAAATAGTCATGAATAGTTCATATATATATAACTGCATATATATTACATATAAATAAATATATGTATAAAATTACTGCAGAGTGGAGACAAAAGTCTTCTCCAAATTATTCGCAAGAGGAGAGAAAGCTGACCAAGGAGCGAAGGAACTTAAACGCGAATACAAAATATCTAATTCTTTTCCCAATAATAGTACTGTTTTTAATAACAAATCTTCTCTACATTGGAATCCGTATCATATTATAAATTGTCTTTTGCTTTCTATTGCTTAATCAAGATTTATTACTAGGTAACAAGAAATTGTTTTCTGTTTTCTACGAAATTATACTCTCATATTTAATGTTCTCCCAAGTAATCAAGGATAAAGTTAGACATTTCAGGGCTTTTAAGGCTTTTCTTAAGGAGTACCTATGTAGATAAATTTAAGTGACCAATCTGTGTAACAACACCTTAATAATTAATGTTTTTATAAGTATTATAACGCATTGCATTTTTTGCATATTAGTGTTTGTGTTTTATACACAAATTGAACTGCTGTTTACTTAGACGTGCACGAATGTGTAAGATTAATTTGTTAGTATTTAGAAATGACACAAGATCTGTAAAGCCAGATCTAATGATATTTTACAGTGTTGTACGTTTAATTACTACATAATTTTAAAATTGTACATTTTTAAATTGTAAATACTGTAACATATTTGTAAATATGTATTGTAAATTGTGACATGTATACACTTAGGAATGTACATAATACAATTATGATACTTTAGTTTTTTTCTAATTACTATTAGCAATTATTATCTTGATAATTAGTACTATTATAGATAAGTTATATGTATAAACGCAATTATTATTGTTATTCTGATCCGTATTATACGTTCAAAGGAAATATGGCAAGTCAATTTTCTTGCATTTTGCTCAGTGCTTTATATTCGAAAGAAATCTACCCATTATTTTATTCTGCATTATAACAAAGGTTTAAAGTTGAAAATTAATACATATTTTGTAACTTATTAAAAATCGTTTTCTAAAAAATATTCATCCATTTTTTTTAATAATTGTATTATGAAACATGATAAGTAGAGCTTGGAAAAAATTATATATAATATGTTTCTCTGCCTGTATTTCGATCAATACCAACGTTAAATTATATAATTGTACGTGTTAAACAAGAGTTAAATGCCATATGGCATACAACATATTTCCTTAAAACTCTTTCTTAGAATTTTCTTCATTGGGCCATTATGACCCGAAGGACCAAGAGTGTATACTATTTTAAGGAGGGTTAAACGCCATAAAAATGGCACGTAGATTAAGAGTTTCTTCATTCGGGAGGTCTACTGCACAAATCAATGGTTTAACCCATTTAGTGCCAAACACGCTCTAATCGTGATTGGCACATTCTTATGTTATCACTCTTTACAGTGGGAGAGTCTGTGTAATTTCTACGTCATAGCAACAGAGAAATGTTTTCTGGAGCGTTTCAGGATAACAATGGTCCTCCCACGCATGCAAATAATCGGTGAACTTATCAAAATGGGTTTACAAAGGTGTAACCAGATGACGAATACAATGTGAATCAACCATTCAGCTGCACAGCAACCAAGTGCTAAATTCTGCAGTAATCTATGCTACATTTGTGTCCCATTGCTTTATGCCGTTTTCGTTAATAATGCTATCATGCTGATGTGTGTATGTATGTTTTTGGTTGATTGTTTCAGTTTTCAGCCGTCAGGTTATGTGAATTCATTTTTAACAAGTAAAACATCAGACCAAACCAGGATGCTGTTCTAGTAAACAAATATCTGTACTTTCATTTAATTATCCTAAAATTTATGTGCAGTAAGGTTTTGTATACCTAATTATTAATTATTTTGGGATTTTTAATTTTATTTTCACATTTTTCTTTTGCTTTTACCATTTTTAAAATATTGAAAAGACTTTTCACCCATATAACGCATATTATACAGTAAACAAAATGGTTTATCAAAATGAAAAAAGATATTCACCTCTCTATGTCATTTGGTACTTATTTTATTACTAATAATTTAAAACCCTGCATTCTCCTCTAAAATTGCTTGGCAATTTTCAGACAGCTTATTGCTTTTAGGCTGGCACTAAAAGGGTTAAGGTGCTCCCAAAAGATAAAAATCCAAAGGATTGAAGTCGGGGTTACCTACAGGCCATGGAACTGGTCCCCCACTACCTATCCATTTGTCATGCTAGATACCAACCAGTGCATCTCGAACAATGATACTAAAATATGCTAGAGCATCATGTATAAACCACATGTTTCTTCTTATTTGCATAGGCACATTTTCTAATAAGTCTGGGAGAGTGTTCTGAATTAAGTCCCTGTAGACAGCACTTGTAAGGCGTGCTGAGGGAATGTACTACACATCTTATGAATGACAAATGCTAACAAGCAGACATGTCGCTTATTCATTAGGTTGGACCCGAAAAGCCGTTGAAGGTGATTTTCATTAATTAATTGAAAACGCGAAAAGGAAGCGTTTTGGAGCAAACATTTACGTAAACATATTTTCTTGTTTTGATATCAGGAATCCATCTCCATGTATTTATGGATCATGCTGTGTATGCCTTGACAAGTGGCTACCTGGCCAAAACGAAGCTACAGAATGCTATCGCCTGGAGATGAACACAAGCGCTGTCGCGGTCACACCACTAAACTCTTTGTGTGAACATATGCACTGTTTGCTTTGGAAGAATGCTCGCGTTCAGACCTCTCTCTGCGCTCTCTATCTCTTATTCCTCTCACCTATTGTTGCAACTAAGAGGTAAGAGGCGTCTGTCTGTACAAGATTTACGGGCATTAGTTCAAGTTGCAAATCAGGAGGGAAAATAGCCACGGTGAAACCCCACGATGGTTTCTTTGGCGGCGACAAGCTATAATCTCAACTCGGTACGAAATGCATTTTAGAGCACAAGGGAAATATGTTATCAACATGTGTTGTTTTTATTACCAAGCAGGTGTTGAATTGCTCTCCAAAGTCAATAACAATCAATCAGCCAATTCGTATTGTTTCTGCCAGCTACTGATCTCTTCCACTATTTTCTCTTTCCTGGTTCCCTTTGTACCACCAGAATTAATATTTTATAACATCTTATCCACTACACCGAATGATTTTACAATTCAACTAATTACTTTCTCTGTACGTGCTACGTACGACTGCCATCCACAAAATAAAGAACGATTTGGCCTAACTAAATAGTAATGAAAAATATCAACACAAAACTTTATTTACAAAGTTACAGTACCTTACTCTACTTCTCAAGTAATCTCCAGTCTGTCAAGATATTGTCACCAGTTTTCAAAGCCAATGTTATAATTTTCTGCCGCCAAAGAACTTATTCGAGTTTTGGACGCACAAAATGAATGAACTATCAAATTTTATAGGCAAATAACGCAAGTATATGGTGAAAATGCAGTGAACAAGCCTCCAGTTAGGAAGCACCACATAATTCACGAGTAATCAAGCACGAACCAGTGTGCACGACAAAGACCGGAGGAGCTGAAAGCAAATGCTGATAAAGAAATTCAGAAAAACCGGTGATTAACTTTGGACACCATACATGACTTTTTGGACGGAAACAATATTCTAACAGATGAAGATCTCAAAGTGGAAGTGTCATCTTGGCTCAGATCTTTAGCGGTGAAAGACTATAACATCTGCAGTGAAAAACCGGTACCACGTGACAAATACCTTGATAGTAATGACGATTAGAGTAAGGTACTTTAACTTTGTAAATAACGTTTTTGTTTTAATAATTTTCGTTAGTGTTTAGTTATGCCAAATCGTCTCTCACTTTCTGGATGACCCTCGTACATAGTTCCAAAGAAGGTATTGTATTGCACCCAAAATTCAATAGTGAGATTTCACCGGGAATACATGTTTTAGAACCCCTGAATCCAAAAAAAGCATTTTTAGAAAAATGTCCGTGTGTGTCTGTGAGCAGCGCAGCTCAAAAAACGAAAATACCAACCTGATATTTAAGTTCCGCAGCTTCCAAGGATGCGACACGAAGATTTTAAAAAAAATACACCTACCATAACTACCCTATACATGGAATAACTTTAGAAAATTTCTATTTTCTCAAAAATGGCCGTAATGGGTTTGATAAAAATTGCGATCTTTAAGATATTTACATGGCAAAGAAAATGTATATTTTGAATTCTCTGGGAATAGCCCCTGAAGACTTCTTTACTCTGGAAGATTTTTCTTTTTTTAATTTTGCATAACTAGTAAACGCTAAGAGAGACTTAAAACGTACTACACGAAAAATGTAGACATCCTTAAAATCACATAATTTATGCAATTTGCATTTTTCGTGGAGTTCACCGTTTCCAAGACATTCCTTTATTGATCTCAGTTTTAAAATAATTAATCCTTTTCTCAAAGAGGAACTTGTCAACTCCTGACCACGCAAAGAAACGGATTTCTATCCCATAGCAACCGCATTTTAAAACCTTTAACTGTTGGCTTAGCCTAGTGTATTCCCTTATTTCCCTTCCACTTATAAGAAACTAAGTAATAAGAGTTTGTGCCAATGTTTAGCTCGATTAACATGAAGTGGATAGAAGAAAAATCCTACTACCAATAATTTGTTACAGGGATGTAGAGAAAGTCATGTGAATGGAACACCTCACTGCATCTCTTTGGATGGAGTGTATCATTCAACCCCAATCCTCTTTGTGACCAGATTCAGTTTTGTTGTTCTGTTATCTTTTTACTATTTTTTTTTCTAAAATCATTACTCACTTCAAACGCTCCTTTACTCTTCAAATCCAAATTTCATGTAATTCCAATTGCCTTTCTTCATTTATTCGCAACGTTTAAACTTCTGCACGTTTCAGACAAAGTACCTGCCACTTTGAGGCTAAACAGGGATAAAAGATGTGAGAGGTACTTTCTACCTGGTAGCTCAACAGCGTATTTCACGTGAGCAGACGAAAGAGCTGCAGAACTCAACGGGACAATTCAAGGCAAAGTGGGGGTGTAAGGAAGTACACACATGGACCTTTTTTTAGAAATACCTTTTTTGAGCCAGGGTCCTCAAAACATGCATTTACGGTGTAATCTAGGTAAAGAGTTCTTGGGTAGAATACAATAGGTAGCTTCTCTACCTAGTATTCGGCAGGGAAAAAAAATAAAGGAAGGGAAACAATAAAAAAATGAAAGAAAACTAATCCATTGACTGCCTCCATGGTCAGGGAGCTGACTTCTCTTCTGGAGGTCCTGGGTTCGATTCCTTCCTGGGGCGGGTATTTTTTAACCACGAAGTCTGGAAGTATGAATGTGTGTATGTGTGTATATGTGTGTGTGTAACAACATTACTAACCTAATGCACATATTCTAGAGTTGTTTCATAAGTTAAAAGCCCCCGATATGACCATAGCAGTTAAAGGGGCATATACAAATGTAAAAATAAAAATAAAAAAATCCTATGTGTTCCATTCACATGACTTTCTCTACATCCCTGTAACACATTATTGTTAAACAACCTATTCCTTTATCTACTTTATGATAACGAGATAAACCTTAGCAGAAATTGTTTTAATTACTTGCTTCCTTGTAAGTAGAAGGGAAATAAGGGAATACACTAGGCTAAAACGATACTCAAAACTATTAAAAACTAGTTGCTATGTGGTTTAAATCAGTTTTTATGCATGACCAGAAGTTTACAGATTTCCGTGTAAGAAAAGTTTAAGTAGCGTAAAACCTCATTAGTCCGGTCGAATTGGGGCTCTAGCTTGTCCGAATTAATGGAAGTCCAGATTAAACAAAATAAATTATGAAATGAGCCAAGGTACATATTTAAATACTTTGTTCAGTAAAAAGAACGTGTATTTTAATGTTAAGAAATACAAAGGCTAACTAGATACAAGATATCGTCGTTTCGCAGTACAGAACTGGAACATGGCTATCAAGTCACTCTGTCATTGACACTTGACGGTTTGAAATAACTGCGATCTTTTGTCCTCTTTTTTGATATTAATTTCTTTGATAATTAGCTCCCGCAGGTGCACATATGTTTTCATCGCTGTTATATTCAACCTTGGGAATGTCAACAATCTGCCAAGAGCTGCGGCACAAACAGGTGACCGACCGACTGACTGATGGGAGGCAGTGCAAGAGAAGGTTGTCGCGTATTAAGAAAAGTCCGGAATAATGGAGTCCAGATTAATGAGGTTCTACTGTATTTTAAATCTGAAACAAATAAAACGGAATATATAAGAAATGGCCAACTCAAATAAAAGTGTATATGATATAAATTGTGTGTTTTAACGAAATCTAGATTTTTGTGCAGTAAGTTTTGTCTATCTCTTACGCTTCACCAGTTACGTAAATTTAATAGAAATTCATCCAGAATAGAAAGGTCTTAGGTGGCTATTCAGAGAAAATTCAGGATATACATTTTATTAACCATGTAAATATCTTTAATGTAAGGTATTTTAGTCAAAACTGTTAGAACCATTTTTGAGAAAATCAAAATTTTCGAAATTTTTTCAAATAAAGGGTAGTTTGGGGTGGGGGATTTTTTTATTTTCAAAATCTTCGTGTAGTATCCCAGGACGACGCTAAACTTAAACACCAAGTTTGGTATTTTACTATTGTTCGTTTGAGTTATCGTGTTCACAGACACACACGGACCCTTTTTTCTAAAAATGTTTCTTTTATATAGAGGATTCTAAAACGTGTATTTCCAGTGAAATATCGATATTGAATTTTTGGGTGGAATGCAATGCCTTCTCTGTACACTATGCACATAGTACGCTAATTCACTTCTAATTCTCCTTTAATTCTTATTAACGGCATCTTAAAACCTCAACATTCACCTTGGATACCTCTGTGTGTTTTTTGAAGCATATTTTAATGCAGATTTAGGTTTTTTAAATGCCAAAGGGCCCTCACAAATGAAAAAAAAAAATAAAAAAAACGAAATCAGCGTTTTACAACAATTAGGTGCTGGAAGCTTTGGCCGTTATAGAGAATCAACTTTTAGCTGCCCCCTCCTTTATTTGGACTCTACAGTCATTTAAATAACCTACAATTCACCTGTTTCCTAGCATATTATTCTATAAAACTGAGTTTTTCTTAAAACTACATTTGCACACTTCAAAGTGCTCCACGCGTCTCAGGTTTTGTTTAAATACAATTAAAATTTCCCAAAAGTATCTATTTGTATATTAAAATGTACAGTCTTATCCTAACACCATAGTAATTTTTAAAACAATATATTTTATGAAAAAAAATGATACATTTAGGAGATTAAAATTTCTAACTGTTTAAAACATAATAATTCAGTAATCAGATTATTGAAATATCTCCAATATCCTTATACCTCGATACACTTTTCCCAGCATTTCTACAACTGTTTTAAGCCTTCCAAAAAGGAGGATTTCGGAAGGTTCTCAAAATAGGCGTGTGTTTGGGAGATTACCTCTTGTTAGACGTGAATCGCTTTCTGCCGAGACACTTTTTCAAGTTTGAAAAAAAAAAAAAAAGAAAAAAAAGAAGTCACTGGGGGCCAAATGTGGTGAACACGCTGGGTATTTGTAGAAATTCAATCGTTAATTCCACAATTTTCGCATTCGAAACTGCCCAGGTGTGCACTCTTGCATTATCTTGATGTAAAAGAATCCTTTTCTTTGCCAGATGAGGGCGTTTTTTCTGGATTTCTCTGATCAACCGATGCAATAACGATGCATAATACTTTCCATTTATTGTTCTTCCTTTCTGCAAGTAATCAATGTAGATGATACCGCGTGCACCCCAAAAAAACGAAGACCATCAACTTGTCTGCAGTTTTCGCCACCTTTACCTTCTTCGGAGCTTTTAAAAAACCACTGTTTCGACTATACTTTAGTCTCTGGAGTGTAGTAGTGTATTCACATTTCATCCACAGTTATGTATCGACGCAGAAATTGGTCAGGGTTTTGACGGAAAAGTGTCAAACAACTTCCGAATAGATCAGACAAATGCGTTTATTCTCCAATGAGACCCATTTTTCCGAGACCTTTGTCAGACCTCATTTTGTGATATGTCTATGGCCTCTTCTATTTCGCGAACTTTGATTCGTCGATGACTCAAAAATACATCCTGGAATTTGTCAATAGTTTCAGAGGAAGTCACTTCCACTGGACGTCCAGAAAAATCTTCATTATTTGTGAATATACAGCCATGTTTAAATTCATTTATCCAACTGTAAATTGTTGGAAACGCAGGAGTAGATGTGCCATGAACTTCATCCAACTCGGCTATTAGCTCTTTCGGTGTTAAGCCTTTTAAATAGAAGAGTTTAACCACAGCATACAACTCGTCTTTTTGTATTTTTCTAAATAAGCACAAGATTGTTAATTCAATCGCCTATGGCGACGAAACCACATGATTGATAAAGCCGAAATTTTAACTGTCATCTAGTAAGAGACGACGGTTATTAAATACAAACTTTTTTCGATGCTATAAGTGTAATTTCTTGGATTTTCTAAGGACTTACCGAACACCTCTAGTAACGCATTATTATTATTATTATTATTATTATTATTTTGTTGTTTTAATGGTTTTTGCACAGAAGCCGTGTGTAGGACAGAAGTTGGATAGATAGAGTCAGGGTGAAAAATTGAATGCCAAAGTTGGGATTTGAACCACGGAGCACCCAATCTCTAGCCGGTTGCTCTACAACTGAGCTATCATGGCAGCATAATAATTGGGTATACTATGAATCCTGGGTTTTAAAGTACTTACGACACTGTAAGTCGCCAATGGGGTATGTCATCTCTAAGTGATTTGATATCACCATGTGATTTACTGGGAAACATGCGAGTCAGTTGAGAAATGTAATGCCGTGCCGGTATGTTGCCATGGTAGTTTAGTGGTAGAGCAACCGGATAGAGACCGGGAGATCCGTGGTTCAAATCCCAGCTATGGCATTGAATTTTTCAGTCTGACTCTATCTATTTAATATTATTATTTTTGTTGTTGTTATTGTTATTATTATTATCATCATAATCTTAGAGGTTTAAAGTGTTACAGTTTGATATCTACATTGTCAACTATAGGATTGTCCCACTGTTGTGACTTCAAAATAAATGAAACCAATAAAACAGCATTTTAAAGCATTTTAATTTAGATTAAACAGTTAAGTTCTGAAAGTGTGGGATACAAAGCGACCCTGTAATCAAGGCACTATCAGAAGTCAGTAACAGTTGTTGAAGCATTGCTAGAGCAGAATAGAGTGCCATCCAACTTCACTATCAGTTGGAGGGTCCACATCCTTGTTACTGTGCTTTGTGGCTAACCATCCCCCGATTGGCAACCCTGATTAATATTCTGGCACATTTTGGGAATAAATGAAACACTGGGAAAACTTCGTCCTTATCGACATCTAGTTTGACTTTACTGCACACCTTACATTATTAATAGGTATATTTCTGAAAGAGAAAATTCATTGTTATATACTTATGAGGGCCATCCAGAAAGTAACGAACGATTTGGCATAACTAAATATCGAAACATATCAATACAAAACTTTATTTACAACGTTACAGCACCTTACTCAATTTCTTAACGTATTCTCCATTCCGTCAAGACATTTGTTATCACGTGGTACCAGTTTTTCAATGCCGATGTTATACTTTTCTACCGCCAAAGAACTTACTCATTTTTTTTGAACGCATAAAATGTTCGGCCAATAACATTTTATAGGCAAATAACGCAACTGTTTGGAATAATACAATAAACGAATCTTAATGAGGAAGTGGCGCATAATTTTCGAGTAATCAAGGAAGAACCAGTATGTACGATAAAGACCGGATTGGAAGTTCATCAATCATTATGGAGGTGTGAAAGCAAATGTTGATAAAAGAATTAAGAAAAACCGGTGTTTCACTTTGGACACTGGCTTAACTTTTTGGATGAAAAAGATTTCCCAACTGATGAAGACCTCAAAGTGACAGTGACATCTTGGCTCATATCTTTAGCGGGGGAAGAGTATAACATCTGCATTGAAAAACCGGTACCACGTGACAAATAACTTGATAGCATTGACGATTGCGTTGAAAATTAGATCAAGGTAGTGTAACTTAGCAAATACAGTTTTGTGTTGATAGCTCTCGTTGCTGTTTAATTATGACAAATCGTCTGTCACTTTCTTGCATATTGTGTGTGAGAAGAAAACAACAGAGCGTTGTTCCGTTTCAGTTTAGAGAGTTTTGCTTTTTACGTTTCTCAATGCCCTGAAGTAACATTAAAAGGCGACGAAGGGAAATGCTGTCAATGTAAATTCACGGTATTTAAAATAAAGAAGCACGTGCAGAGCCGTCAACAATTTTCTAAGCTTCACGAGAAGTCTTTCTTAAAGCTGACAGTGCAATCTCACACGGAGACTCAGAAGAGGTTAACCACTACACTTGCCTTGACGTCCACGTTCCTGCTCTATTTCAAGAGAGGACTGTCATCTCGCTATAACGAGAGAAGTACGCAAAGAGCTGAATCACTTTATCTCACATTAGAAGCTGAATGCAAGCATTTCCACGTCTGTTCGTCTCTCTAATACACTGAATTTTCTCTATCTAAGTATCAACTAGCCACTTAAGTAGTAGTACAGTTGTTGCTGGAAACACACGGTCAAAATAAGTATGGGACAACATTAATTACACGCGTTTATCTGCTTTAAGCATTGAAAATTGATCAATAAGGGCAAATGATGAAAAAATATTGCCTAATTAGATAATGCAATGCAGCTTTTATTATCATACGGCGCTTTAAACCGTATCACGTGACGGTTTAAATGTATCACTGAAAGTAGGTGTGGTGCTTAAACCTTTTCATTATGGTGAAAATTACTAAAAATTCGAAATTTGGTTTTCACCAATAGCACTTGCCCTTAAAAATGCCTATTTGGAGTTGAAAATACAATAATATGCACTAATAACTAAAAAACTGAGTATAGTAATATGTTTCAAAATTTACAGAACAGGTCTCACACCGGGTGTTTCTACCTGCCCAGGCATGTTGTACCACCGATTATTTAACCTGGGCCCTCCCCATCCTAAACCACAGGCGAGCTTCCGCATACCCCTACAACAGCATATTTCCGGCCGTGAAATAGGGACTGTTTTGGCGGCGGAGTGCAGCTTGACTCGGACCAAATGACGTGCAGCTTTTCTTTGCTTTATATATGTAAACAGTCCGTGAGAGTTGAAAAATATTCATGGTTTATAAATTGCTGCACAAGCATATGAAATTCTAAGACTTACAAAGAAATAGTGTTAAGTTGTATGTTAAACCTTAAAACCTATTTTCTCGTGTTTTTATTTTTCAGCGCTTTCAAAACATCAAATTGTTCCACACGATGCAGCTTATGTCCTATCTGCTTCAAATTTACATCACATACTCACAGAGTACTCCTTAAAAGAATTGGCATACTATTTTTATTAGAAATGAAAATTATCTGATATATTGCACAATAAATGTAACAATAAATAAACATTATACTTAAGTAATAGTATATAAAGGTTTAATTTTTTTTTCTGAATCAACCAGAAGAGTAACAAAGATTCTACATGCCAATTTTATTTACTAGCCGGAGTAACAAATGTACTAATATTTTTGGTTTTCTACAAAAGTAATTTATGCATCGTGCACAACTTATGATTAATTGGCATAATAAAAATACTTAATTCTTTTTTAAACCCAAAACGATTAAAGGTATCTGCATGAAAAAAAATTAAAAAAGATTGCTTGAAAAATGCAAGCTTTGGAAATTTCAGTTTAGTGTACCCTTAAATAAATGTGATTACGCACAAGGGACAGCTTATTTAGTTTATATGCAATAGTCTAATATTGGTGAGAATTTACCCTGTGATTGACACTGCTGCTGACACATGGTTGTCTCAGTAGACTGTTGCCATATTTCCTCGCAGAACATCTTACAGCTCCTCTCCAATGAAAATTTCATCACATTCGCTTTCCCTATCTACACTGGAATCGCTGGTGTTATATAAGTTTATAATCACACCTTGCATTGCTTCCTCTAAAATGGCTTCTTCACCTTTCCATACATTTTCTATCACACCTCTCTTATGTTGAACTACTTTTCCGCTTTTCTCACTAGTTACGTAATGTATTCCTTTCATCATTAGGTGCTGTATTTCACTAGACATAAAAGATTTATTATTTAGGCTAACCTAACTTCAACTTTGTTACGCCTGTGAGGCATTTTCAAATCACAGCGCCACTCGTGATATGCAGTTCTAGGATGAAAATAAGAACAATGTTCGTGATATATAAAAGATAGTAACGCTTATGAATGCAAATCCTCACGGAATCACTGTGTATTATAAACCCAACTTCTCACAAAATGATATCAATCAGATTCCAAAAAAAAACACCAGTACATTCATAAGATCGCGCGCGCAAATTTCCACTGAACGCGTAGAAGTTGCAACGCCCATGACATTAAATCTCTGGCGGTAATACACTCTTACACTATGATTGGTCAGTAACCTGACGAGCTCTGCCAGCTGTCGACACACCCCAAAGTATCAGACACAAGGAAATTTCTCACGGATTTGTGTCTATCTGGCTGACTGTGGTCACACACTTGGGCAAAGTACGGCCCGCGCACAAAGTGCGGCCCTTCGGGCTAGTCAATCTAGCCCGTGACATGGTTTTCAATAACCCCTACAATCACAAATAGGACAAAATGTATTTTTTGCGTAGCTAGAATAGAATAACGGGTTCCTTCTCTTTGCGTTTTAAGTACGGCATTATTGCATCTAATATTAATTGAGTTTGTACGCAACATTGCGCAGGCGCAGTGCCGTAGCAGATGTCTGTAGTTCGGTAGTATGGCGATGTGGAGTATTACCGTGCTACTGAAAAGGTTAACTTTATTAATAGAAACCCTTCAGATAACGCACTGATTATTCCGGGAAGTCGCCGTCGCCCTACGTGGCTAGTTTACCATATCAAAGGTCACGGTTTCAAACCCAGCGGAGGGCGATAGATTTTTTCAGGTGTAAAAATCCTTAGCATGGCTTCCTTTGGAAGGGAAGCAAAGCCATTGGTCCCGTGTCGTAGACTTACGTTACGTAGAAGAACCTCAAGCCTTACAGAGAGGCCTCTGAGCAAAATTAAGCGGTCTTTCACGCCCAATATAGAATGGGATGCTGAGAACCACAGTGGTTAAAGAGCGTCCATAAATAACACGCCATTTACATTTGGAAGTCGCCGAAGTTTCGCAGTGCACCAATGAGCGTGGCAGGTAGGCAATGAATGCGTGGAAACCAAAAATGACAGAAAGGCGTGGTGTAAAAACAGTACTGTAACGCTGTCTCTGTTTTCTTTCTCTCATTCGTGAACTTCAGAGGTGCAAGTGCGTTCTTAAATATGTGGATGCCGTTGAGACATATCTAGCTTTGGTGCTAGAAGTAATAGTAATAGTATCAATGATCCAACTAGTTTTTACTCGCAGTAATAACACTAGTGGTTCTTCTACTTCTAGTGTCGCTGAGGAAAATAAAGTAACACTAACTTAACAGTGCCCACACATAATACGTAAATGGAAGCCAATAAAATAGGGAAGGGGCCTATCATTGAAACTGCTAAAGCGGTAGGCTTAAGCAAACAAACAGTCAGTAAAACTGCATGGAAACTTTCTGTTACTCCAAGAAAGAAACCAAAGATAGGGAAGGTTGACACTTCCACCTGTCACATAGTTCGTAGAGAGGTGCATTTTCTCTACTACTTACAATGTACATACAAGTAGATAGAATGTTGTAATCAACCAATCATTCGATAATAAGATTTCACAGGAAACACATGTTTTCAGGACCTCTGAATCCGTAAAATGCATTAAAAAAAACATACGTATATAGAGTAGTTTGGTTGGTGGATTTTCCTGAAAGCTTCGTGTCGTATCCTTGGAAGATGATACTGATAAAAGAGAACCAGGGATTTTATTTCTGAGGAAAAGCAAATCTACTTAGATGCTGCAATACTGATGATTCTTTGACAATTGTAAGAGAGCTTCTTGATTATAGAGCCGCGTGTACAGGTTTACGATGTATACTCGTCCCACATCTTTGCGGTCGAAACATAGTAATCTGTCTCTCTAAGTCCACAGACCGGCCGCTAAATAAGGGGCAAATGTACCCAACCAGGCGTTTCGTCTGCGATTTGCATTCGAGAGGTTCGAGTTCAATCCCTGTTGACGCGCACTTTGTCCTTGGGGTTTTCCGTGTTTTTCTGGTAGCGCTTAGGCGAATGCTGGAGTGCTGGATATCTACCACGGTTCCTTTCCCTTCATTCCTTCATTTTATTTCCCTTCTTCATCTTTCAGATTGGAGCAGTGGTGGCTTGAGGCTTTGCAGGCAGATGGCACGGCTGCTTGCTCCGAGTGAAACTATCTTCCCCCTAGTTGTGCTGGTTGAGGCTAGGTGCCATTGAAGAGGCCTCCTTCCGGCCTCCCGGCGCCTGTATAGCCTCCTGGCGCGCCAGGGCTGCCATCTAGTGAATGTTACGGACTTCCGAGCACTTCAGTGCTTAGCTCCGTTTTTCCTGTGTGCTGGTCTGTGGTTTCCCCTCCTCTCATCCCTTCCCCCGGAGGTGGGGATGCTAGGCCGCAATAGATGAGTACTTGATCGGAGTCGCCAAGGTGTGCCCCTAAGGGGCAAATGTTTAAATGTCTTTAATTGCGTGATCACGCTCGCCTGTATTTCGCAGGATCGAAACAAAACATGACGTCCTGAATTTGCTTCAGATGCTGGAAGAAGCTCCTAATTTAGCTTACGGCCATGAAAACAGAACCGAATTTAACAGCATTTAAAAGCTTTGATTGTCGCGTTAACCTACTGTATTCCCTTATTGCCGTCCTTATAAGGAGCTAAGTAATAATAACATTTCTGGTAAAGCTTATTTTGATTAGCATCATGTAGATAAAGAATTATCTTTTGTAACAATAGTTTCTCCAAAAAACCAAACTAAAGACCAACAGCACCGAAGAAATTATCCATATAAAAAACAGAGAACTAGAATACGTTACCGAATACACCTACCTAGGACAACTAATGACATTCAATAACGCTACCCGCAAAGAAGTCGACGCATCTCGGCAGCATGGTCAAAATTCTGGAGCCTGAAATTTATCCTCACAAGCAAAGAATGAAAAAAATATATAATGGATAGCTGCATCCTTCCTCTCTTACTATATGGAGCCCAAACCTGTGCCCTAGCAAACAGAGAAAGAGAAATGTTGGGAACACGTCAAAGGAAATTGGAGAGAAAAATTCTATTCGTTAGCCTCCATGACAGAATCCACAATGAAGAGGAAGATGACAGACATCAAAGACGCAACATCAGCCTCCGAACATCAATTGGAAGTGGGCAGACCACGTCCAGAGAATGGAGCACAACAGATGGGCACATAAGACGACAGCCTGGGATCCAAGAAGAGGCCAAACGGGCGTAGGCCGGCAGAAAAAAAGATGAGCAGACGATCTGAAACTTCACTTTGGACACAACCGGACGACAGCCAAGGATCGCAGGGAGCGGAGACTACTGATAGAGGCAGCATCAAAAGAATGAGGATGTTTCCCGAACTGGCTTCGCGGGATTGCCAGAACAGCCATCTTGCCAGCCAAGAGGCCCTGGCCCTACAGGCATTCTACGGCTAATTCTAATTCTAAACAATAGTTTGAAAATCATGTGAATGGAACACATGAGATTTTGTTCTATACGAATGCCACGGCAGAAACATACCTGGATCTGCTACGGAACAGCGCTCAGGCTCGCAATGGCTTTGAAGAGTCACGGTCAAGTGGCCCTGCTATTTAAAACTACTGTAACACATTTTTCACTTGAACTTTATTTTGTAGTACTCCGAAATAGATTTTACAGACATAAAATGTATAAAATATGCGAATATAGAATGAGTTAAGCTTTAATTTGATAGGGTATCGTCATTGCTTGCCCTCAACGTTACATTCAGATGAGTGGGATGTTTTAAGCAATAAATGAACGATGAGCTGCACTCTGTTTTGCACTATTTTATTGTATTATGTTTCTCCCTCGCCGCTTTTGTTTTGTACTTTAATGGCATTCTTACATGTTCTTTCATTTGTTCCTCTAGCTACTATTTCTGAATCCATGGCACCATTACCTGTTTATTTTATTGACACGCTAAAACTATTTTACTAGAATAACCTTAGTCATTATTATTATTGTTATTATTATTATTGTTATTATTATTATTATTACTACTACCACTACTACTACTACTACTACTACTACTACTACTACTACTACTACTACTACTACTACTATTACTGCTACTACTACTACTACTACTACTACTACTACTACTACTACTACTACTACTACTACTACTACCACCACTACTACTACCACCACTACTACTATATATTTTTCTTCTTACTTTACTTCATCCCTTCTTAGGTTTTCCTTTCATAATTATGAATATTTACGTAAAATTTAAATAGAAAACCTACATACGAGGGGTGTTCAAAAAGTCCTTAGAAAATCCAAGAAATTACACCCGTAGCATCGAAAAAGTTTGTATTTAGTACCAGTCGTCTTTTACTAGATGGCAGTCAAAGTTTCAGCTGTGTCCATCACGTGGTTTCGTTACCATAGGTGATTGAATCAACAATCTTGTGCTTCTTTAGAAAGATGGGGGAAAAAACGAGTTTCGTGCAATGATTAAACACTTCTATTTAAAAGGCTGAACACCGAAAGAGATAAAATCCGTGCCGGATAAAGTACATGGCACTTCCGCTCCTGATTTGCATCAATTTACAACTGGTTAAATTAATTTAAACGTGGTCGTATATCTACAAATGAAGAACATCGTTCCAGACGTCCAGTAGAACTGACTTCCTCTGAAATGATTGATAAAATCTAGGATATGGTTTTGAGTGATCGACGAATCAATGTTTGCGAAATTAGAGGTCACAGGCATATCACAAGGTACAGTGTTCTCAATTTTGAGGCAAAAATTAGGTCTAACAAAGGTCTCGGCAATATGGATGCCGCGTTTGCTCAATGGAGAATAAACACAAGCGTGTGACCGATTCGGAAGATAGTTTGGCACTTTTCCGTAGTAATCCTGACGAGTTGAGCGTCGATACATAAATGTGGATGAAACATGGACACACTACTACACTCCGGAGACAAAATTACAGTCAAAACAGTGGGATTTTAAAGCGAACCGGCTCCGAAGAAGGCAATGGGGGTGAAATCTACAGACAAGGTGATGGCCTCGGTTTTTTGGGACGCACGCGGAATCATCTACATTGGTTACTTGCAGAAATGAAGAGCGATAAATGGAGAGTATTATGTATCGTTATTGCACCGGTTGAATGGAGAAAACAAGATAAACGCCTTCATGTGACAAAGAAAAGTATTCTCTTCCATCAAGACAATGCAGGGCTGCACACCTGCGCAGTTTCGATAGCGAACATTGTAGAATGAAGGTTCCAACTACCTCAACATCGACCTATTCACCAGATTTGTCTCCCATTAACTTGTTTTTATTTCCAAACTTGAAAAAGTGGCTCGAGGTCATCTCCCAACAGACGCCTATTATGAGGTCCTTCCAAAATTCTACTTTTCGGAAGGCCTAAAACAGACAGAGAAATGCTGAGAAAAGTGTATCGAGCTAAAAGGAGATTATGTTGAAAAATACTTTTTTTATGTATTTTTCTAAGGACCTACTGAAGGCATCACAATATTCCAGACGCTGTGACAGTTCCCTAAAATGGTCTTTACCCTTGCACACTATCTGCTTTCTGTCCTTCGCTTGTCACCAAACAGATAGATAGTTTTGTTTGTCAGTGACAAGCATTTACACGATAACTTTATCTAACCTTTTCAACATTTTCCCTTCCTTGGCTCCTGTATGGAACACAATAACAAAAGACGTTTCTTGCTGCCTGTTGTTTTTACTGCGTGGGTAGAGGATTTTAAACCTGCGATTTAAAAATCAAAGCGGTCCCCATATTAAAGGCAGAGAATTGAACCTAGGCGGGTATTAGCACTCTAGTGTTGCTCTAGGGCACTAGTGGGGAAGCTAACTAAGTACTTTTGCTCTAGAAGAAGGCTCTTAGAATAAAGAAATTGTGATATTCGCCAAAATTGTGGACCTATTTCTAAAGAATTTGGAACTTCAACTGTGGCACCTTTGTGTGTATTTACATGCTTGAATTTTATTCATCTACAAAAGAAAATGTACTTTTTTCTGACATACCATGTTACAAAGGGTAGAAATAACATTGTAACATCTAAATTTCGCTTACAGGAATCTCTTGAGTCTCATCTTTTTCTTGAAGTGAAATTATGTAATAAACTATCTTTAAATATAAGACAAAGTGAAAATGCAAATTATTTTAAAATTAGTGTTAGAAACAGAATTAAGCGACTTACATACAAGAGTACTTAATACAGATTCATTTTGATGACTTGCTAACGAAACCTGTTGCAGTGTATGTACGCTAAGTAGTGACACAAATTGTTATCATTAAGAATAAGCCTTTTCGCGCTCTGACTTCTAGTTTATTAGCCACTGCGTGATAATCATAGAAAAAGAAAATAACGGACCTTTACAAAAAGAACACGTTCTCTTTAGAAATGTGGTCCCACATAAATCTATATAGGGTTCTAAAAGTGATGTAATCTTAAAGGATGATGTATTGAAAGGTAAAAATTATAACACTGCATATTTACAATACCTAATGCGTGTGACTCAAAGCTATGGTCAAATTTGTTCATACTCTCGTCACGTCACTAAAAATCTGATGTGTTCCATTCACATGACCTTCTCTACCTCTCTATAACACATTATTGTTAAAAAGCCTATTCTTGTGTCTACTTTATGCTAATAGAGATAAGCATAATTGTTAGTCAGATCTTTATAACTAGGAGGGAAATAAGGGAATACACTAGGCTAAACCGACAGTCAAATGTTTTAAATGTGGTTTCTATGGGGTTGAAGTCCATCCATTTGCGTGGCCAGGAATTGACGGTTCCCGTATATGAAAATAATATTTTTTTTAAAACTGAAACCAATAGCAAGGAATACCTCAAAAATGGTCAACTCCACGAAAATAATGTATGTAACATAAATTGTATGTTTTAATGAGTTCTACGTTTTTGTTAAGCAGGAGTTTATCCATCTCTCATGGTTTACCAGTTATACAAAAAATCTGCAATATTCATCCAGAATAAAGAAATCTTCAGGGGCTATTCCCCAAAATATTCAAGATATACATTTTCATTGCCATGTAAATATCTTTTCCATGTAAAGCTTTTCCTGATAAGCTTCCTATCGCATCTTTGTAAGATGCTGAACTTAAATACCAAGTTTAGTATTCAACGGAATGTTCGTTTTTGAGCTATGCTGCCCACAGAAACACAGACACGCGGCTATTTTTCTAAAAACCCTTTTTTTGGATTGAGTGGATCTCAAAACATATATTTCCGATGAAATCTTGGTATCGAATTTTTGGTGGCACACAATGCTTTCTCTATACACTATGTAAATAGTACGTATAGAGAAAGTAAAAAGTCCCTTACGACAAACAAATTAAAATGTTGATGTTACAATTTTAACCATAGGTTCACAATACATCTCATTTTTGATATTGCGCTAAGTCTCTCTGCGACTGCTTTGGTTTGGGCTCCGAAAATTTAAAGCTATGAATGTACTCTTTTGTCATAGAAATTATAATTTTTGTGTTTGAAAATTTAAAACATATGCTTAAACACGTCTGACAGTAAAGCCTAGTGCGATTTTATTCTTTGCATCTCTGTGAACATGTACATAAAAGTTTATTTGTGTAACGGAAAAACTGCTCCTCAAGGAACACTTTACAGGAAGCAAAATCTGATGTGTTACACTCACATGACGTTCTCTAGCCACTCTACAAACTTCTTACAAAAGATTCTTCTACTTTATACACCATGCTAATCGAGATAAACATTAGCAGAATGCTCTTATTACTTAGTTCCTTATGAGTAGGAGGGAACTAAGGGAATGCGCTAGGCTAAAGTGATAGTCAAATGTCTTAAAAGCTATCGTTATGCGATTGACATTGCAAATCGCTTCTTTACTTGGCCAGGAGTAGAACAACAGAAAAACGGACCCTTTCTTTCTGAGAAAAGTATAAGTACTACACAATTGAAACCAATAACAAGGAATATCTCGGAAATGGTTACCTCCACAACAAAAACGTAAAGGACATAAGTTGTGTGTTTTGACGTGATCTACATTTTTTGTGCAGTACGCTTTTGTCTATCTCTTACGGTTTAGCAGTTAAGCAAAATTCATCCAGAATAAAGAGGGCTTCAGAGGCTATACCCATAAAATTCAAGATATACATTTTATTTGGGATGTTCATAGCTTTAATATACGGAAATTTAATCAAAAGCGTTAGGGCCATTTTTGAAAAATTCAAAATTGTCATTTTTCCATGTAAAGGGTAGTTGGGGATGGGGGATTTTCTTGAAAGTCTTCGTGTCGCATGCTTGGAAGACAATAAACTTAAATACTTGGTATCTAGCAGTCTTTTCGTTTTTGAGCTATGCTGTCCACAGGCACACACACGCACAGACTTGATACACACACGGACCTTCCTCTAAAAATACTTTTTTTCGGACTCAGGGGACCACAAAACATATATTTCCAGTGGAATATCAACATCTTATTTTTGAGTGGAATACAATACCTTCCCTATCCACTATGTACATTGTTACATGTGGGCTAGAGAAAGTAAAATGCTGAAAATATCAATAGCGAGAAAACAAGGAAGGATTTGAATGCATGATTCACATTAAAATCCACCAGATTGGTAGGTTAGACCTTTTTCTCTCCTCTGCTGGTGCCTTTCCTGTCCTTTTCTCCCTGCATTGTTGTTTTTCTTTTCCACACTTGGTTTTTTATTTTGCCTGGTGCAAATGAGATCTCGTCGAACAGAAGTTTTCTTGCCGAGTCCAGTACAGTTTCACCTCAAATGCTTTGGCTTAAGACATTTAAAAATGGCACCTGGTGTCCAATTATACCTTTTTTGTGTTCCGGAATTTTTAAATTATTTTATGGAATTAACATTTAAAAATTCATTTTTTGTGATTTTTCATGAAATATCAAGTTTTTTTGTGTGTTTTCACACAGTAAAAATAAATTACAGTTTGAAAAGTTAATTCTGAAAAACGCAACAGTTAATACACAAAAGCCTTGCCTTAAAGAGATGTAAGATTCCATGTACATATGGGTGAGCTACAGGGAAGTTGAAGGGGGAAGGCGTTCTTTAAGGGTACTAGCTCTGGGCTATAACGGGGAGCAGGCAAGTGGGCCACTTCAGCTAAAAGTGACAGTTCCTTTGCTAATGACTGAGAAGAGAAGAAACCCGCCATAAAGGCATAAAGTACCAGCATGCACAATGTATGCACGCAATTACAGGTTCAACTGTTCCCTGTGGTGTGTTCTGTAGCCCCCTGTTTATCAAGTTCCACTATAGCAGAGAGTATAAACTCCATTCATCATCGTTCTTGATAAGACAGAGAGAATATATACAAATTGCATAGCTTGATGGCCCCCAATGCCCTTACAGTCGCCCTCTGCAATGGTTACCAAGCTGGTTTCATGTACCCAAGGTCGCGGGATTTTTCGGGCGTAAAATCCTTAACATGGCTTCCTTCGGAAGGGAAGTAAAGCCGTAGATATACGGCACATAAAAGAACCTCAAACCTGATAGAGGCCTCTGAGCAACATTAAGCCATCTTTCATGTCCATTATAAAATGGGACATTGAGAACCACAAGAGTTAAACAGCGTGCATAAGTAAAGCACCATTTCCATTTCATTTAATGCCCTTACAGTGTCAACACCAGCGTGCCGCAGTTATCGTCTTAGTGTACTTCATATCGAGGGTTAATGCTCCCCCCCCCCAAAGGCAATAGAAACCTGAGGATCCAAATCACCATCCTAACAGCAACACAGGAGAGAAAACAGAAACACGAGAATCTAAACCACCATCCTAACGGCAACACAGGAGAGAAAACAGGAACACGAGGATCTAAACCACCATCCTAACAGCAACACAGGAGAGAAAACAGAAACCCGAGAATCCAAATCACCATCCTAACAGCAACACAGGAGAGAAAACAGAAACACGAGGATCTAAACCACCATCCTAACGGCAACACAGGAGAGAAAACAGAAACACGAGGATCCAAATCACCATCCTAACAGCAACACAGGAGAGAAAACAGAAACACGAGGATCTAAACCACCATCCTAACGGCAACACAGGAGAGAAAACAGGAACACGAGGATCTAAACCACCATCCTAACAGCAACACAGGAGAGAAAACAGAAACACGAGGATCTAAACCACCATCCTAACAGCAACACAGGAGAGAAAACAGAAACCCGAGGATCTAAACCACCATCCTAACGGCAACACAGGAGAGAAAACAGAAACACGAGGATCTAAACCACCATCCTAACAGCAACACAGGAGAGAAAACAGAAACACGAGGATCCAAATCACCATCCTAACAGCAACACAGGAGAGAAAACAGAAACACGAGGATCTAAACCACCATCCTAACAGCAACACAGGAGAGAAAACAGGAACACGAGGATCTAAACCACCATCCTAACAGCAACACAGGAGAGAAAACAGAAACACGAGGATCTAAACCACAATCCTAACAGCAACACAGGAGAGAAAACAGGAACACGAGGATCTAAACCACCATCTTAACAGCAACACAGGAGAGAAAACAGAAACACGAGGATCTAAACCACCATCCTAACAGCAACACAGGAGAGAAAACAGAAACCCGAGAATCCAAATCACCAACCTAGCAGATACATAGCAAAGTAAATAGAAACCTAAGGATCCAAATCACCAACCTAGCAGCAAAACAGGAGAGGAAATAGAAACCCGAAGATCCAAATCACCAACAAAGCAGATACATAGCAAAGTAGACAGAAACCCAAGGATCCAAATCACCAACCTAGCAGCAAAACAGGAGAGGAAATAGAAACCCGAAGATCCAAATCACCAACAAAGCAGATACATAGCAAAGTAGACAGAAACCCAAGGATCCAAATCACCAACCTAGCAGCAAACAGGAGAGAAAATTGAAACCCGAAGATCCAAATCACCAACCTAGCAGATACATAGCAAAGTAGACAGAAACCCGAGGACCCAAATCACCAACCTATCAGATACATTGCAAAGTAGACAGAAACCCAAGGATCCAAATCACCAGCCTGGTGGCAAAACAGGAGAGGAAATAGAAAGCCGAGGATCAACCACCAACGTGGTGAAGCATGCAAATCTTTTATTGCTGTTTTATACTTATTGATATTTGCAGATCTTTTAATCCTCATTGTTTATGATGAGGATTCGGCATGTTGTACACTAACACTTGCCTCTAAAACAGCTCGTAATACATTAGCAAGTTGTCGTCGACTACTTTTAAACGTCACTGCTTTGAAATGCTAATAATTAAAAAGAATTTTAGAAAGTAGCTCATTGTCTTTTTTTTTTGGTTCCCTGTGGACTATAATATAAAACTAGAGCACGTTAAAACTCTTTCACTAATAACACCTAAACTGCATACACATTTTTAAATTACATCCGATATTGAAGCGTGAATTTTCGTCGCAAAATCTCGGCACCTCTTGTTTTTAAATTAAACTCGCGATTATTTGTGGATAGAAAATGAGTTTTATGAACACGTGCAGGAAAGTTTGCTAATTTCCGTGAACAGCAGAAGCAGAGAAAGTGTTTGTTCTATGGAGTGTAAGTTCTGTTGTAAACGCACGCTCTACGAATAATGTGATATAGATAAGGGTCGAAACAAAGTACAAAGCATACAAAAGGAAGGTAAAGGGGAGGTACCATACAAAAGGATTCCGCGAGGGGCTGCGAGTGCTTGTTGGGGCACTACAAGTCTCCCCCCACACACATACATTTCAATTCAGAAGCACGCGTTTAACATTGTTTAACCATAAACACATGTTTTAATTTCTCTAGCCCGTATGTACAATGCAATAGTAGATAGGGAATATAGTGTATTGCACCCAAAAACTCGATACAGAGATTTTACCGTAAATGTACGTTTTGAGATCCCTTGAATCCACAAAAAGCATTCTTAGGAAAACGCCCGTGAGTGTGTGTGACTGGACAGCATAGCTCAAAAACGTGGTATTTAAGTTTATTGTTTTCAAAGGATACAGTACGAAGATTTTCAAGAAAATCCCCCCACCACAAACTACCCTTTACATGGACAATTTTTTTAAAACGTTTTTCTCAAAAATGGCTAACGATTTTGATTACAATACCGTACATTTAAGTTATTCGCAACACAAATAAAATGTATATTTTGAATTTTCTGGAAATTGTCTCGGAAGAGCACTTTACAATGGTCGATTTTTTGCAGAACTTTGCATAACGGTTAAATTGTAATAGATAAACAAAAGCTTACGAAACAAAACATGTAGATCTCGTTAAATCACACAATTTATGTCATACGCATTTTTGTTGTGCAGTTGACGTTTCCAAGATATTCCTTGTTATTTGTTTCAATTTTAAATTGCTTATACTTTTCTCGGACAGGAAATGTCCGTTTTTCTTTTGTCCTTCTCCCGGTCAAGCAAAAAAAGCAATTTCAACGAGTCCCATAACGATAGCTTTTAAAACATTTGACTATAGCTTTAGCATAGCGCGTTCCTTTAGTTCCTTTCTACTTATAAGGAACTATGTAATAAGAACATTCTGCTAATGCTTATCTCGATCAGCATGGTCTAGAAAGAAGAGTACTCTTTTGTAAGTAGTGTGTTTGTAGAGCAGTTGAGAAAATCGTGTGAATGTAACACATCAGATTTTTTTAATTTCAATTCCATATTATAACCTAAACATCCTTGAGTATAAAAAAGGTATAAATGGCCAGCTGGCGTCATTTTTAAATTCCTTATCTGGAGCTACAGCAATAAAGGTGAAACTGTACTGGACAGAAGAAAAACAAACTCCAGTTTAACGAGCTCTCCTTAGTATCATACAATAAAAAACGAAGTTGTGCAGAAGAGAAACAGCAATGCAAGAAGAAAAGGACAGGAAAGGCAGCAGCAGAGGAGGAAAGGAAAGCTGAGGGTCCAACCTAACAACCTGGTTGATTTTAATGTGTCCCAAGCATTCAAGTCTTTCCTTGTTTTCTCACTATTGATATTTTCAGCATTTTTCCTCCTGTAAAACGCTTCTTGCAGAAAAGTTTTTCTGTTACACAAATAAAATTTACTGTACATGTTCACAGAGGTACAATGAAAAAAAAAATATCCCTAGGTATTACTGCCAAATGCATTTTAGCATAAGTTTTCAATTTTCAAACATAACATTTTTGTTTTTTAGGACAAAAGAAGTTCACTCATAACTTCAAAAATCTTTTGGAGGTCAAACCAAAGGAGACACAGAGAAACCTAGGGCAATTTCAATACTTAAATGTATTATGAACCTAAGGTTAAAATATTACAAAGCATTTTATTTATTTATTTATTTTTTTTGTAGCAAGGGACTTTTTTAGTGACGTGACAAAAAGCAAACTAGTTTGACCATAACCTTCAAACCATTACAGCAAAATGGATGAAATTTGCACTGCAAATTATTTACATTATATTTAATCTGTGGCATAAATTAAAAAAAAATACAATTATTAGTTTGGAATTTGAAAATTTAAGCCTTACATGTCTTTAAGAATTGCTTTTGTATTTTATTTCCTTTCCCTTTTAAACGTTCAATTGTGTACTGAAGCTGCCCGGCTACGCTGAGAAGTATTGTCCTCAGCACACAGTAATTTAATTAAATAATGATAAGTGGTTAATGACACTGGAGGTAGGAAGGGGTTTTTATCGAGGTAGTCCGTAGCTGTGTTCTTACGTCCTGGATATAATTAAATAGAAACACTCACCAACGATTTAGCATACATTTTACTTTGTCATATGTTCCCCTTCGCTTGGCCACCGTTTAATAATTCAGCGGAAATGTCGTTCTCACCACCTGAGGGCGTCCAGTAATCCATAAGAACATGAATGACTCAAAGTTTGAAATTCCAATCTAATTAAGCTGCTAGCTTTTTGAAATTAATACTACAGATGATGTATAAAGCACATAAGTTACGGTGCAAATTACATCTATTGTATTCTTATGGTTTGGAAGTTATGGTCAAATTTGTTTATGTTTTTGTTTACGTCAGTAAAAAGTCTCTTGTAAAACAAAAAAGAACAAAAAAAAAAAATAAAGAAGGTCTAATCCTTTAACTCTAGATCCACAATTTGTCTACTTTTTGAAATTGTCCTTCGTGTCTCTATGTCTACTTTGGCTTAGGCTCCAAAACTTTTTAAAGTTATAACTACGTTTTTTGTCATAAAAATATAATTTTGTTTGAAAATTGAAAACGTATGCTTAATAACATCTGACCGAAAAACACAGCACTCCTTTGAACACCTAAAACAAATTTTATTTGTATAACAGACAAACGGCTTCACAAGGAGCATTTTACAGGAAGAAAAATGCTGAAAATATCAATAGCGAGAAAACAATGAAAGACTGGAATGCATTAAAAGCCACCAGGTTGGTAGGTAATACCCTCAGCTTTCCTTTTCCTCTCCTCTGCTGCTATCTTTTCTGTCCTTGTCATATTGCATTGCTGCTTTTCTTCTGCACAACTTCGATTTTACGAATTAGGTCTCGTTGAACTGAAGTTTTTCCCGAGTCCAGTACAGTTTCACCTCTAACGTTTTGCTGTAGCTGTGATGATTTAAGGCATTGAAAATGGCTTTTGGTGGCCGATTATAGCCTTTTTATATTCGGGAGTGTTTAAATTATTTTATGGAATTAAAAAAAATAGAAGTGGCTTTTTCTTGTGATTTTACATGACACTTCAGTCATATGTACACTTAAGCCCGAAGCTGTGACAAATTTCAAGTCGTGAAGTGCTGTGAGGACATTGGGCCACAACCCCGTTAGGAATATTCCTGTGCTATCAAACCAAGGTTCTAAGTGGGGGGGGGGCTATTTACATTTCTGCACCTAGAGCCTCCTAAAATTAAGGAATTCCAAGGATAGAGGGGCCCGTTGTCGAACAACGAACATTGTTTTTTCGGATAAGTATCTGTAAGTTCAGAAATTTTGCCATATCTCCAACTAGCAATATCCAAAAATACGTGGCAAATATTATCCAAGTCGAGGTAATGGGCAGCTATATATTTTGTTGTTGGAAATCGGAAATGGAAGATGAAATAGTGTTTCAGAGGAGACACTTGTACTCCATCACAGATGGTACCTTTGGCATACACCAGGTCCCAAATAGAGCGCACGGGGGGCATCCCACCGGTTTATGAGACAGCGAGAACAGAGCTTAGAAGTTGATCTGCCATGCCACCAAAATCTGTCCGCTGTGGTGTACTGTAACATTCCCAGCCTTGCGGACCATCGAGTTCCCATCCTCGCAACGAATGATTCCGTTGTACTTTGCCTAGAAGACTGGTTGTCTTGGATGTAGGAGGTGGAGGTCGACATTAGCTTGCCAATTTCGTTTCTCGGCCTTCCGACCAACATTTGAAACTTTATCAGAACTTTATTAGACAAAAAATAAAGAATAGGCATATTTACTTCTGGCAGGACTCCCATGTTAAAATCATGGACCTGTAGAAATGCGGCAACTAAAAAGGTTCAACAGTGTGCGAATGGCGTCAACATTAATAGAGAAAAATATTAAGTGATATCATTTGGAAAATCTTGAAGGAAAGGGGATCCTTCAGCACAGGCAATTAGATGAAGCCTGCTCAATAGACTGGACACCACCATGCTGAAAAGGTTTCAGCGGCTCCCCAACTTTCTCGACCGGTTTAGGTGTATAATTTGCAGCTTCAATTTAAACCTATGCCAGAACTGTGAGGGTCATCCAGAAAGTGACACATGATATAACAAAACCAAATAATAATGAAAGATATCAACATCAAATCATATTTACAAAGTTAAAGTGCCTTACACTCTTGGTCACCGCACTCTCCATTCTGTCAAGATATTTATTGTCACGTGGTACCAGTTTTTCATTGCCGATGCTATACTTTTCTACCGCCAAATTACTTGTTCGTTTTTTTGAATGCACAAAATGTTCTGCCAATCAAATTTTATAGGAAAATAACGCAAATGCATGGTGATAATGCCAATGAACTAGTCTTCAGTGAGAAAATGGTGCATAATTTACGAGCAATCAAGGAAGAAAAGTGTTTACAATAAAGACTGGAGTGGAAGTTTATCAATCGTTATGAAGGAGTTTAAAGCAAATGTTGATAAAAGCATTAAGAAAACCCGGTGTTTCACTTTTGACGCCGTACACCACTTTTTGGATGGAAAAGATTTCCCAGCTATGAAGACCTCAAAGTGGCAGTGACGTCCTGGCTGAGATTTTTAGCTGTGAAAGAGTAAAACATCTGCGTTGAAAAACTGTTACCACGTGACAATAAATAACTGGATAGCAATGACGATTATGTTGAGAAATAGAGCAAGGTACTGTAAATTTGTAAATAAAGTTTTGTGTTGATAACTTTCGTTATTATTTAGTTATGCTAAATCGTCTGTCACTTTCTGGATGGCCCTCGTATGTATATTATGACCTACATAAAATTCCACAAATGTGACTTGAAATCGAAAATCACGACCACTTCTTACTGAAAATAAAATGCCATAACCATAGCACCAGAGAAATTTACTACAAAGCCTCCTTTCCTTATCCTGTGTTAGCCAGCAAGTACTGGCGTTTTAAAGACTTAGAATCATAACTTCAAAATTTGAACAGGGAGGCCACATGGGTCCTACCTCAAATTACTTGCCTAAGACACACCTTTTCTTCTGTTTCTTGAGATGCTCCACAGAAATCTTACCATGATTTCTTCCCCTGAATCTGAAATCAAATAGGGAATTTAAACGTGTTTACAATTTACCAAAATCAGAACTGAGCGTGAGCGGATTGTCTCCAGGAAAGTTTGATGCGAATTGTCTCCAGGAAAGTTTGCTGGTGTAATTATTCAAGGAATTTGCTGTATAGTGTAATGCTAACGGTCTTCAAACCGTGTTAGTGATGGGAACTTTAAAATTATTACATTATGCATTTAATGTAATTTTCCTACACCTCGACTGTGCAAAAAAGAAAAAGAAAAAAAATGTGAAACAATACTCGCAGTTGAATCCAATGACTGACAGTCTTCAATTGAAGTGATTGTCCAGCTTTATGGAACACCAGTATTTCGTTATTCTTTCTGACTCCTCAGCAAACAAAAGCATACAAAACTCCGCAATTCAAAACATCAATACTCCGCACAGAGATTCACTGATATTCATAAATAAAATGATTAAAAACCTTAGGGCCACACACTACCATGAAAACCACAACTACATGCCAGCCATATATAAGCTACAGAGAACAGATCAAGTTTTAATGACAAGATTAAGAATTCGACACACCAAGTTAACGCACTCCTAATATTCAAAGAAGAGCCACCAGAGGGCAGCACATGTAAAACACCTCTGACAGTAAACCGCATCCTTACAGAATGTACCATATATTTAAACAAACACAAAATATCAGGAACTACCACAGCTCAGAATAGTTCAAAGTTCTTTCATAATACTGCTTGTTATTTTAAAAAGATTTCTTTGTATAAAACAATTTAAACTGTAACACATAACTTTATATTCTTTGGTGATTTGTAATGGTATTATTAAGTTACCTTTGTAATGTTCTATGTATGCTTTAGGTATAGTTTTTCTTGTTCCATTATTGTTCATATAAATAATGTTTGTATCTTGTTAATGTAATGTTATTGTCGCAAAAAAAAAAACAACAACAAAAAACACTGAGTTCCGCGACTCTAAATAATTAACATTAAAAAAGCAGAATCACTGAGCAAATCCCACTTTACATTTACATAAAACGAAACTGCATCGCTTAGAAGATAAGAATACATATTAACAAAATAATCATCATGCTAACAAAACTGGTGATAAAGAATTGAAGACGTGGTAAGGAACCATATTAGTGACCTGGAGATTCTCTTTGCCTCTCCTTTGCTCATCTTCATATACTGAATTTGTTCATTATTGAGGTAGAAATGGTAGAAAAGGACGCAAACATATCCGCAATTTTAAGTTTCTGTATGTACATGAAGCGGAACAGTATTCAATTTATTGGAAAATTTTATCCACATATCATAAATTTCCAGAAAAGATATTCATAGCTATAGTAGCTACACGGAATAGAATTACAATAAACTGTCATTTGTTCTTAAGGCCTTCAGTAGATTGAACAGAAATTAGAGGAAAATCTTGAACAGTGCTATGTATCTCTCAGTTGTTCATCGTGATGTATGTAAACTGATGTTTTCAGTGTCTCTTTGTACTCCTGGTACTGTGTACAAAGTAACAGGATTAAAATAAATTGGCGGAAAATTGTAATTCCGTTCAATCCCACCCCCACAATCATTAAAACCCATTACGTCGGTACAGCGCTACTCAACGCAATGACTGCTTGTCGAGGTAATAACATGGGGCATTAAAATAGCATCTCTTTATTTAGCAACAGTAATAGTGCATCAAGTTCGATAGTATCAAATTCCAATGGCATACCTGCGGTATAATGCTACTATAAAAGAGCAGACTGTCGGATACTGACAATTTGGAGCCTTAAATTCGGTGTCTTCGCAAAGTATACATAAATATATGATTTGATTCGAGCTTCACAGTGAAGGAAACATAATACCTGAGTACAAGCTAAAAACTTAGTTTTCTAGTGATTCCATACTGCCTGGATGACTTCAGTGTAGGACGAAATGTGGGAATATCTAACACGTATCATCCGGCTATAGTCATATCTAATACAGGGGCAGGTGTGAGGGTCAAATACGTACTAGCTATACATAATCTATTTGGTTCTAGACACATTGGATATATAGTGTGCTTGTGTGAGTCTCAAATACACACGACATCCTGCTATACTGTGTGTATCACATGGGACACAATGGACATGTGTGAGTCCCAAATACACACGACATCCTGCTATACTGTGTGTAACACATGGGACACAATGGATATGTGTGAGTCTCAGATACACACGACATCCTGCTATACTGTGTGTAACACATGGGACACAATGGACATGTGTGAGTCCCAAATACACACGACATCCTGCTATACTGTGTGTAACACATGGGACACAATGGATATGTGTGAGTCTCAGATACACACGACATCCTGCTATACTGTGTGTAACACATGGGACACAATGGACATGTGTGAGTATCAAATACACACGACATCCTGCTATACTGTGTGTAACACATGGGACACAATGGACATGTGTGAGTATCAAATACACACGACATCCTGCTATACTGTGTGTAACACATGGGACACAATGGACATGTGTGAGTATCAAATACACACGACATCCTGCTATACTGTGTGTAACACATGGGACACAATGGACATGTGTGAGTATCAAATACACACGACATCCTGCTATACTGTGTGTAACACATGGGACACAATGGATATGTGTGAGTCTCAGATACACACGACATCCTGCTATACTGTGTGTAACACATGGGACACAATGGATATGTGTGAGTCCCAAATACACACGACATCCTGCTATACTGTGTGTAACACATGGGACACAATGGACATGTGTGAGTATCAAATACACACGACATCCTGCTATACTGTGTGTAACATATGAGACACAATGGACATGTGTGAGTATCAAATACACACGACATCCTGCTATACTGTGTGTAACATATGGGACACAATGGACATGTGTGAGTATCAAATACACGCGACATCCTGCTATACTGTGTGTAACATATGGGACACAATGGACATGTGTGAGTCCCAAATACACGCGACATCCTGCTATACTGTGTGTAACATATGGGACACAATGGACATGTGTGAGTCCCAAATACACACGACATCCTGCTATACTGTGTGTAACATATGGGACACAATGGACATGTGTGAGTATCAAATACACACGACATCCTGCTATACTGTGTGTAACATATAGGACACAAGGGACATGTGTGTGTATCAAATACACACGACATCCTGCTATACTGTGTGTAACATATGGGACACAATGGACATGTGTGAGTATCAAATACACGCGATAAACAACTATAATCTGCATAACATATAGCACACAATGGTCATGTGTGAGAGTGTATGTGAGTGTCAAATGCACGCGATAAACAGCTATAATCTGTATAACATATAGGACACAATGGACATGTGTGAGAGTGTGTGTGAGTGTCAAATGCACGCGATAAACAGCTATAATCTGTATAACATATAGGACACAATGGACATGTGTGAGAGTGTGTGTGAGTATCAAATACACGCGATAAACAACTATAATCTGTATAACATATAGCACACAATGGTCATGTGTGAGAGTGTGTGTGAGTGTCAAATGCACGCGATAAACAGCTATAATCTGTATAACATATAGGACACAATGGACATGTGTGAGAGTGTGTGTGAGTATCAAATACACGCGATAAACAACTATAATCTGTATAACATATAGCACACAATGGTCATGTGTGAGAGTGTGTGTGAGTGTCAAATACACACGATAAACAGCTATAATCTGTATAACATATAGACACAATGGTCATGTGTGAGTCAGTGTGAGTGAGTGTCAAATGCACGCGATAAACAGCTATAATCTGTATAACATATAGACACAATGGTCATGTGTGAGTCAGTGTGAGTGAGTGTCAAATACACACGATAAACAGCTATAATCTGTATAACATATAGACACAATGGTCATGTGTGAGTCAGTGTGAGTGAGTGTCAAATACACACGATAAACAGCTATAATCTGTATAACATATAGCACACAATGGTCATGTTTGAGAGTGTGTGTGAGTGTCAAATGCACGCGATAAACAGCTATAATCAATATGGCTGCTGAGACATATCGGACATATAGTGGTTATGTGAGAGTGTCAAGCAAATATGATATGGAGATATAATCTATATGGCTCCTTAGACATATCGGACATATAGTGGTCATGAGGGAGTGTCAAACATATATGATATGGAGATATAGTCTATGTGACTCCAGAGACATATCGGATATATAGTGGTCATGAGGGAGTGTCAAACATGTATGATATGGAGCTATATTCTAAGTGACTCCAGAGTCTTGTGGGACATACAGTGGTCATGAGGGAGTGTCAAACACATATAATATGGAGCTATAGTCTATGTGACTCCAGAGACATATCGGACATATAGTGGTCATGTGGGAGTGTCAAACACATATAATATGGAGCTATAGTCTATGTGACTCCAGAGACATGTTGGACATATAGTGGTCATGAGGGAGTGTCAAACATGTATGATATGGAGCTATAGTCTAGGTGACTCCAGAGACATGTTGGACATATAGTGGTCATGAGGGAGTGTCAAACACATATAATATGGAGCTATAGTCTATGTGGCTCCAGATACATATCGGATATAATAGTCATGTGGGAGTGTCAAAAATGTACCATATGGAGCTATAGTCTATGTGACTCCAGAGACATTTTTTTAACTCCATGGCACGACAGCTCACGGGGAACCTTGGCCTACCGCCCGGCCGCTGCGTCCCCCATCTCGGTCCACTACAGACGTCATAGATGGGGTGCAGTATTGGAGGGTGAGACGTGGTCAGCGCCTCGAGCCCCTCCCGGCCGGTTAATGCGGTCCTCACGACCTGGAGCCGCTACTTCTCCATCAAGTAGCTCCTCAATTGGCCCCCCAGGGACCTCACGAGGCTGAGTGCACCCCGGTCCAGGCCTCCCAGCGGGGGAAAAATCCCCACGCCGGTACTGGGGATCGAACCCAGGTCTCCCGCTTGCTAGGCAGCTGCGCTACCACCGCGCTAAGGAGACGACCCGACTCCAGAGACATAATGGAGATAAAGTGGTCATGAGGGAATGTCAAACATGTATGATATGGAGCTATAGTCTATGTGACTCCAGAGACATAATGGACATAAAGTGGTCATGAGGGAATGTCAAACATGTATGATATGGAGCTATAGTCTATGTGACTCCAGAGACATAATGGACATAAAGTTGTCATGAGGGAATGTCAAACATGTATGATATGTAGCTATAGTCTATGTGACTCTAGAGACATAATGGACATATAGTGGTCATGAGGGAATGTCAAACATATGATATGGAGCTCTAATCAATATGGTTACAGAGACATATGGGACATAATGTGGCATGTGAAGACTCAAACACATGTTTTACCAAGCTGTGGTCTAATTGGCTCCAGAGACATATCGGACATAATGTGACATGTGAAGACTCAAATACATGTTTTACCCAGCTGTGGTCTATATGGCTCCAGAGACATATCGGACATAATGTGGCATGTGAAGACTCAAACACATGTTTTACCCAGCTGTGGTCTATATGGCTCCAGAGACATATCAGACATAATGTGGAATGTGAGGACTCAAACACATATTTTACCCAGCTGTGGTCTATATGGCTCTAGAGACATATCGGACATAATGTGGAATGTGAGGACTCAAACACATATTTTACCCAGCTATGGTCTATATGGCTCCAGAGACATATGGGACATAATGTGGCATGTGAAGACTCAAATACATGTTTTACCCAGCTGTGGTCTATATGGCTCCAGAGACATATGGGACATAATGTGGCATGTGAAGACTCAAATACATGTTTTACCCAGCTGTGGTCTATATGGCTCCAGAGACATATCGGACATAATGTGGCATGTGAAGACTCAAACACATGTTTTACCCAGCTGTGGTCTATATGGCTCCAGAGACATATCGGACCTAATGAGGAATGTGAAGACTCAAATACATGTTTTACCCAGCTGTGGTCTATATGGCTTCAGAGACATATGGGACATAATGTGGCATGTGAAGACTCAAATACATGTTTTACCCAGCTGTGGTCTATATGGCTCCAGAGACATATGGGACATAATGTGGCATGTGAAGACTCAAATACATGTTTTAGCCAGCTGTGGTCTATACGGCTGCAGAGACATATCGGACATAATGTGGCATGTGAAGACTCAAATACATGTTTTACCCAGCTGTGGTCTATATGGCTCCAGAGACATATCGGACATAATGTGGCATGTGAAGACTCAAATACATGTTTTACCCAGCTGTGGTCTATATGGCTCCAGAGACATATCGGACATAATGTGGCATGTGAAGACTCAAATACATGTTTTACCCAGCTGTGGTCTATACGGCTGCAGAGACATATCGGACATAATGTGGCATGTGAAGACTCAAATACATGTTTTACCCAGCTGTGGTCTATATGGCTCCAGAGACATATCGGACATAATGTGGCATGTGAAGACTCAAATACATGTTTTACCCAGCTGTGGTCTATATGGCTCTTGAGACTTATGGGACATAATGTGGCATGTGAAGACTCAAATACATGTTTTACCCAGCTGTGGTCTATACGGCTGCAGTGATATCGAACAAGTACTCAGCACGATGGACTTTCAAATGAATATCACAGAAAGAAAGAAGAACATGAAGTGATAAGTGCGCCTTTGCCTCAAATAGGAACGGGCCCTAGAAGGAAAATTGGGATCTTGAATTATTTTGTTGTTTATTCGTGTATACCCCATTCAGATGCTCTTCCTTTTACATGGAGTCCATTTTTATTGTCTTTTTAGATGACATGGTAATCATTACTTATTTGAAAGGTTATAATGCTTCTTACTTTAGACTTTTGAATCTAAAAATTAATTATATAATTTCCATTCAACTCATAAAATATACGAATGTAATGAAAACGTTTACTATTTAATGTGGTAAACTTAAAACCGTATTCTTCAGGACGCAAGAATTAATCCAGTTTCCTATTTAACTAGTGAGTGACCCAATCCTACTGAGAGGTGAGCATAGAGTAGAACAGGTTTCACGGGTCCCAGCCGGCCGGAGGTGAAGTGCGAAGCTTCAGTGGGAGTTGAACTATTACAATTGTGGCACATATTTGTTAGTTGACGCAACAAAATGTGTATTAAATGAAACAGCTTTATTCAAGTATCTGTATTCTGTCTCCAAAAAGGTATTCATTTATGATTCATACGTCCGTAAACACTTTTAAGTGACTCTCGCGTTCTCCCCACTTAACTGCATGTCATTTTTCTCTCTAGGCACACAATTTAGAGGAACTTAAAAATGAGGAACTTTTCTTCAAGAAAATGTTGTCATTTGTCATAGGGAACTGCCCGATTTGCTAACCAGGTGTCAGAAATACTTGAAAAAGAAAGAGTGGCATTGCAAACATCTTCGGCTTGAGTGTTTCAATTTTAAACGGTAACTTTTTGTAACTGCATTAGAAATAACTTACGCAACAAACCGCAGTAAGTATATTAACTGCTGTCACTCGCAAGCAGCACCGACGGCCGGTTAGGAGCCGCGGTACCTATTGTACTCAATGCTGATCACGCAGTACTACCTACTTCATGCAGACATTTACGTGGCCTTTATCGTCATGTCTACCTAAATATTACTCGTATTTAATAAAATATCAATTTATAATCTAAAACAAGTGCTGAGCCTTTGTGAATAAATGAACAATACAGCAGGATCAATAGGATTTATATTTTTACAAAATATATCTAAGAGGGTCATCCAGGAAGTAACAGATGATTTGGCATAGCTAAATGATAGCGAAAGATATCAGCATAAAACTTTATATACAAAGTTACAGTATCTTACTCTATTTCTCAACGAGTCTCCATTTTGTCAAGACATTTATTGTCACGTGGTACCAGTTTTTCAATACCGATGTTATACTTTTCTACCGCGAAAGAACTTATTTGTTTTTATGCTTTTTTTTAATGCGCCAAATGTTTGGTCAATCGAATTTTATAGGCAAATAACGCAAGTTCATGGTGATAATGCAATGAAAGTATCTTCAGTGAGGAAATGGCACGTAATAAACGAGTAAATAAGGAAGAACCAATGTAAACGATAAAGATCGGAGTGGCAGTTCATTAATCTTTATGGAGGAGTTGAAAGAAAATGTTGATAGAATAATTGCGCAAAATTGGTGTTTCACACCGTACATGATTTTTTGGATGGAAAACATTTCCCAGCTACGAAGACCTCAAAGTGGCAGTGCCATCTTGGCTCAGATCTTCAGCGGCGGAGGAGAACAACGTCTGCTTTGAAAAACCGGTACCACGTGACCTTGATAGCAATGACGATTACGTTGAGAAATAGGGTGGGATACTGTTAGTTTGTAAATAAAGTTTTGTGATGATAACTTTGGTTATTGTTTGGTTATAACAAATCGTCTGGATGGTCCTCGTATAATTAAAAGCACAGAATATGGTTACGCTGAATAGGTGGCCATTTTTGTCAGTCCTACCCTGCAAGAGGAAGTAGCTGCGATGCACTCTTACAGAAAATTGGTTCTGCCGAAAATGCAAACATCTGGGTTTGTTGAAGTGAGCACAAAGTAAAAACAACAACAACCCAACTCATTTCCAGCTGTTCTTTGGTCGATCAATGTAACCCGGAATAAAGGAAAAGATGAAAGAACTAAACAATGGAAAGGCAAGACATTTGTTTCACTCGATACTTTTGTGTTATCACCGTCCATTGTTTTTCCGCACTGGCCTTGAATAACTAAGGATTTGAACATTTTGAATTAAAGTTGGTTTAAAATGCGCGTTTTTGGAGAATATTACTAAAATGGGCTGTTAGCAATTAGAAAATCTCCGCCAATTCTCTTATGGTTTACCAACGTCACTGCACGGTTCGACTTCTGCAATAGTAGCAGCAGATGCGGTCATTTAATACTCATCTGTTTTTGTTGCTGTGCGACATGCACTGCAATAAACCGGCACTAAGAACCACGCAGAAGAATATTCGTGAAGAGATATCATACACACTTGAAGGAAAATAAATAAAAATTAATTGGCGATCGAATTTGGCTGGCGATCAGTAACATTTTTTATTGAGAAAGCTCAATTAGTGTTTGAACGGGGATTTAATCTCCGATTTTAGCTGATTAAGTGGTTTGTTGTCAATAAAGTGCGTATTCGGGGATAGAAATGCTCAAGAAATAACGTATATGTGTATTAAATTTTACTAATGAATGTTCTGTAGGATTATTGTTCAAGTAATAGTTCTCGTAATTCATCTACACATTGTCTTCTTCACCATGTATACGCATAAATATTGTGATTGTAATATAAATATATAGATACATACTTAATGTTTTTCTTTTACGTGATTACAGTGATTCAAGTGTAATGTCTTGTGTTACGAGTGTGTGATAACAGTGATTCATATATAACGTCTTGTGTTACGAGTGTGTGATAACAGTGATTCATATATAACGTCTTGTGTTACGAGTGTTTGATAACAGTGATTCATATATAACGTCTTGTGTTGCGAGTGTGTGATAACAGTGATTCATATAAAACGTCTTGTGTTACGAGTGTATGATAACAGTGATTCATATATAAAGTCTTGTGTTGCGAGTGTGTGATAACAGTGATTCATATATAACGTCTTGTGTTGCGAGTGTATGATAACAGTGATTCATATATAACGTCTTGTGTTGCGAGTGTATAACAGAGATTCATATATAATGTCATGTGTTACGAGTGTGTGATAACAGTGATTCATATATAACGTCTTGTGTTACGAGTGAATGATAACAGTGATTCATATATAACGTCTTGTGTTGCGAGTGTATGATAACAGTGATTCATATATAACGTCTTGTGTTGCGAGTGTATGATAACAGAGATTCATATATAACGTCTTGTGTTACGAGTGTATGATAACAGTGATTCATATATAACGTCTTGTGTTACAAGTGTATGATAACAGTGATTCATATATAATGTCTTGTGTTACGAGTGTGTGATAACAGAGATTCATATATAATGTCTTGTGTTACGAGTGTATGATAACAGTGATTCATATATAACGTCTTGTGTTACGAGTGTATGATAACAGTGATTCATATATAATGTCACGTGTTACGAGTGTGTGATAACAGTGATTCATATATAATGTCACGTGTTACGAGTGTGTGATAACAGAGATTCATATATAATGTCACGTGTTACGAGTGTGTGATAACAGTGATTCATATATAATGTCTTGTGTTACGAGTGTATGATAACGGTGATTCATATATAACGTCTTGTGTTACGAGTGTATGATAACAGTGATTCATATATAATGTCATGTGTTACGAGTGTGTAATAACAGTGATTCATGTATAACGTTACGAGTGTATGATAACGGTGATTCATATATAACGTTACGAGTGTATGATAACAGTGATTCATATGTAACGTTACGAGTGTATGATAACAGTGAATCATATATATCGTTACGAGTGTATGATAACAGTGAATCATATATATCGTTACGAGTGTATCATAACAGTGATTCATATATGTCTTGTGTTACGAGTGTGTGATAACAGAGGTTCTTATATAATGTCATGTGTTACGGGTGTGTGATAACAGAGGTTCTTATATAATGTCATGTGTTACGAGTGTGTGATAACAGTGATTCATATATAACGTCTTGTGTTACGAGTGTATTATAGCAGTGATTCATATATAACGTCTTGTGTTGCGAGTGTATGATAACAGTGATTCATATATAATGTCTTGTGTTACGAGTGTATGATAACGGTGATTCATGTATAACGTCTTGTGTTACGAGTGTATGATAACAGTGATTCATATATAATGTCATGTGTTACGAGTGTGTGATAACAGTGATTCATGTATAACGTTACGAGTGTATGATAACGGTGGTTCATATATAACGTTACGAGTGTTTGATAACAGTGATTCATATATATCGTTACGAGTGTATCATAACAGTGATTCATATATGTCTTGTGTTACGAGTGTGTGATAACAGAGATTCATATATAATGTCATGTGTTACGAGTGTGTGATAACAGAGGTTCTTATATAATGTCATGTGTTACGAGTGTGTGATAAAAGAGGTTCTTATTTAATGTCATGTGCTATGAGTGTGTGATAACAGAGATTCATATATGATGTCATGTGTTACGAGTGTGTGATAACAGAGGTTCTTATATTATGTCATGTGTTACGAGTGTGTATAACAGTGATTCATATATAACGTCTTGTGTTACGAGTGTATGATAACAGTGATTCATATATAACGTCTTGTGTTGCGAGTGTATGATAACAGTGATTCATATATAATGTGTTGTGTTACGAGTGTATGATAACGGTGATTCATGTATAACGTCTTGTGTTACGAGTGTATGATAACAGTGATTCATATATAACGTCTTGTGTTACGAGTGTATGATAACAGTGATTCATATATAATGTCATGTGTTACGAGTGTGTGATAACAGTGATTCATGTATAACGTTACGAGTGTATGACAACGGTGATTCATATATAACGTTACGAGTGTTTGATAACAGTGATTCATATATATCGTTACGAGTGTATCATAACAGTGATTCATATATATCTTGTGTTACGAGTGTGTGATAACAGAGATTCATATATAATGTCATGTGTTACGAGTGTGTGATAACAGAGGTTCTTATATAATGTCATGTGTTACGAGTGTGTGATAAAAGAGGTTCTTATTTAATGTCATGTGCTATGAGTGTGTGATAACAGAGATTCATATATGATGTCATGTGTTACGAGTGTGTGATAACAGAGGTTCTTATATTATGTCATGTGTTACGAGTGTGTGATAACAGAGATTCTTATATAATGTCATGTGTTACGAGTGTGTGATAACAGAGATTCCTATATAATGTCTTGTGTTACGAGTGTGTGATAACAGTGATTCATATATAACGTCTTGTGTTACGAGTGTGTGATAACAGTGATTCATATATAATGTCTTGTGTTACGAGTGTGTGATAACAGTGATTCATATATATGTAATGTGTTACGAGTGTGTGATAACAGTGATTCATATATATGTAATGTGTTACGAGTGTGTGATAACAGAGATTCATATATATGTAATGTGTTACGAGTGTGTGATAACAGTGATTCATATATAATGTCTTGTGTTACGAGTGTGTGATAACAGGGATTCCTATATAATGTCTTGTGTTACGAGTGTGTGATAACAGTGATTCATATATAATGTCTTGTGTTACGAGTGTGTGATAACAGAGATTCATATATATGTCATGTGTTACGAGTGTGTGATAACAGTGATTCCTATATAATTTCATGTGTCACGAGTGTGTTTTAACAGTGATTCATATATATGTCATGTGTTACGAGTGTATAACAGAGATTCATATATAATGTCATGTGTTACGAGTGTGTGATAACTGTGATTCCTATATAATGTCATGTGTCACGAGTGTGTTTTAACAGTGATTCATATATAATGTCTTTTGTTACGAGTGTATAACAGAGATTCATATATAATATTCTGTGTTACGAGTGTCTAACAGAGATTCATATATAATGTCTTGTGTTACGAGTGTGTGATAACAGAGATTCATATATATCATGTGTTACGGGTGTATAGTAACAGAAATTCATATATAATGTCTTGTATTACGAGTGTATGATAACAGAGATTCATATATAACATATTGTGTTACGAGTGTGTGATAACAGGGCTTCATATATAATGTCTTGTGTTACGAGTGTATGATAACAGGGCTTCATATATAATGTCTTGTGTTACGAGTGTATGATAACAGGGCTTCATATATAATGTCTTGTGTTACGAGTGTATGATAACAGGGCTTCATATATAATGTCTTGTGTTACGATTGTATGTTAACAGTGATTCATATTTAACATATTGTGTTACGAGTGTGTGATAACAGAGATTCATATATAATGTCTTGTGTTACGAGTGTATAATAACAGAGATTCATATATTAAATATTGTGTTACGAGTGTGTGATAACAGATTTATATATAATGTCTTGTGTTACGAGTGTGACAACAGTGATTCAAGTGTAACGTCTTGTGCTACGAGCGCGTGACAACAGTGATTCTAGTGTAATGTCTTGTGTTACGAGTGCGTGACAACAGTGATTCAAGTGTAAAGTCTTGTGTTACGAGTGCGTGACAACAGTGATTCAAGTGTAAAGTCTTGTGTTACGAGTGCGTGACAACAGTGATTCAAGTGTAATGTCTTGTGTTACGAGTGCGTGACAACAGTGATTCAAGTGTAATGTCTTGTGTTACGAGTGCGTGACAACAGTGATTCAAGTGTAATGTCTTGTGTTACGAGTGCGTGACAACAGTGATTCAAGTGTAATGTCTTGTGTTACGAGTGCGTGACAACAGTGATTCAAGTGTAAAGTCTTGTGTTACGAGTGCGTGACAACAGTGATTGAAGTGTGACGTCTTGTTTTACGAGTGTGACAACCGTGATTCAAGTGTAACGTCTTGTGTTACGGGTGCGTGATAACAGGATTCAGGTGTAACGTCTTGCGTTACGAGAGTGACAGCAGTGATGCAAGTGTAACGTCTTGTGTTATGAGTGCGTGATAACAGGATTCAGGTGTAACGTCTTGTGTTACGGGTGCGTGATAACAGGATTCTGGTGTAAAGTCTTGTGTTACGAGTGTGACAACAGTGATTCAAGTGTAACGTCTTGTATTACGGGTGCGTGATAACAGGATTCAGGTGTAACGTCTTGCGTTACGAGAGTGACAGCAGTGATGCAAGTGTAACGTCTTGTGTTATGAGTGCGTGATAACAGGATTCAGGTGTAACGTCTTGTCTTACGAGTGTGACAACAGTGATTCAAATGTAACGTCTTGTCTTACGAGTGTGACAACAGTGATTCAAATGTAACGTCTTGTCTTACGAGTGTGACAACAGTGATTCAAGTGTAACGTCTTGTGTTACGAATGTGACAACAGCGATTCAAATGTAACTTCTTGTGTTACGAGTGTGTGACAACTGTGATTCAAGTGTAACGTCTTGTCTTACGAGTGTGACAACAGTGATTCAAGTGTAACGTCTTGTCTTACGAGTGTGACAACAGTGATTCAAGTGTAACGTCTTGTGTTACGAATGTGACAACAGCGATTCAAATGTAACTTCTTGTGTTACGAGTGTGTGACAACTGTGATTCAAGTGTAACGTCTTAGGTTACGAGTGCGTGACAACAGTGATTCAAGTGTAAAGTCTTGTGTTACGAGAGTGAGAACAGTGATTCAAGTGTAACATCTTGTGTTATATAGAATGTTTTAGTGGAAAATAAAGTGTGTTTAAAATTAGCTGGTGTTTCTCATTTGCTACAGTGTTGAAAGCTTGTTTATTTAAGCAGAATTGTAACAGGAATATTAGTTGTAACATTATTTCAGTAGGGAAGACAGTGGTTAATGCTCTATTATCTGCGCCACCAATTCTTGGTTAAAGCCTCGCTTTGGGATGAGGGTATAGTAATCACACATGCAGTTTATGATCACGGGTCAACTCTTCTTATAGAGATTACTTTAAAAGCTGGGAAGGAATACGCAGAAAAAGCACGGGGAATACATTTCAAGAATTTACCTTGCTGTTTAAAATTACACATAGGTTGGTCTTCTTCAAAATTCCAATTACCGGGATGCTTGAAAAGTTAAATTCCACCATAACGGATGTTTACCGCATTTGATATCTTTAAAGCAGAACCTCAACCCTCACGTTTCTTACTCTAGTGTTTGCTTAACATATCTTGCCGAGCGGGAGTTCGACTGCTTGAAAATCCAGCGACTGTTGGCTTCACTCATAAATAAAAACAACACCGATGCATTAAACTCAACCTTGAGCACATCTTGGGCTCGTACGCAACACAAAGTTAACAAATGCCAGAACTATAAATATATCTTAAACCATAGTAACAGTTGTGAAGCTCTTAGGGATGGGGCGATATAATTAGTTCTTGATACTCTATATCGAACCTATATTGCATACTTTATAAAATCTCTCACGTGTTCCATTCACATGATTTTCTCTGCCTGTTCTGCAAACAAGTTATTCTTACCATGAACGCTTGAGAATGAAAGGTAATTCGATGTGGGCATCAAAATTAAAGAAAGGTTAGAAACTATCGGGAAGGGGTAGATTTGTATGGCGGGGCAGGCAAACGGACGGAGTGTTTGGAGAAAAATTAAGAACCGCCCCTGTGGTACAGCAAATAATTGTGCGCTGCACAGAGAAGGTTTCATTGGAATTACAGTCTGGGGTAAAATCGGAGTGGGTATGGAGCAATACACCAAAACGGGTATCAAACTCATTAGAGAGGGGCTCGCGTGGGTTAGAGTAGGAGCGGATGATAAAAATTACTAACGAGAATAGTATAGGTACAGAGGAATGGAGGGAAAGTATTTAACGCGTTCCATTACCACCGCGAATGAAGAGTTAGAAGCATGTTGGGCGCTTCTGGCGGGCATGGAAGACCCCGACGGGCTAGGTAAATTTCTGCTTAAGGCGAGACAGCTGAGATCTGAGAAGGCCGGTAATAGAGAAGAGGGGGGGGGGATAAGAAGAGTTAAATCAAAGCGATTATCATGTTTTACATATGTTTTATGTTACGTTTTTCGGTCATTGTTTTTTTTTGTGGCTTTTAGTATTGTGTGTATATATTTCTCTTAAGTGTATTTGTCTACTATAGTAAAATACATTGATACATCGGAATACGGTTTATTCTGTGCTGTAAATTTAAGTTGCTGTATTTGAATATCTTTGTCCTTTTATTTTCCTGTTTGCTCTTCTAATACTTTGTTTTTAATATTGCTTACTCTTTTGTGTGTTGCAAAATCACTTACCGTCTGAGGACCCGTGTAATTGATGAAGGTTAATATATGCATACTGGTATTTCAATAAATACGCTTATTTGTTCATACGAAGTTTATGATTTTATCTACATACATCATACCAATGAAGATAAACATTAGCGATAGTCAACTCTTTTAAAACTGGTAGCTATGTGAACAATTAACATCCGGTTCTCTTTGCATGGCCTGGAGAAACACAAGAGCTATGAAAGGAAAGGTGACTTCATGCTTAAGAAACGTTTCAGTAGCTTAAAATTAAAACCAATAATGAGGTAACGGGTAATTGCACAAAAAAGTTACATAATTGTGAGTTTTAACGACATCTATATTTTTTGTGTAGCAAGTTTTTTGGATCCCTTACGGTTTACTAGCTATGCAAAATTTATCCAAAATTATTTTATTTGTCATGTCCATCTTTAATATGCGGCACTTTAGTAAAAATTGTTAGACTCATTTTTGACAAAAACAAAATATTAAAAAATCCTTCCATGTAGAGGGAAATTTAGAGCAGAGTGATTTGTTGACAATTCAGCTCCACTATTAAAGCGCCAATGCAATGGCCAAAATTAGGCAATTTTAACCAATCGCGGTCATCTGACTTGAGCGATATTGTCGAAACATCTTATCGCAGCTGATGTTCATTTCTTTGAAACCTTGTCGGACCTGATGTTCGTTTGGATAATCTCCTGTCTTGGTTATTGGTAACAAGGCGACAATCCAGGGATCAAACCTGCACTTTTTATAACTGTCACAATTCTAGTTTCAATTCATTCAGCTGCAATTTTATTTAAAGTTTTCCCAGTTCATAATGTATTCAGTTAAAAGGAATGACTGAAACTAATCATTATTTGTGTTTCTTATGCCGCAGATGAGTATAATAACCTAAAGTTAAACAACATTTGTTTTCATTTCATGTATTACTTATTAAAAGCTGAAATAAAATAACTGTTCACTATTTCTATTGTTGCTATCGATATTCGCACTTTGGAGTCAACACGGTCGGCCATATCATAATTCAGAGCCAGTGAAGAAAAGATGGTCGAATGCTTCATCTACCATTTGAGAACTAAGGTAAGTGTTACAATCTTAACCTGATAAAATCTTCCTTAGTATATATTATAAGCTATTAATAGACTATTTCGCTGAATTATCTTATCAAAAACAACTCTCTTAGGAATTATCGACAAGATAAAAGCACTCGTGGTATTACTTATGACAATTTTCTTGTCGCATCTTTGGAAGACTTCAAGTTTAAATACCAAGTTTGGTGTTTAATGGTGCCTTCGTTTTTGAGCTATGCTGTCCAAAGACACACACACACACACACACACTCACACCTTTTCGTAAATTGGCTTTTTTGATTCAGGGAGCTTCTAAGCATGAAATCACGACATGGAATTTTTGAGTGGAATATAATCCTTTCCTGCCTACTATATGCATAGTACGTATACAGAAGGTAAAAATTGTTGTAAAATCGATATGTTGTTCACTGAATTGTGTTATAAGAAGACTTCTATATATTTAACCAATTTTGATTTGTATGCTGATTCCAAAATTGTTGCTTTTTGACATTCCACAGTTGGCTGAAACACTTTATCTTGATATTGGTGCAGGTTGTATAATATTAATAATATTCCAATATGCTGCATTCTCCCACGCCATAAGTTCTGTTTTGCTTCTACTAGATTCACGGATTTTGGTCACTTGAGTGAGTAAATGTAACGGCTGAGGGTCCAGAAACGTGAGGGCAATCAGCTTCATTTACCGCTCATTAGGGACAGATATTACATATTACTCTTCCCCCTCTGTTTTGCTTGTTTTCAAGTGGACACAAGTGACTATAGAAGTTAGATTGATTTACCCACACGAAAAGCAATCAACAACTATCAAGAAATATATTCAAGCAAGTCTTTGAGGGACGTGCGAGGCAAGTTTTGACTGCTTGCACTCCTTATCTAGCATAATGTTGGACACAAGGGTCTATGGAATGTCGCATTGATTCACCCACACAAAAAGCAATCAACATCTATCAAGAACTATATTCGAGCAAGTCTTTGAGGGGGCATGCGAGGCAAGTTTTGACTGCTTGCACTCCTTATCTAGTATAATGTTGGACACAAGGGTTTATGGAATGTCGCATTGATTCACCCACACAAAAAGCAATCAACATCTATCAAGAACTGTATTCGAGCAAATCTTTGGGGGACGTGCGAGGCAAGTTTTGACTGCTTGCACTCCTTATCTAGCATAATGTTGGACACAAGAGTCTATGGAATGTCGCATTGATTCACCCACAGGAAAAGCAATCAACATCTATCAAGAACTATATTCGAGCAAGTCTTTGAGGGACGTGCGAGGCAAGTTTTGACTGCTTGCACTCCTTATCTTGCATAATGTTGGACACAAGTGTCTATGGAATGGCGCATTGATTCACCCACACGAAAAGCATCAAGATCTATCAAGAACTATACAGGATGATTCAAAAATACTTTTAAAAAATTTGGGGGCAGGTTCCTTACATCAAAACAAGGAAAAATGTTCATGGTCCAAAACCCTTCGTTTTTTATTTATTGCGGTTCAAAATGCTATTAATCAAAACATTTTGAAGGACACATTATTCTATTTTGACTTTTTTTTTTGTTGCCTGTATTGATGTGTTCCACACAATTATCCAAATATCCTCCTCTTGAATCTACACACGCATGCACTCGTCGAAGCATGGAATGTCAAATTCCCACAGTCGGTGTCGTATGATTTCATAGGCTTACATGACACGTAGATTCAGAGCTTCTTCATCTAGGATGTCTGGTATACAAATCCAAAGGATTGAGATCTGGGGAACGTGCAGGCCATAAACATTGTCCTCTTCTTCCAATCCATCTGTCATGTACCAGCCAGTGCATCTCGAACGAGACTAAAATGTGCTAGAGCATCATGCATAAACCACACGTTTCTTCTTATTTGCAGAGACACGTTTTCTAATAAGTCTGGGGGAGTGTTGTGAATGAAGTCCCTGTAGACAGCTGCTGGGGGAATGTACGAGCTGATACATGATACATGTTAGCAAGCAGTAGGATGGACCCGGAAAGCCGTTGAAGGCGATTTTCATTAGTAAATTGATAACGCGAAAACGAGGCGTTTTAGAGCATATTTTTATATGAAGATATTTTCTTGTTTCGATATAAGGAATCCATCTCCAAAAGTTGTAAAGTATCTTTTAATCATCCTGTATATCAGCAACTCTTTGAGGGCGTGTGAGGCAAGTCTTGACTAATTTCACTCCTTATCTAGCATCATGTTAAACGCAACAACCTTTAATGGTATAAAAATTAACAACTTAAAAGTATCGAAAAGGTAACGAAGGTTAATCTTCGTTACCGCCGAATGTTAAAGAGTCCCATTTCTATCCAGCAATATCCAACACAGAGGATGCCGCCTTCATTCTCATGACCATAGTTGTGAAAGTAGTGCCGCAAAGCACTTTGTATAATACTGCATTATAGAATACATGCAACTCTCACCAATGCAAAGATCTTCGTTGTGTATAATCACCAGGCGTGGGCTTTCGCTGGTTAGCGACCAGAAGTGGTTCTTCACCTTCCCGCCTACGTCAGAGATGCTACAACAGCTCGGTCTACGTGCCAGATGTACGTTTCTGCCTTTTGGTCAGCAGTGCCGGGCCGCGATAGTCTCTTCTTCCTGTTTTTTGGTAGTTTAACGACCTTTAACCTGGTTGGTCATATCGGACGATGCTCAATGATCTCGTGGTCCATGGAGCTTAAAGTTACTCGACATTCGTCTTCTCAGGATAAGGGAAAACACCGAAAAAAATCCTTATCCGAGTAACTCACCCTAAGGTAGATTCGAACTCACGACCCTTTGAATGTGAGTCGGACACGCTACCACCACACTACCCTGGCGGGCGCGATAGAGTTTCAGTGGGAATTTGGGAGATATAGGCGTGTCTATTTTATATCAAACTTTTTTCTGAGCCAGAGCGGGCAGGGCGTCTACTCTTGGCTGTAGTTCTACGTTTAAACCCAAGCAAATGTAAATGCTTGTTGTACGATAAGAAAGCTGTGCGCGAGAGCCAGAGACCCTAAAATAGCGTCAGTTCTCAGCTCTGTATCATATGTTATCAGAATTACATAACACTAACCTTAATATTAGGAACGGAGTCATTGTTACTTACTGTCGAAGATCTGTGAGAAAGAAATCTAGCAACAAAGGGGAACTTAAAACATGTGGAATATTTGCTATTTCCTGTTCAAGATAATACATTTTATGTCACGCAAATAATTATGTTAACGATATATCTTAATCAAGGTTGAAATCGACATTTTTTAGAACACTAAGATGTAAAGAGTAGTAGAGTTGGAAAATAGTCTTGGAAGTGTTTATGTCGGATGCTTTATCATTTAAGCGACTTTTCATTTTCAAGTTATGAAAGTTCGGTGGATTTGACTTCACTTTATTTTTCTCTTTGAGGTAAGCATAAAGGAAAGGTCTATAGGCACAAATCACGCACCTTAACAGACAGAATAGGGTCGCGCGCGCGCACACACACATACACACACACACACACATACCATTCTTTCTAAAAATGCCTTTTCTTTTAAAGTAAGGTTATGGTTATTATATTTAATTAATGTGTTATATTTATGTTATATTTAATTTTTTATGGTATTTAACGCTTGCTTTTACTACAGACGGCACCGCAGTTGATGACTCTGATGATACAAGGAATGAAGATGGAACACCAGTGGAATGCAATGGCGGGGGAAACCGAAGAACCCGAGGAAAATCCGCCCCTGCGCCGGTAAATCTCAAATGTAGTTGCTTGGGAGTGGTTTAACCACTGGTCCACAGCGCGGCCCAGATAGAAATTTCAATTGGTGAATGTCAAAAGGATTAATTTTGTTATTAGCACACAGTACCGCATTGGTTACAAGTGTTTGTACACGACAAAATTCAGTCAACAAGCTATTGCTTTTATATCTTATTACTTTCTCTAGCACCTATGTACAAATTGTTGTATTTCACACAAAAATTCGATACAAAGATTTCAGCCGAATATGAAAGCCAGTTAAACCATAATCTATTTTAATGTCCTTTTTTAGAAAAATGTCCCTGAATATGTGTGTGTGTGTGTGTGTTTGAAGAAAATCAAGAACTTTACCCAAGAAAATTCCCTTCTCCAAAAAAACATTGTACAGTTTTTGGAATGACACTGACGACCTTGATTAAAGTATCGTATATTTAGATGAAATATAAAATGGAACTCCCTGGGAATAGCCTCTGAATCACTTTTACATAAATGGTAAACCGTAAGAGACAGCGTCTTGCTACACAGCTTATGTCCTACACATTTTTGTTGTGCAGCTAGCCATTTCCGAGATATTTCTTGATACTGGTTTGAATTTTAAAACTTAACTCAAACAGGAAATCGTCCGTGTTTCTTTTGTTTCGCTCCTGGCCATGCAAAGAAGCAAATTTCAATGACCATCGCTTTAGCCCAGTACTCCCTTAGTTCCGTTCTACTTATACGGAACTAGTAATCAGAACATTCGGAAAATGTTTTTCTCGATTAGCATGAAGGGGAAAGGCAATGACGTCTCATTTATGGACGCTATGGATCTCAGCGTCCCATTCTATACTGGGCATGAAAGACCACCTAATTTTGCTCAGAGGCTTATTCATAGGGCTTGAGGTTCTTTTACGTGCCGTAAATCTACGATACGGTACCCTTCCTAAGGAAGCCACGCTAAGGAGTTTTACACCCCAAAAAAAAAAAAAATCCATCGTCCTCCGCCGGGTTTGAACCCGCGACCATTACACCACGGAGGGCAACAATAAGCATGTGGTAGGAAGAAGAATAATCTATTATGGGAAGCGAAAACAAAAGTTTGACTTGCTTTCTTGTAAGTGGAAGGGAAATAAGGGAACACACTACACTAAGGTGACAGTCAAATCTTTTAAAAGCTGATTACTCTGTGTTCCCTTCTCTTTGCCTGACCAATATCCAAATTGAATGACGACTTCCCATTCGAAAAATGTATAAATTTGGAATTTTAATACCAGTAAACAGGAATTTCTCGGAAATGGTTAACTCAAAAAAACGTATACGCCATAAATGTATAAATTTGGGATTTTAATACCAGTAAACAGGAATTTCTCGGAAATGGTTAACTCAAAAAAACGTATACGCCATAAATTTTGTATTTTAACGAGATATAATTTTTTGTGTAATAAACTTTTGTCTATCTCTTTTGGTTTAGCAGTTATTTAAAAGGTCTCCAAAAGGAAGGGCTTCAGAGACCACTTTCAAAAAATTCAAGATATACTTTTCCTTTTTCTTTAAAATATCTAAAACAAATGGCTTTTAATCAAAATTGTTAGGCATTTTTGAGAAAACAATAAAGATCAACTTTTTTTCTATGCAAAGGACAGTTTTAGTTGGGGGATTTTCTTTAAAATCTTCTTATTTTTGGAAGATACTGACTTAAATACCAATAACCGAGTTTTCGTTTTTGAGTTATGTTCTACATAGTTACGCAAACATAGCCCGCTACTGTTTTGTGGTGGAGGCATGCCTGCCTCAGATTCAAGAGGCTCCGAGTTCGAATCCTGGTTAGTTTGTTTGTAGAGCAGTAAGGGAATGTCATGTGAGTGGTAAGCATCAGATTTTTTAGAATATGAAGTATTGGGGCTTAAAAATCAGTACCTATCGCTTTGAGAATCGAGAAAAAGTGATATCGTTCCATCAGTATAGTAAAAATGCTATGTATTACACTCACATGACTTTCTCTAACTGCTCTACAAACTTCTTACAAAAGATTATTCTTTCGAGATAAACATTAGCACAACGTTCTTATTACTTAGTTCCTTATAAGTAGAAGGAAACTAAACGAATGCGCTTTGCTAAAGCGATAGTCAAATGCTTTAAAATCGATCATTATGCGATTGTCATTGTGAATCGCTTCTTTGCTTGGCCAGGAGTAGAAAAGAAAAACGGACACTTACTTCTGAGAAAAGTATAAGCACTTTACAATTGAAACCAATAACAAGAACTATCTCGGAAACGGTTACCTCCACAACGAAAACGTAAACGACATAAATTGTGTGTTTTAACGAGATCTACATGATTTGTGTGGCACGTTTTTGTCTATCTCTTACGGTTTAACAGTTAAGCAAAATTCGGCAAAATTCATCCACAATAAAGAGGTCTTCAGAGGCTATTCCCAGAAAATTCAAGTTATATGTTTTATTTGGGATGTAAATATCTTTAATATACGGGATTTTAATCAAACTCATTAGAGCCATTTTTGAGAAAATCAATATTTTCGATGATTCTTCGTGTCGCATCGTTGGAAGATGCTAAACCTAAATAGCATGTTTGATATTTAGCGATCTTTTCATTTTTGAGCTATGCTGTCCAGAGACTCACTCACACACAAACACTTTTTTCGGACCCAGGGGACCCCAAAACATGTATTTCCGGTGAAAACGTGGAATACAATACCTTGTCTATCCACTATGTATTCTGTACGTGCGGGCTGGAAAGCAGCACTTCGGGCAGGCGTCGGGTACCGGGTCCTTAGTTTATGTTGTTACATGTTATAGAAATACCTGAATACACGTAATTTTTATTTTATTTTACTTTTTATTACTGGGTGTCAGGGACATTACTATAAGTATATTTTTACCTTATCTACATGTACTATGTTCACAGTGTATAGAGGAAGCATTGCATTTCACCCAAAATACATGTTTTAGGACCCCCTAAATCCAAAAAAAGTATTTTCAGAAAAAAGGTCGGTGTGTCCGTGTGTGTGTGTGTGCGTGTGTGTGGACAGCATAGCTCAAAAACGAAAACATCGTTAAACAGCAAACTTGGTATTTAAGTTTGGTATTTTCTATGGATGCGACAAGAAGATTTTCAAGAAAATTTCCCCACCCCAAGCTACCCTTTACATGGAAACATTTTCGTAAATGTTGTTTTTCTTAAAAATGGCTGTAACGATTTTTGTTTAAAGTACCACATTTTAAAGCCATTTCTATCACAAATAAAATGTATATCTTGAATTTTCTGGGAATAGGTTCTAAAGACCTGTTTATTCTGGATGATATTTGCTGAATTTTATATAACTAGTAAACCGTAAGGGATAGGCAAAATCTTACTACACAAAAAATGTAGATCTCGTTAAAATACACAATTTATGTCATATATATATATTTCGTGTAGTTGACTGTTTTCGAGATATTCCTTGTTATTAGTTATTAGTTTCAGTTTTAAAAACACATACGTTTCTAATTCTGGAACCTTTCAAATTCTTCCCACGCAGAGAAACTGATTTCAGTTCCCTAGCAACCATATTTTAAGACATTTGAATATCGGTTTAGTCTAGCGCATTCACTTATTTCCCTTCTACTTGCAAGGAACTAAGTAATAAGACCGTTTCTGCTAACCTTTATCTCAATTAGCATATAGTAGATAGAAAAATAAGCCTATTAACAACAATTTGTTACAGAGGTGTAGAGAAAGTAATCTGAATGGAGCACATTTGATTTTTAAGAAAGGTTTGGAAAGAATATTAATGTATATAACATAGAATTAAAAAAAGGTTAGAAAGATTAAGAACAATGAAATTGTTAAAGGGAATATTTATTAAGTAAATTGAAGTGGGATTAAATATAAAAAACTGTTTAGATATTAGTAATATAAATTTTAGGGATTGTAGTTTAATATTAGTTGGTATTGTTTATGTTAATAGTATTTGTAAAGTAATGATATTGTGGCTGTATTTTGATGTGGGAAATAAATGTAAGAATTTGGAATGCAGGCCCCGGTTTAAGAAATTAGGTACCGGGGTATGATACTGCAGATTTTTATTCATTTATTGTACATGCGGGCTAGAGGAAGTATACATTTAATGCAGTTTGACGAAATCGTCATGCACTAAAACACAGAGAGTATGCTTCGGTTGGCTGCATGATGTGGGTTTATTAAATAACAAAATGCTGTTTAACTATTGTACCTATGCATTTCATCACATGAGAATTTCATGCTGCACTCGTTTCCCATTCTGTTTTAAGAGAGAGCCCGCGGCAGCGTGTATTTTCATTATAAGCAGCGGTGATGGGATAAAGTTCCACAAAACAGTTACTGGTCCACGTATTGAATTAATTCCGTTGCCATGGCAACAGTGTGCCCACATCCGATTTTGTTGCGGATTAACTCGCTACAACAACCTCCGTTTGGAATGGAAAATCCGCTAAATTAAAGTTAAATTTGTTCTAAGAGAAATAAAACAATTTGTATACTGTTATTATGGTACTGCCGAACATTTCCACACAAATACTTTCAAACATTGTGAAATAGCTTTATTGTCATATCGCAATCCAGCGTTAACTCGTCAAGCTATTTTTTTTTTTAAATTATTGTAGCTTAACGTCCTTTAACCTGGTTGGTCATATCGGACGGTGCACGAAATTGGTGAAATGATACTCAAATGACCTCGGAGTCCATTTTTTGACTTGCACAAATGTGTCAAATGAATTTTTAGTATTTAGCAATGACACAAGGTCTGTAAAGCCTGATGCTTTGATATTTTACACTAGTGCACAATTGTAAATTTTTTGCATTGGAAATTCTATAACATATTTGTAAATATGTATTGTAATTTGTTGACATTTATGAAGGGTACATAATACAATAATTGTATTTTAGTTTTATATAATTACTGATAGTAACTATCGTGTCGATAGTTAGAAGACTATCATCTGACATTACATTAGTGTTACATATAGTGAAAGTATATTTATTTATACATTTTAAAGCTAATGTGATTTTGTAGACCACATTAAGTATAGTAGAGGCCTCAAATACAAATGGTGTGATTATATGTTTATTCTGCTGTTTTTGTAACCCAAGCACGAGCTTTATACATTTTTTCCATTTTATATATACATATGTATACTGTAGACCTATGTCTTGACAAGTTCTATGTTCAGTGGCTTCCTGGCCTAAACGAACCTACAGAATGCTTTCTAATCTAATCTAATCTAATCTAATCTGGAGCTTAAAGTTACTCGACATTTATCTTCTCAGGATAGGGGGAAACCCCCAAAAAGCTTATCTGGATAACTCACCCTAAGGGGGACTTGAACTCGCAACCTGTTGAATGTGATGCACATACGCTACCACCTCACCACCCAGGCGGGTAAGCTAATGTTTGACTTAGGAATAATTGCCGGAGAAAAAGGGTCCACCATAATGGGACAGACTCGCATTCGAAAGCTCCTGGTTCGATTACTGGACCGCCTTTGCTGACTATGGTTTCTTCGTGGTTTTCCATTGCTGATAACGTGAATGCTAAGGAGGTTTCATTTCTAACACGAACTTCCATTCGCTAATTTTCAATTATTTCTCTTCCCCATTTCCATTTCAGGTAGGCTTAAGAGTTTTGTAGGATGGAGCGGTGTCAAACAGATGGCGAAGATGTTTGCAAGTTGGAAAGCTTTTCTCGTTTTGCCAAATTGCAGCCTTCTCTGAGTCGCCAGTGAGTAGCACGCCGGTGAGTTCGGGTCATCAAGCTTACAATCGCTAGGGACCTCTACGCGTCTCTGTTGGCTGTCTTGCCTACGACATATAGACTCTTGTGGTTCCTTTATCTCAACCGTTCCTCCTGGGTGTGGTACGCTTAGAAGATCCGTTTAGTCCATGGTGCGAGTTCTTTCCTTCGTTTCCTGGACATACTATCATCTCTATCGCTGGTCCCTAGCCTTCTGCGGTTTCTGTCCCTCATCCGTTCCTCCTGGGTGTGGTACGCTTAGAAGATCCGTTTAGTCCATGGTGCGAGGTGTTTCCCCCGTTTCCTGGTCATACTATCATTTCTATCGGATGGCCTATAGACTTCTGCGGTTCCTTCCCCGCATCTGTTCCTCCTGGGAGTGGTACGCAAAGAAGATCCGTTTAGTCTATGGTGCGAGGTGAATCCTCCATTTCCTGGGCATACTATCATTTCTATCGAATGGCCTTCTGCGGCTCCTTCCACTCATCTGTTCCTCCTGGGGGTGATATGTACCGTAGATCCGCGTTATGTCGGGATGCGAGGTATTTCCTGGTCATACTATTATTTTTGTGGGCAGCCTATAACCTTCTGCAGTGCCTTCACCTCATGTGCTCCTCCTAGGGGTGATATGCACAGAAGAGGTGCGTTGGGTCGGGAAGCAAGGTGTTTCTTTGTGAAACTGATATTTCTGTGGGCAGCCTATAGCCTCCTGAAGTTCCTTCACCTCTTCTTTTCCTCCTGGGGGTGATAAGTACAGAAGATCTGCGTTGCGTTGAGGTGGGAGGTATTTCCTGGGTCTCTGGGCCTCCTGTGGTTCCTTCACCGCATCTGTTCCTCCTGGGGGTGGTAAGTACAGAAGATCTGCGTTGGGCTGGGGAACGAGGCGTTTCCTCCGTTTCTTGGTCGCTATCATCTCTGTCGGCCCTCTATATCCTCTTGCGGTTCCTTCGCTTCATCTGTTTCTCCTGGAGGTGGTAAGGATAGTTTTCTCCAAAACAAGAAGGCTTTCTAACGGGAACGCTCCCTCCTACCACTGAGCAATAACCATTAGCAAACAAAAGACAACTCCGGACTCGGAGAGAGAGGCAATATAGTAAAATCTCTGTTTTCTGGAGACTAGAAGACTGTGCTTACAAGTCGAGATTCACGCCTCAGTTAAAGGACCAGTAAGTGGAAGACTTGGCAGCTGCGAGGGTTGGTTCCCAAAAGCATACCACGTAAACCCAGAATTTAAAGCCACGCCGCCTTTGACCGAGTGTTATCATGTTCTGAAAAAGACTGTAAAAAGGATCCACGTTCAGTCAAGGTAAGAGGCCTCGCCTTCATTTCCTATCATTGGTCAAAAACTTCCATTTCTTAAAAGTGTTTAGAAAACAACTGAGAAGAGTTGAATATAGAGTCCAATATAAATAGCTCTAGTGTTGAATGTGTGTTTGCATTATGATTGCCGTTTGTTTATCATCATCGTTTCGGATCTGTACTCGCTCCTTGCCTGCCTTGGGGGCCGGGGCCGGGGCATTAGTAATGACAAATATTTCATTTCTAGACGAACTGCTATTGGGGCACAGAAATGGTTATATCGCGAGGAGGAGAGGCAGCCGTAATGTGGGTTAACAAGTTAGTTGGTACTCTGAAAAGGGCTCTAAAATTCATAAAGAGAGGTAAAGATTTTGGCCTTACGAAAGGCGAAGGGAATAAATGAGAGCCGCTAAAAGTTAGGCGTATAGTCGCACTATTTGAAGATTATGCTGTTTTAAATATATGGATGGACGTTAGAAAGAGGTTAGAAAACTCGGCATACTACGAGCGAAACGACCATTTGTATAAAATTAAGGGTAGAAGTTACAGAACCGACATAGGAAAAATCTGTTTTGTTAATAGGACCATTAAAAATGGGCTGCAGTGCCTGTAGCAGGCTTTCGGGGCTGCCCTTAAAGAAGTTTAGAGGTAATTTAAAGAGAATAAATATTAAACAATTAAAGTAAATATTGTGAAGTAATTAAGAACCTCAAAAACTGTTCTGCAACTATTAATATTAAGGCTTCATAGTAACTGTTCATAAACATGCTGGTAATAGACATAAGTTTTGCTATATTGAATAATATTGGTTAAGTATTTGAAAAACCATGTATTACATACCCTGTAGAAGCGGAGAAAGAATTGTGAAATGAGTTTTTCCAGCGACCGCCGTGCTAGATGGATGCAACTCGCGTTTGATAGCCTATAACAAGAAATCAGCCATTCTTCGTAGAGAACTGCCAACGATTGTCACATGAAATGGGTGGAAGTTATACTCGCGAGGTGAGTAGGTAAAACAGGAAAGCTAGTAGCTGGGGATGGGAAGAAAACCTGACCTGTATCCATTTGACGTCTTGGGGTAAGCGGTTTGCAACACGTGAGGCCCTCCGTGGTGCAATAGTTATCATGCTAACTTCATACACCCAAGGATGTGTGTTCAAACCCGGCGGATTATTTCGGGCGTAAAAATCGTTAGCATGGCTTCCTTCGGAAGGGAAGTAAAGCCGTCGGTCCCATGTCGTAGATTTACGACACATAACAAAATCTTTAAGACTGATAAAAGAAGCCTGTGAGCAAAATTAAGCAGTGTTTCACGCCCAATATAGAATGAGACACAGAGAACATAGCAGTTGAATAAAGCTCCATTCTTTCTTTTAAAATGACCAGTTCTCCACCTGGAAGGTAAATACTGACGAAATGGCACTCATCTCTTCCCACGTCGTTGGCAGCATGTTTGAGATTGTTAAAGAGGACTATTTTGAGGGCCTTTAAAACGGGTATGAAGCTGTGCTGTAATGAGACCAATAATGCCATGTACACTACCTTAGTAATTCTTATGTACAGTACAATGTTGTCGTTTACCCATACTGTTCCTACCCTCTTATATTATGTGTATATTTCACATTTTCCACATACAGAGGTATTCTTACAAAAACATTTGCCATAACATATGCTCCAACCCACCTATACGTATGAAAGCATCCTAAAGCGAGTTCTTTGCAGAGTACTGAAACGCCCCTCCTAACCACATCCTCCATAAACTTCTTGGGGAAAAGAGATGATCTACAAGTGCATGTGCGCTTTGCTACCACAGTTTAAATCAGAATTTAAAAACAAACATTTTAAGCTCATTTCTACATCGATTCATGCAGTTTGAAATGGTTACCTTTAACATACTTGAAGTTAATAGCTGTTTGGTATAATCATTTTACAATTTATAAACGTTTTTCAAAAGGTGGAGCTTGCCACCAATATAAAGCTGAGTATGTCAGACAACTACTATATCGCTGTGGAGGGGAAGAATTACAGCATCCACAGTTCTGCTCTGTCTCCATTTGACGTCGAGATTTAAGAACTGTCATAAGGTAGGCGGTTTTCAACACATGAAGATATCTAGTCAAATGTCTATTCCCCACATGGAAGGAAAATACTGACACAATGGTATTCAGCGCCTCCCGCATTGTTGGCACCTTGTTTGAGAATGTTAAAGGGAACCAGTTTGTGGGCCTTTAAAACGGCATGCAAGCTGTACTGTGCTGTAATGAGCGTGAATAATGTCATGTCCATTACCTTAGTAAATCTTATGTGAAGTATGATGTTGAGGTGTTGTTTTCTACCCACGCTATTCATACTCTGTTATATTATATGTATATTTCACATTTTCCACAACCACTGTGCTATTCTTACAAAATTAGTTGCCATGACATGCTTCATCCATGTATAGTTTTCTCCAAAACATGATAGCCCTCAAACGGAAGCGCTCTCCCCTACGACTGGGCAATAACCTTAGCAAACAAAAGACAAACCTGTACTGAGGGCGAGAGGCAAGTTAGTAAAATCTGTTTCCTGAAGACACTGCTTGCAAGTCGAGAATCGCGCCTCAGTTAAGGGACTTTACAACGGCGAGGGTTTGTTTCCAGCCGCACAGCGCCTAAATCCAAACTTCAAAGTCACACCGATGGTTATTATGTTCTGAAAAATACTGTTTATGTCTATTTTGCATTTTCCACTTGCACTGGTAATCTTACAAAAATAGTTGCCATGATTTATGCTCCAACACACGTATGCATATGGAACTTATACTCGGGAAATCGCGCCCAAAACATCCCCAAGCGGGTCCTTTGCACAGTACTGAAACGCCCCTCCTAACCACATCCATCATGAACATCTTGGGGAAGAGAGATGACCTACATGTGCATATGCGCTTTACTACCACTGTTTAAATCAGTATTTAAAAACAAACATTTTCACTTTATTTCTACATACATTCATGCAAAAATGGGTACCTTTAACGCGCTTGAAGTTAGTAACTGTGTTTCGCATGATACTTTTATAATTTATAAAATGTTTTCAAAAAAAGTAGTTTGTCACCAATGTAACCTAACTAAACAACATGAACATGGGCAATATTCTCACAGACTCTTTCTGCTGTGTATTTATAAGAATAAGCAACAGTTGTAAAATATGTACATAAAAACATTATTTACATCTTCTACAGGGCCGTCTAGAAAGTGAAAGATGAATCATCATAACTAACTCTATTTACAAAGTTACTTCATTTTTCAATGTAACCGTCATTGCTATCTAGGTATTTGTTGTCACGTGGTACCGGTTTTTCAATGCAGATGTTGTACTCTTTCACCGCTCTCTTAGTACAGATGTCAGTCACCTATGAAGTAATGATCTGTTGGAATCCTTGCAAACGCTATCTATTCACTTCATGCTAATCAAGATAAGTGTTCACAGAAATGCTATTTTTACCTATTTCCTAGTAGGCACATGGAAAATGGAGGAATGCATAATTTTAAGCGATAGTCAAAACGTTTTAAAAGGCTCTTTGCTATGTAATATGTGATGACCTTGGAATTCGGCTCTCTTTGCATGGCCAGGGGTTGAAAAATAGAAAGAAAAAGGAACGACCACTTCACATTTGGGAAAAGTAATCATTTAAACCAATAACAATGAATACCTCGGATATTGTTAACTTCACAAAAAATGCATAGATCATAAGTTAAGTGCTTTAACGAGTTCTATAGTTTTGTTTAGTAAGATTTCGTGTCTTAGGGATTACGAGTTGGACAAAAGTCATCAAGAAGAAACAGAACTTCTGAAGCTATTCCCAGAAAATTCAACATGCATATTTTATTTAAACACATGGTATTTTAATCATAATCGATAGAGCCAGTTTTGAGAGCATCAACATTTGGGAAAATGGTTACAAGAAAAGGGGTGGGGGATTTTCATGAAAAGCTTTGTGTCGCATCCTTGAAAATATTCAAATTAATTGTAAAGTTTGGTATTTAACCGACTTTACGTTTTGTAGTGATGCTTCTCACAGACAGGAACGTTTTTGGTAGCCTTCAGCATCATCTCTATCCACTATGTACGTGCTAGAGGAAGTAAAAATATGTGGTGACCCAACAAAAAGCTGTTTTGTTTAGAAAGTAGTGTTTATTTATGACATTGCCTTATATAGGTAGGTGCATAAAATTGCCAAGCACCATACGCACAATATAGTGTTGCACTAGACCATGGGTACATCAGGCTGGAAGGTAGAGGCTAACACCTCAGCAACTGCGACCAAACACTCATCTATTGCGGCCTATATAGAGACGCTGCTTGCAACTCGAGAAATGCGCCTCAGTTAAGGGACCAATAGGTGGGAGACTTTGCAACAGCGAGGGTTTGTTTCCAACCGCAATCTCTGTGAAAATTGATCAAAAAGTGCCAAAAATGATTTTTTTTTTGCCTAATTAAATAATGTAATTCGTTTAGTTCAATTTCTTGTTGTTTTTATTACCAGCTTGAGTGCAGCTTGACTCGGACCAAATGACTTGCAGTTTTTCTTTGCTTTATATATGATTCGGAATTTGTGTAAACCGACGGATATTCATGGTTTAAAAATTGCTGCAGGAGAATATGAAATTCTAAGATTTACAAAGAAACAGTGTTAAATTGTATGTAAAACTTTAAAACCTATTTTCTCGTGTTTTTATTTTTCAGCGTTTTCAAAACTTCAAATTGTTCCACACGATGCAGTTTTCGAAACAGAAGCTTGAACATTTTTATGCTTGGACAAAAATAGTACAAATTAAATTGATGATATGATTTTTTTCTAATATCACCAGTGCTTGTGTAATTAAATAATAAACTTCATATTTCCTGGCAAAAATAAAAACATTAATAAAATGACAATTAAATGATTTTTTTCTCCTAAACCAATTGTCAGATATCCATCTCATCAATTTACTAATACTGTATTTATCAGTATAACTGCAAAGTATTGTAGTTCTGTAACTGAAATCGGATCGTATGGAATGATTTAATTAAATGACAATAAAATACTATAAATATGCTAATATCACAGAACTATTTTCTGAAAATTAGCATGTAAACTATTCTTAATACTGCATTTATTGTGTTAAAATTTCAAATAAATCCAAACAAAATTGTAGATTTTAGGTTTTTCACAGATGGGTATCCTCAAAGAAGAGTTGGGCAGGGTCATCATGTTCTGAAAAATACTGTACGTAAGCGTGTGTGAGAGAGCTGCGCACTTTGTCTGGCGCTCTCATTGTCACAGACGATTGCTCTACCCCCTAAGTTACATCCAACTACTTGCTCCGTGAGTAAAGCAGAAAGAACAACTTGACTCGATGCTCCTGGGAATCACCTACTTGGCACTGAGTGATCAACTGCGCGAAAGGAGGAACATTCGTTCAGTGTAGTGGAGTATGCAACATTTTGGTTTGAAACACGCAATCCTGTTTTAATAGGTTGATTTGACTTGACTGTCGCAGTGATAGAATCGGATCTAAACGCAGAAAGATTGTTTTACTTAAAGAGTCATGTTCCTTTATTTAGCGAGGATGACTTAGGAAGATCATCGTTTGGGGTTATTAAGCCTATTTATAAGTTAGTATACTTATTATAGACTGATGCTTGGTAAACAGATTTCCTTATTATAATGTATTCTTCATTAATACTTTCTAATGTAAAATACAACATATTTTCATACGTCAAGTTTTCTGAGTGCAGAACTTTGCCACAAATTAAACACTTATCCCGAAATTTTCTATAAAAAGAAAGATTTCCCCTAGACAGGTATAAATCTAGGATTTCTTTCTGCTCCAGAGATTATAAATTGGCAAAGGACACACTGAACAAGAGATCATCCATTGCTGTCATGTGTTTACCCACTGCGTGCACGGAGCAAACCTGTTTGAAATCATGCGAGTTAGTGTAACACGTGGTCCATGAGAGAATTCAACATAAGGCGAACAAGGTCGACACTTCCAAGTCAATAGGTTCCAAACTTAAGCACTGTAGAAAGAAACCTTTTCAATAAAAGCTGTTTGATATAATGGGGGAAAGTAAATGCCATTTGTTGTGTTTTAACTGGAGTAGGTTTGGGTGATAATTTCAGGTTCAAGGTACTTTTTTTAAATAGAAACCTACATTTTTTTATTTTGTTTCGCAGATGCACAGAGTATTAACACTGCACGGGTATTGTACGTATTATTTCATTAGCATCGTATCTTAGTGTAATAAATGTTCAAAATGATGCCCTTCTACCTCAATGCATCTTCCTTAAAAGCATGTCTCTTCCAATACTGGCACAAGTCAGTTATTACACTAAGATGTGATACTAATGAAATAATACTGCACAATACCAGTGCAATGGTGATATTCTGTGCATCTGCCTTTCATCAATGTTTAATTGTCTGCACCAGTAAAGAACCCTGTACAAGAACATTGTTTAAACAAAGATTGTTTATGTTTTGATGAGGAATAAACACACAAAATAAATAATGTAGGTTCCCGTCGTTGTGTAGATAAGCGTAAAAAAGTGCATATCATACAGTTTCTGGTGTATTTACATTAAAAGGAAACTCTAACTTAACACTAAGCATGGGCCAGACCTTTCAACTCTCCAGTTCAAAGCAAAGGAACTGCACTCAAGTTTCATTTCTTTTGTTCTGCTGTCGCAGTACCTAAATGTATATATTTACTGTTTTTAAAAAGGAAGAGGGGATAGAGTACATAAGCGTTTTTTATATTGCTTAACGCTCGCTTTTGCCACTATGGCACCGCAGGAAATGGCACTCATGATACATAGAATGAAAATGGAGCATCGGTGAAATACGATGGCGGGGAAAACCTGAGAAAGCCTGCCCCAGCGCAGCTTTGTCCACAAATCCCAATGCGGTCGTCTGAGATCGCCTTGGTGAGAGGCGAATAGTCTAATCACTCGGCCACGGCGTGAGCCTTCATAAGAGGGATGGTGCGGTTATTCTTAAGCGTACCACATTGGAGATACGGGTCCGTTGGGCCACCTGGTATGTATTGCTAAGTTTATAGATGAACATTTAAACTTTGCTTTCTCTACACGTACAATGTACATGGTGTACATAGTCACTCTCCGTGGTGTAATAGTTACCATGCTAACTTCACATACCCAAGGTCGCGGATTCAAACCCGGTGGAGGACGATGGTTTTTTTCGGGTGTAAAAATACTTACCATGGCTTCCTTCGGAAGGAAGTAATGCCGCTTGTCCCGTGTCGTATATTTACGGCACGTAAAAGAACTTCAAGACAGATAGAGAGACCTCTGAGCAAAATTAAGCGGTCTTTCACGCCCAACTAAGAATGGGACGCTGAGAACCACAGTAGTTAAAGAGCGTCCATAAATAACACATTTGCATTTTTACATAGTGTATGGAGAAGGTATTGTATTGCACCCAACAATTCGATATCGAGATTTCACCGGAAGTATATCTTTTGGGACCCCCTGAATCCAGGAAAAACCTGCCAGTGTGTGTGTGTGTGTGTGTGTGTGTGTGTGTGTGTGTGTGTCTGTGGGCAGCATAGCTCAAAATCAAAAGTCCATTAAACATCAAACCTGATACTTAAGTTCAGTATTTTTCAAGGGTGCCATACAAAGATTCTCAAGATAATTCCCCACTCCTAACTGCCCTGTACATGGAAAAAATTACGAAAACTTTGATATTCTCAAAAATGACAATAATTGCTTAGATTAAAGCTTCATATACTTAAGATACTTACATGACAAATAAAATGTGTATCTTAAATTTCCTGGAAATATCCTCTGAAGATTTTTTTTATTTTGGATGATTTTTTCTGAATTTTGCTTAACTGGTAAACCGTAAGATATAGACAAAAACTTATCAAACCAAATACGTAGATCTCATTAAAACACACACTTTATGTCATATACGTTTTTTTATAGAGTTGACCGCTTTCGAGATATTCTTTGTTATTGGTTTCATATTAGAATTACTTAAAAGTTTCTCATAAGGAACGTGTTAACAGCTGGCAACGCAAAGAGACGGATTGCAATCCCATAGCAACCACATGTTGAAACATTTAACTGTCGGTTTATCCTAGTGCATTCCCTTATTTCTCCTTCTACTTATGAGGAGCTAAGTAATAATACCATTTATCTCGATTAGCATGAAATAGATAGAAGAATAGGTATATTAACAATAGTTTGTTACAGTGGCGTAGAGAAAGTTATGAAAATGGAGCATATCAGGATTATTCTCTACTGTTATTCTACAGCAACTAAATGCATATGTTTACTACCCCAAGGGTGGGAAAGACGTACTCTTACGATTGTTGGGTATTTGAAATTGTATACCGTAAACGTTTGGCAAGCGCGTCTGCTACTATCTATTATTACTGTTACTACTTTACTTGCAGATGGAGGATATTAGCAAACAATTACTGTAGGAAGTATTTTTGGCTTCTAACAGACGAAGGACAGCATTCTGGGATTTGATTCTAAACAGCCAAAACTGGCCAAGCTTAATGGAAGTTGGTGCACTAAGAGATAAAATATTTGCGTAAATATTGTATAGGCATATTTGGTGTTTGAGTAATCTATATGTGTGGATGTAGTTGTGAGTGCAAGTGTGTGTGTTTGCAATGTTGTTAAGAGATATAAAATATATATGTAGGTAATATTTTAAACTCAAGTATTTTTCGACAGCATGTACGGTCACCCGACCCATGCGACTGTGTGACGCAAATATTGTAGTATTGTAAACTTAATAAAATACCTCCACCACCACCACCACCACTATTACTTTACGGATAATGATAGACATAATTTATTTTGATCTTGAGTTTACACATTATTATTATTATTATTGTTATGGTTCTGATTATTATGATAATGATTATGCTTATTGTGATGATAATCATGCTTATGGTGATGATTATGATAATTTTTATGATAATGTTTATTATGATCATGATAATGACTATGGTTATGATGATTATAGTTATTATTATTGACTATTGTTATGATTGATTATTATGCAGATCATATGATGATTTTGTTATAATCATGATTATGATGGTTATGATTACTATTATTGATTAATAACACTTGTTTGCCATTTTCAAATGTACAATTTTTTATGTTTTTTTTTTTTTTTAGTTTTATAAGCGTGTTAAGTTGACGTTATATTTGAATGCATGTTTATGTTAGGCTAGACAGTCTGTAGAGTTGTAGATGCTGCTCCAAGCAACGCTATGGAATCTTGTTACGTCACAGCCAGGAGTCCTGGTATCGTCAACTGTTTTATTTAATCACCACCATTACTTCAATAAGAATCGCAGTGAGATTCGACATAATTGTGGAAACAGCGTTTAGCTATGTGACGTGATGCATGCAGACGTTTAGCAACCGAAGTTGAATACCAGCTTGTGTTTTGCAGGAAAGCATCGCATGTGAGGAATCTGTGCCGCGGTCGGGGCTTCGAAAATACCTAACGCTCCATTGACCCCAAGTATTTCCATCCAAGCACGCAAATACACTTGTGCATGCTTATTAGGGCCAAGGCCACTTATTTCAGGGACGAGAATGGGCTTTTAGAACTCACTTACAAAGTGCATACACCTCTTAAACATCTGTACCATCACAACAAGAGTGCACTTTATACTTTAAGCCAGTTAAGAGTCTAAAGGCCTCCTGATTATCCGGTAAGTTTTCTACAGAGTTTAGCGCCCGCTTTTACTACATATGGCACCGCAGGCGATGGCAGTGATGATGCATGGAATAAAGATGGACCACCGGAGGGAATGCGATGGCAACCAGAAACCCGGAGAAAACCCGCCTGTGCCGCTTTGTCCATCACAAATCTCACATGCGGTCGCTTGGAATCGAACCCGCGCCTCCTAGACGAAAGGCAAGTGGTGCGGCCGAATGTCCAGTTATGTCACAACGTTACGTTCACTTGACATTTTAATCCAGTTAGGGATTCGACAGACCTGTTGATTATAACATGCTGTTTTTCACCTTAAAATGGGAAAGACATTGTAACATTGTACTATACCACTGCACTACACATGTGTTCGTAAATAGTGCATATATTCTCTAACAAAACGAGGCATAAAGAAATAATTGCCAGCACAATGTTCAAAAGCGGATGTTAGCTAGACTTTGTTCTGAAACGTAACACTAGGGGTTTAATAAAGTGTAATTAAATTTGTTTTTATGAATTTAACTTTCAATGAAAGCATAATGGTTATGTAATTTTAAATTAACTCATTTGACCGCTTCGGTGCCGCCACGTTAAGCTTTTACAAGTTTCAGAAACACTGATTGTTAATCACATTGGTGTTTAGTGTTTCGTATCTGGGGTGCGCGCATTGGTGATTAGTGTTTTGTATCTTGTGTGCGCGCATTGGTGATTAGTGTTTTGTATCTTGTGTGCGCGCATTGGTGATTAGTGTTTTGTATCTTGTGTGCGCACACTGGTGATCAGTGTTTTGTATCTTGTGTGCGCGCATTGGTGATTAGTGTTTTGTATCTTGTGTGCGCGCATTGGTGATCAGTGTTTCGTATCTGGTGTGCGCGCATTGGTGATTAGTGTTTTGTATCTTGTGTGCACGCATTGGTGATTAGTGTTTTGTATCTTGTGTGCGCGCATTGGTGATCAGTGTTTTGTATCTGGTGTGCGCGCATTGGTGATTAGTGTTTCGTATCTGGTGCGCGCGCATTGGTGATTAGTGTTTTGTATCTTGTGTGCGCACATTGGTGATTAGTGTTTTGTATCTGGTGTGCGCGCATTGGTGATTAGTGTTTCGTATCTGGTGTGCGCGCATTGGTGATCAGTGTTTTGTATCTGGTGTGCGCGCATTGGTGATTAGTGTTTTGTACCTTGTGTGCGCGCATTGGTGATCAGTGTTTTGTATCTTGTGTGCGCGCATTGGTGATTAGTGTTTCGTATCTGGTGTGCGCGCATTGGTGATTAGTGTTTTGTATCTTGTGTGCGCGCATTGGTGATTAGTGTTTTGTATCTGGTGTGCGCGCATTGGTGATTAGTGTTTCGTATCTGGTGTGCGCGCATTGGTGATCAGTGTTTCGTATCTGGTGTGCGCGCATTGGTGATCAGTGTTTTGTATCTTGTGTGCGCGCATTGGTGATTAGTGTTTTGTATCTTGTGTGCGCGCATTGGTGATTAGTGTTTTGTATCTGGTGTGCGTGCATTGGTGATTAGTGTTTCGTATCTGGTGTGCGCGCATTGGTGATTAGTGTTTTGTATCTGGTGTGCGCGCATTGGTGATCAGTGTTTCGTATCTGGTGTGCGCGCATTGGTGAGTAGTGTTTTGTATCTTGTGTGCGCGCATTGGTGATCAGTGTTTTGTATCTGGTGTGCACGTGTATATATTACCTTATTTCGTCTAAAATGCCCTCCAAACAAAGCCAACTTGGTGGGAAAACCTTGCACGGCCAAACACGCGAGGTTGCTAGTAACGTCCATTCCTTCAGGAAACGGGAAGCAGCTTCTGGCAACATTTCAATGGAACTGAAGAAAGTGCAAGAGAGGGCGAGTGCAGCAACAAAAGTACCTGACAGAACAATTAAACAATTGGAAAAGTGAAGGGACGTCTGTGGAACACCCGGAAAGGTATATCGTGTACCAAAATGGGTAACACACATTGATGTGTAATTCCGCAAACAGTTTAGAATGTTTATGTTCAAGAGAAAACTGTACCCACTGCCGGAAATCTGCTCCTGAAACTTACAGATTCCATTAACTTTAAAGAGGGAAGCACGAGTTTAAAGATATCTTACGTGACACGGGTTTCCAGTGGTAGAAAACAAGGAACATTAACATTTTGCCACACGAAAAACATGAGGTAAGAGATTGTCGCGTGTCATAAATCATGTTTATGCTGCCATTTTATTTTCGTTTACATACACCACATTTACACGAACAGAGAAATCCTTGCCCGAGGCGGGAGTGGAACCCGTGTTTCTCTATGTGACGTAGCAAATAAGCACTAGCCACAAGGACCGGCTAACTCGATTCCATGCGCTATTAGTTGAGCCACAGTCTTTTCCTTAAATTAAAATGTGTTTGTAAAATAAAGCCATGTTGCGTCTTCTAGCAGCCAGCTGACACCAGAAGGAAAGTGACGCTTGGACATAGACTGTTCAATGCGTGAAGAAAGAAGGTGCCTGCTACAAGGACTGCATCAATACCTGCCCGTTGTACACTCAGCCTCTGAAGAGCGGCAGCAAGTTCCCTCTCTCTGGATTAAAGATCGTGGTCGTCGATCACCTGGCTAAGCAGCACATCGATCAGGGTACATTCCAAGTCTTCCCTGCACAGACTTTCAACCAACTCTAAATACCAATGCCCTGGAATGATGTCTGGAAATGTTACAAAATATCAAAAATAAAACATTACGCCACCACCCAGGAAGAAGTTGCCAAGATTCTCCGGCTACATCACAGCACTCCGACATCACACCACAGAGATCCGGATGCTACCGTCAACATCTTCATTGTCTCCATCTCATCGACACCCCAGCATGTCCTTCTGACCCGGGGGAAAGCGCTCACCTGAATCATTTTCTTTTCCGTTTCTTCCCGTTACAATTCCCAACGTTCTTTCCTGATCCGCACTCTTTATTAACTTTCCGTCCCTTTTCCCGCCAGCATCAGTGCTACACTACAGTCTTGCCAAATACCAGCTTACCATGCAATAATAAATTCCCTTAAAGACTGCAATTTAAACATATAGCCTTATATCATTCCTCATAGCACTAATTTCCTCTCTATCCTGATGGCCAAATAGCTTACACATGAGGGCAAAAACTGATGTGCTACACTCACGTGACCTTCTCCAGCTGCTCTACAAACTTCTTACAAAAGATTGTTCTTCTTTGTGTGTTTTGGCGAGATCTACAGTTCTTGTGTAGTAGTATTTATTACGGATTAGCACTTTTGCAAAATTTGGCAAAATTCATCCGGAATAAAGAGGTTTTCAGAGGCAATGCCCAGAAAATTTAAAATATACATTTTATTTTGAATGTAAATATCTAATAAACGGGATTTTAGTCAAAATCGTTAGAGCCGTTTTCAGAAAATCAACATTTTCGAAGCATTTTCAATGTAAACGGGAGTTTGCGGTGGGGAATTATCGTGAAAAGTTTCGTGTTGCATCCTTGGAAGATACCAAACCTACATACCAAGTTTCCGCTATGCTTTCTAAAGGCACACACATACACGGACCTTTTTCTAAAAATGCTTGTCTCGGACACAGGGGACCTCAAAACATATTTCCGTTGAAATATCGACATCGAATTTTTGGGTGGGATACAACTCACTATGTACATTGTACATGCGGGCTAGAGAAAGGTGACTGGCACAGAACTATCGTCGCTACTGTTAATTAACTTCTGCTGGCGTCCTCCAGAAGTTGCACAACTCTCAGCAGTTGCAAATGCGGGTTTGCAATTAGTGCACATTGAACTGCGATGCGAGCACTTCTTCACCAGAAAACCCGTTTTACACAGGTCTCAATCATATGCCAATTAGAGATCTTAGTTTTGAAGCTGGTAGCAATATTTGGGAGTACATGAATGTTAACAGACATCTACTCTCATTAATATTTTAAAAAATAGTCACTTTGGTGCGGTGGTAACGCAGCAGCTCCAAGTGGGAGCCCTGAGTTCAATTCCCGGTACCGGCGTGAGGAATGTTCCCCCGCTGGGAGAGCTGGTCCGGGGTAAACTCAGCTTCATGAGGTCCCTGGGGGCTATTTGAGGAGCTACTTGAATGAGAAGTAGCTGCTCCAGATCGAGAAGACCGCATCAACCGACCGGGACGGACTCGAGGCGCTGATCACGTCTTACCCTCCAATATTGCCCCCTGGATGAGATGGGGAACGCAGGAGTTTAATTTAGACGTAGAGAAGCATTAACTAATAAATATCGGAAGTGTTCCATTCACATGACTTGCTCTGTTTGTTTTGCAAACAAACAATTCCTTGAAAAGCCTAATCACATAACATTACCAAAACTAGCTTGCTACTTACATGTTTATAAGTAGAAGGGAAATACGGAATACACTAGACTAAAGCGACAGTCAAATCTTTTAAAAGCTCTGCGATTGTTATTGAAATGCGGTGCTTTTTCCTTGGCCAGTAGTGTAATAAAGGATAGATAAACCGAATGAGGGCTTCCCATTTAAGAAAAAGAAAAACTCTGTAATGACAAATTGGTTCTTTTAACGACATCTGCATTTTTATGTCGTAAGTTTTTTAAACCCCTTATGGTTTCCCAGTTATACAAATGTCATCAGAATGAAGAGAACTCCAGGGGCTAATCCAAAGAAATTCAACACATGGTTTATTTACCAAGGTTTTATATACGGCAGTTTAATTGAAATCATTAGAGGCATTTTTTACATACACGAAAAGTTCAAGAAAGTTGCTTGTAAATGGTAGTTCGGGGTAGGGTAGTTTTTCTGAAAAGCTTCGTGTCGCATCCCTGGAAGATACTTACCTATAATGCAAAGTTTGGTATTTAACAGACTTTTGGTTTTTTGAGTTATGCTATATAGACACACACACACACGCGCGCGCGCATACGCACAAACACACGCACACTGTCTCCTAATTTGCCCCCCTTTTTATGTTTTTGTAATCAGGTTTCCTCGAAACATATACGTATATGCCGTGAAATCTCGGTATGAACTTTTTCGGTGGAATACAAGCCTTCTCTGCCTACCGGGTTACATAAAGTAATCTAAGGAATAGTTTACGTATTCGCATTTCAAACATCTTCAGAACAGGCTTTGATGCATTAATATAGTCCAAAGTAAGCGAAAGTTGAAGTCATTAATTTTTAATACAGGGCTCTGTGGATTATGATAGTATATAACAAAGCATTTTTTTTTTTTTTTTTTTTGGTAATGTTTAACGTCCACTTTAGCTACTTATGGCACCGCAGGCGGTGACACTGATGATACATGAATGATGGTGGAGCACCGGTGGAATGAGATGGCGGGGGAAACCGGAGTACCCGGAGATAACCCGCACAGCCCCGCTTTGTCCACCACAAATCTCACATGCGGTCACTTGGGATCGAACCCAGGCCGTCCAGGTGAGAGGCGAGTGGTCTAACCACTCGGCCACGGCGCGGCACAAAACATTCGGAACAATAAATATCCTATATGGGTAAATTATTCCTTTCCCACTTTTCTAACGATTAGTAATTTTAAATTGTTTTTCGTTCTGTTTTCGCACTCAATTGCAAAAGCACTTTATTATTTCGGATAAAATACCTGTAAAGGTATGAGTAATGCATTTATAATGCACATCGAACAGAATGGTATTAGTGTAATGGAATGGAAGTATTTTCGTTTATAATTCATTTAAATTCATTGGTTTATGACATTGTGAACATTAGATACAAATGTGCCCAATGAACACTACATTCTCACAGAGCTAAGTTTTATAACAATCGTCTAAGCTTGTGTACACAATTGCGGACAAGCGTCTAAGCCTAGTTCAGCACCGCAGAACTTGCCACGCAATCATTCGAACCCTGACCTTGACATCCCCAATAGGGCAAAAAAAGTGAGGTTTACAATGTGCGACCCAAATACATCCGTGTTTTTCTACTGCACATACGGAAACATGCAAACACACAGCTGCTGTTCACAAGGTCACGGTGCTGACTTGTTTTTCCGCCCTGAAAGTGCAGTATTGAGCTGACGGTGGTATCGTGTGGTTGAGTTATTACCATTGTATTATATTCTTTTGTCTTATACTTAGTCACAAAGTGCACTATGGCCCAGCATTTGTTTTTCACTGCACAGCGCGTGTTTATTTATGATTGGTATGTGTTAACACATTTTGTGAGTGTACTCTCAATAGTGTATACAATAGCGAAATTGACCCACATTTAATATTTCTCAAGGACGAGGCTTGGTTCCATCCTTATGGATATGTGTGCACATAAAATAATCGTTATTCGATCTTTGAAAAACCTAATATTGTTCCCCTGCATAATGAAAAAAATTGGTTTATGTTGCACCATTAGGGGAGAAAGAGTTAAGGCCCCATTTTTGAGTCAATGGTTGACGCCCATACATACGTGAATACATTTTGTTCCCTTCTTTTTAGAGAATTAATAGACAGCGAGCGTGATTTTACCTTTCTTCAACAAGACTCTGCAACAATGATGAAAACTATTGAAAGCGTATTTCAGGACAGAATTACTAGTAGATATTTGTGGTCACCCGACTTAATTCCCTGCGATTTCTATCTTGGGGTAACTAAAAGCATAATATGTACAAGGCAAACCCACACACCCACGAAAAATTAAAACAAAATGTCCGCCAGAAAATCAACGTGAACTACGGCGAGTGATATATAGTTTTCTAAACAGGTGCCAAAAATGTGCGGACAGCTTGGCCAGCTTCAGCATCTCCCTTAATAGCATTGGTAAGTAAAACCTTTAAGATTGGTTTTAAAAATGTTGTATGGTATCATCCCCGCCTTTCTGTGATAGCGGCAGACGGCAACGAGCTCCAAGGGTGCGAACCGGCAAACACCGCGCAGCCGGTTCGGACGTATTTGGATCACCTAGTACATAGAAGCTCTTTAACTATTACGGTTCTATACTGGTTATGAAAGACGGAACAACTTTGTTACCGGCCCTTATAAGACTTGGGCTACTTTTAGTGTCATGCATGTACGAAATTGCACTACCGTCCTTACCTCTCTTCCAAAGGAAGCCAATTAGATGATTAATTCACCCGGTATAAGAACCATCACCTATGGCGTGTGTAAGCGCGGGTATGTTGCAAGCGTTCTGTAAGCTTTAGATCGAATAACATAACAATATAATTTAAGTGATTCACCCAATATTTTATAAATTAATATATAGATTTATAGAAATCACATATACATTACTGAGGCTTGCGGTCGAATATGTATAGAAAGTTATGTGAATGGAAGAAATCACACTTCTATTTTCTCTACACGTATTATGTACAATGTGTATAGAGAAGGTATTGAATTGCACGCCCAAAAATTCGATACTGAGATTTCACCACAAATACATGTTTTGAGACACCTTGAATAAAAAATATTTTTAGCAAAATGTGTGTGTCTGTGTCTGTGAGCAGCATAGCTCAAAAACAAACGGACCGTTAAATACCAAACTTGGTAATGAAGTTTAGTATCTTCCAAAGATGCGACACCCCCAACTACATGGAACATTTTTCGAAAATTTTAATTTTCTCAAAAACGGCTCCAACGATTTTGATTAATATACCGTATGTTTAAGATATTTTTATGACAAACGAAATGTATATGTTAGATTTTCAGGGCATAGCCTTTGAAGACTTCTTCATTATGGATGACTTCTATACAACTGGCAAACCGTAAAGGACATACAAAAACTTAGTACACAAAAATGTAGATCTCATTAAAACGTACAATTTACGTTATTTACATTTTTTGTAGAGGTAACCGTTTTCGAGATATTCCTGATTATTAGGTACAATTTTAACCACTTTCTCTCTTGCTACTCGTTTCTCATTTTTTACTCCTGGAAAGCAAAGAGATTGGAATTTATATTGTTTGACAGACATAGCGACCGACTTTTAAAGGACGAAACTATCGCTTTAGCCTGTGCATTTTACTATTTCCCTTCTACTTACAAGGAAGCTAATAACACTAATTCTACTTATGTTTATCCAGCTAGAGGAGATCATGTGAATGGAACACATTCGAATTTTGCCCTTCTATTTACAAGAGACCAAGTAACAAAGAAAACTTCTGCTAGTGTTTATCTCGAGTATCATAATGTAGATAGAAGAAGGAGCTTTTTAACAATAATTTGTTACAGAAATGTAGAGAGAAAAATATGTGATTGTAGCAGCTGAGATTTTTTCATCAAAAACTCTACGAAGGGAATGTACCTTTTAGACACAAAATTCTTCTACATAATTGCACTAGGCTAAGCTTCGGAATGTGAAAGATGGATAACGAGATGAGCAGCAACTCAAATATTATATCTGTGTTATGAGCACAAAATGATGTAGTATAGCTTGAACCTGAATATCGATTATAAAGATGCATAGGCGCTATACGCCGTTATTATAGTCATTGGCACATCATTATTTCATGTTTTGTTCCGAACAGACTCTTAAAGTCGGTCAAGTATTATTGAAGCTGATTTTGCTTCATTATTAATTAATTATACGCGATATTGGTAAGCCTCTTGACGGCATCAATATCGGGGTCCAGCTTTTGGCTAAAATCCATTTTGTTGCTGAATGCTGCAAGTCCAGTTTAATGCTCCTGACCGGAGTGAGAAGTGGATTTAATGAACATCATTAGTGATGCTAAACTCAGATGCAGGGAGAGACATTGAAAAGTTTGTAACGTAATCTGTGCCAACACATGCAGTGGTCCAGCTTGTATCAGCTTGTGGAGTACTGCTGGCAATAGTATATGTGCAATTTAGTGAGTGTATATTGCTGAGCGAGTATTTCTGGAAAGTTGCAAAAGATACGTATATTTACGCTCATGTTTTTTCTACTTCACTTCCAAGCGTTTACTTTAATAATCAATCCTTTGTTGCATTGTATTGCATATATGCAACAAAGATGATTATTTAAAGATTTTAGTATTTACAGTGTAATTTCGTATTACGAGAACATTCAGAATAAAATTGCACTAGTTATAGCTGCTACAAAAAGAACAAAGTCCATACAACTGCAGTCAAATGCAACCCCGTCAGCATTCAAGCGTTGGGTCCTCCCCATCCTTTACCACAGGAGCATTTGATTGCAGTCGATGGAACTCGAATTCGCAAGTTCGGCTTTGAATGGAAGGCCAGTCCACGATTCACGTGTATTCAAGTCGCTTCAGTTGCGGTGCCGGTGAAAGGGATATAAAAACAGGTTTGCGAATAAGAGGAAGAATGGCATCTCATTTATGCAATTAAGGGTTAAGGGTAAGTATGACTGAACTTTCATGAAAATTCACAACAAATCGCCATTTTTATTTTAATTCCATAAAATAATTTAATAAAAAGGTATAATTGGCCACCAGGCGCCATTTTATATGCCTTAACTGCAGCTACAGCAACGCATTAGGAGTGAAACTGTACTGGACTCGGCAAGAAAAACTTCACTTCGACGAGATCTCATTCACATCGTGCAAAGAAAAAACGGAGTTGTGCAGAAGAAAAGCAGCAATGCAAGAAGAAAATGACAGAAAATGCAGCATCACAGGGGAAGAAAAGGAAAGCTGAGGGTCCAACCTACCAACACGTTGTTTTTTAAAAATGAGTCTTGCATTTAGATCTTTCCTTGTTTTCTCGCTATTGATATTTTGAGAATTTTTCTTTCTGTAAAATGTTCCTTGGGGAGCAGTTTTTCCGTTACACAAATAAAATTTGCTGTACATGTTCACAGAGGTACAATGAATAAGAATTGACAGGTTTTGCTGTAGATGTATTTAAGCATATGTTATCAATTTTCAAACACAGAACTTATATTTTTATGAGAAAAAAGCACATTCATAAGTTTCAACATTTTTAGCCTAAACCAAAGGCGACAGAGAAACCTAGGGCAAAGTAGATGTATTGTGCACATAGGGTTAGAATATTGGACCAACATTTTAATTTTTTTTTGTCGCATGGGACTTTTTTAGTGACGCGACAAGAAACATAAGCATATTTGCCCATAATCTCCAAACTACTAGAACAAAATGAATGATATTTGCAGTGTAACTTTTCTGAATTATATTACAGCTGGGTATAAATTTTAAAAACTTAAAATTATTAGTTTGAAATTTCAAACTTTCAGTCATACATGTCCTTAATGAGTGCATACTGCTGACCAAATATTCCTGAAAAGTTGCACAATTGACGTGCATTTACTTTAATAATTAAGAAAATGTTTCACGCATTCGTTTGAGAAGCTTTTGTTTTATGGCGGATTTATGTGTTAGTGACCAACTGTAACTATAGATTGCTGTAAGGTCCGCCCACAAAATATAGATCTATAGAGCTGCTGTGTGTTTTGTCTGGAGAAGAGCACGTAAAACAGCATTCAGGAATATTGCTTTTTCTTGCGGTGTGGCCATGATGCTTTCTCATTAATAGAGCCATGCTAGGACACGGCATGGCCACCGAATAAAAAAAAAACCACCTAAACATAGGCCAGAAACATCGCGCAGCCAATGAAACAGGTCTGTTTTAACGTTAAGAGAGCTACCCTAGGCCATGATGTAGCTCTCGAATTACAGAAACAAAAACGTTGAGTCCCATCCACACTATCACATTGGCCCACAGCGCTCAGCACACTCTACTGTCTTAATGTTTCAGGTCCTATACACACCGGTTATGAATTCCTTCGCGAAGGTAGTGGCTGAGGCAAAGAGACCCATTTCCTTTCGAGTGTCCTGAGTGACGCTTCTCCAATGGCATAATTTCATTGTATGCAATATCAGCAATCAGCGAGTAAAGCATTAGACACTTTATTTCCTTACTAGAGTAACATGTGTCACAATAACCTCCCTCACAACACGCCGTCTTTCTTTTTTTTACCAATTAGAATAATTTTACTTTTTTGCGTTCTTCCCAATGAAGACGCACTACAATTTTTTACTTCCTTCCCAATGAAGGCAGTTTTGAATGTTTCCTTGTTTTACAATGATGAAAATTTTCACTCTTTGCTTTCCCAATTAAGACATATTTCATTGTTTCCTTTCTTACAAAATGAAGAAAGATTTCACCCTTTCCTTTCTTTGCCAAAGAAGAAAGATTTTAATATTTTCTTTCCCTGCACAAAGAAAACAGGCTTCACCCTTTCCTTTGCTTTTTAAAGAACATATATTTCACTGTATTCTTTTTTACCCAATGAAGTTGAATTTCGCTCTTTATACTCGGACTCACATTGAATTCTATTGATTGTCTGTTTCAGTCCAAAACTCCTTACTGCGCTTAAAGGCTTCTAGCATATCGTTTATCTCTCCCAGCTGCTGAGTTAATGCAGTTTACGCGTGATATAAAGTTGACAAAATGTTGCATTATATTGTACTTCGAGTGCTTTCACCGAATTTTGTTTTGAGTTCAAACAATATAGCGGAAGAGAATTTTGCAGGCTTATGTAAATATTTTCAGCTTGTATAGAACGTAAAACAAATGCCAGTACTGAATTATGTTGTGGTTGTGGTGCAATACTGTTTCAGAGTTAAGCTGCATGGTGAAAAGATTAGATTAATTACATTTTTTTTTGTTCAGTGTAAAAATGTGCATTTTTAGCAATCATGGCGAAATTTACATACCTAACCACAAAACATCCAAATTCAGGTTTATCCTTGCTAAACCTTTTTCTAACTTTCGCTTAAATATTCAACTCATAAGAAGTTAGTGTTAAGCATTTTTAGAATACAGTCTTCAAGACATCAAAATCTAATTACTTTCTCCAGCCCATTTGTAAACGCATATAATGGAAAAATTCCGATGTCGAGATTACACCGGAAATATATGTTTTGAGGTCTCCTGAATCCGAAAAAAGTATTTTTAGAGAAAGGTCCGTGGACAGCATGGCTTAGAAACGTTAAATACAAAACTTGGCACTTAAGATGAGTATCTACCAAGAATGCGACACGAAGAGGTTTTAGAAAACTCCCTACCCCAAACTATCCTTTGTACAGAGAAACATTTTTGAAACCCTTTATTTTCTCAAAAATGGCTCTAACGATTTTAATTAAACACAGTATGTTAATGATATTTACGTCACAAATAAAAGATATATTTTGAATTTTTGGGGAATTGCCTCTGAATAGCTCTTTATTTTGAATGAAGTTTACTAAATTTTGCATAACTTGTAAACCGTAAGAGATAGACAAAAACTTACTACATACAAATCTAGATCACATGTTGTCATATACGTTTTATTTTCTCTTTTTTTCTTTAAGAGCTCACCTTTATTTGAGATATTCCTTGTATTTGGTTTCAGCTTTAAAGTGCTTATATATTCTCTTACGGGAGTTTAAGAATAGTTTGTGTTTGGAACATCTAGAGAGAGTTATGTGAATGAAGCACATCAGAATTATTTCAATAGAATGTCATTTGTTTTAAACAGTGTGTTCAAGTCTGATTTGTAAATACAAAATCTGGACAGCTTAGAACGTGATGGTTTGCACGGGAGACTCAGGAGTTTCTGACAAAGGAGAAACGTTGGGGGGGGGGGTCGCAAGATGAATAACAACGAATTTTATATATTATGTTGCTATTTGGTTCTTCGAGCTTCTGGTACGGAATTTATCATACCTTTTTAGACAAATATAGGTTTAAGAAGACCTAATGGGATACAATTATGATTGTTGAGCTGAAAGCTACTTTAAAAGCAAGTGCTGGTCTTAGTGATTTCGTGTTTGTTCTGTACTAGAATATAACTAGCGGAAACTCGAGAAACCGCGGTTCAAAGAATACACACTACTGATGAGAAGTGTTGTCAAGGCTTTATTACTTTCTCTATCACAGTTCATTTCATTTCCCTTCTTCATCTTTCAGGTCGGCGTAGGCAGGCAGATGGCACGGTGGCTTGCTCCGAGTTTAACCCTCTTCCCTCTGGTTGCGCTGGTTGAGGCTAGGTGCCGTTGTAGAGGCCACTTTCCGGCCTCCCGGCTAGCGTATAGCCTCCGTGGCTACCATCTATTAACTTGTTAGGGACTTCCGAGCGACTCTGCGCTTAGCCCCGCGGTTCCTGTGTGCTGACCTGTCGTAGGTTGCAGTACTTAGTCGCAGTTACCGAGGTGTCCCCCACTGTTAACATGCTCTTACCTCTACCCTCTGCAAGGCCAATGAATCCGGATTGTCTGCTCCATCTCTTGCATTGAAGTGTGAATACATAAGAGTGAAACGAATAGTCTATACTGATAGACGTTAATTTCGCGATGTAGTTATGATCATTGAGAAAACTTCCGTCAGTAAAATAGGGGGCGTGTATGTGGAAAAACTGTCAAACGACGAGAAAAACAAGTGACATACTCAACTGAATATAAGTTAAGGTACCAATTATAAAGATACCTGTATCTGTAGTCCTATCGCGGAGAAGTTATTCTACATAGGCTGTAAGCTTTATGGGATTATTGTGTGTGTGTGTCTTACGGTTTACTCGTTATACAAAATTATTTACATGCTCTTTGGAATGAGGAGAGCTTCATAGAATATTCTCCGAAAATTAAAATTTGCATTTCATTTGCATGGGAATATTTTAAGTTTACAGGATTTGAATGATACTCTTGCAGCCCGTTTGGTGAGAAAGAGAGAAAAAAAAAATATCACGAACAATGGTCATGCAAAGGATAGTTTGGGGTGGGGTTTTCTTTTTCTAAGCTTTAAAACTTTTGGTCTTTGTGTTCAATTGGCTTCAAATCAAGTGTTTCCGGTGAAATGTCGATGTTATTTTGGGTGGAATACAATACTCATCTCTTTAGTGTAGGTTCACCAGCAGAGTTTCCCCGAAGGGGCCGTACCCCGAAAACAGCCGAGGGCGGGTCCCGATGGTTTGATTCAACAACGACGCCAAGTATAAACCTCCACAACGCGCAATCCACCGCCCAGCCGCAACTTGTCGAACACCGTCGTTTCTCATTCAACTCTAAAACAGATAACAAAGAAGTGATGGGAACAGCAAATATTAGGGTATGCCATCAACCTACCAGCAGTAGCCTGACGGCCCGCAAAACTCCCCAAATATCTGAGTGATTAACACCAACCACAAGAGTCCAACGCCCGCCTGGGTAGTGTGGTGGTAGCGTGTCTGTCTGACATCCAAAAGGTCGCGAGTTCGAATCTCGCTTAGGGTGAGTTACCCGGATAAAGCTTTTTCGGGGTTTTCCAATATTCTGAGAAGACGAATGTTGAGTAACTTTAATCTCCATGGACACACAGATCATTAGAGTATCATTTCACCAATTTCATTCATCATTCGATATGACCACCAGGTTAAAGAACGTTGAACTAAAAAAATAATAAAGTGATGGTCTAACTCATATTCGGGAGGTCGTGGGTTGGATTATTATTATTATTATTATTATTATTATTATTTTTTTTTTTTGTAGCATAATATCCATTAATCTGTTTGGTCGTATCGAACGATAAATGAAATTGATGAAATGATGCTCAAATGATCTTGGGGTCCATGGAGCTTAAAGTTACTCGACATTCATCTTCACAGAATAAGGAAAAAACCCGAAAAAAAGGTTAATCCGGGTAACTCACCCTAAGACAGACACGCTAGCACCACACTGTCCAGGCGGACGTTGGATTCTTGTGGTCGGTGTTAATCACTCAGTTATGGGGGGGGGGAGGGAGGAGGTTTGCCGGGTCGTCTGGCTACTGCTGGTAGGTATATGGCATCCGCTAATATTTCCTGTTTCCATTACTTCCTTGTTATCTATTTTAGAGTTGAAAGGCAAACGACGGTGTTCGGATAGTTGCGGCTGGACGGTGGATTGCGCATTGTGGAAGTTTATACGTACTTGTTGTAGCTGAGCCCCACCACCGAGACCCACCTTTGGGGATAGGGCCCTTCGGGAAACACTGGAGGCTCGGGGCCCATGAATTGGACCAGGACGGCGACGAAAGCATTCGATATGAAACTGTTAGGGATCCCGTTCACCTGCACATTTAGTGCATCGGATTTTGTCGCTCTCTGGGTCTTCCCCCTCATCGCTCTCTCCCTGGAGTCACGTAGGTCCCAAAAGGTACCAAGAATCTACGTGCAGAGCTCTGTACTAGTGATCGGGAACCGTGAGTTAATGTTAATCCAATTATAGGTTCGTGGTAGCGAAAGTAAAGCACAGAAACTTCCGGTTGAAGGTTTCGTGGGCAAGAAAAAAACGTTTCAAGGGTTTTAAGGGTATGTATGACTGAAATTTCATGAAAATTCACCACAGTATCAACTCTTTTATTTTAATTCAATCAAATCATTTAATCATTCCTGAATACAAAAAGGTATAATTTGCCACCGGGAGCCATTTTAAATTCGTTAGGTTACTGGAGCTGCAGGAAAGCAACTGTGCTGCACTTGGCAAGAAAAGCTTCAGCTCGACAGGATCTGACTCGTAATGCGCTAAGTAAAAACACCAAGTTGCGCAAATAAACAGCAGCAATGCAAGAAGAAAAAGACAGAAAACGCAGCAGGAGAGGAGAGGAAAAGGTTAGCTGAGGGTCCAACCTTCCAATTTGGAGGGTTTTAATGTGAGCCATGTTTCTCGCTATTGATATTTCCAACATTTTCCTTCCTGTAAAATACTCCTTGCAGAGAAGTTTTGCTGTTACACAAATAAAATTTGCTGTACATGTTCACAGAGACGTACAATGAATAAGAATTTCCCTAGGTTTTACTGTCAGATGTATTTAAACATATGTTTTCAATTTTCAAATACAAAAGTTATATTTTTATGGCAAAAAACAAACAAACAACACATTCATAATTTTAAACGTTTTGGGAGCCTAAACGAAAGGAGATACAGAGAAAGCTAGGGAAATTTAAAACATTGGACATATTGTGAACCTAGGTTTAAGATATTAGAAGAAAATGTTTACTTTTTTTGTCGCAAGTGACTTTTTAGTGACGTGACAAAATCATACACATACAAACTTCACCATAAATTCCAAAACGTTAGAGTGAAATGGATGAAATTTGTACTCTAACTTATCTGTGTTATATTACTTTTGTGATGTAAATTTTAAAAAGCTAGCATTATCAGTTTGGAGTTTTAAACTTTGTCATACATTCACTAAAATCCCTTATAGCAGTTGCACAACTTTGGTGCTAAATGTGGGACAGAAAATGCATGCTGTTTACTTTTACGTTAATGGCGTGGAGGTCTCTTGCCCCGAGTTGTCCACACCTTCATTAGAGACTCAATATTGGAGTGACGTTCACGGCAAGCCATAACCATCCTAGTCCGTAATCCAGGTGATTCAAATTTGGTTTGCCAAGGCTCAATATTTAGCTTGATAAAGTGAGACATGTTCTCCACCGAATTTTGCTTTGATACAGGTACACAAGAACCTTAAAACCTCTGATGCAGTTTCTAAAACGAAATTATTCTCATACAAGCTTCCACAATATACCTTAGTAGCTTACTGCTGCAACGGTCATGTTTGACCATCTGTCTTGTATTTTACTAATTGTTGAACGTTTCTTTCAACATGAAATTCTCCGCTCAATTTACATTACTGTAAAAATGAGTAGGCATCAAATGAAACACATAAAAGTAATTAAGGGTGTCAGTATTGGTAAACATCCTTATACAGTCAGATAACCAGGCTGTACTTTAGGCTTTTAGTAGTCATAAGGACTGACTCAAAATTGTCTAAATATGAATGAGTTTCACCTCATCTGGGTACCGGACCATAAAGGCATAGAGAGCAATGAGAAAGCTGACGAACTTGCAAGACAAGGAGCAGCTATTGGACCAGAGCCGGCTCTAGAAACATCTCGGTGTTTCATTAGAGAAGATATCAATAACTGGTCCAAAAGAGAACATCATGAGACCTGGCGTAAAACCCCAGGAAATAGACCTGGAAACTATTTATCAAAGGACCATGCAAGGAAAGATCTGAGAGCCTGCTAAAATGTAGCAGACTTCAGCTGAGAACAATTACTGCTTTCCTCACAGGGCATGTCCCTGTGAAAAAGCATCTTAACAAAATTGGAGTGCTTCAGGGCAACATAGACTGCAGATTATGCAGGATGAGACCGAAACAGCCCAGTTCATTTTATGCTCGCAGGAGATACAAAGCCTTTGGGAAAATGTTGATAGAACCAGAAGAAGTTTCATCCATAGCTGCACTCCTTTTTAAGGGATGTTGGCTCTAAACAACACAGATAGCACAACTACAACAATAATAATACTGATAATAATAACAATAATAACGATAATAACCATAATAACGATAATAATAACGATAATGATAATAATAACGATAATGATAATAATAATAATAATAATAATAATAATAATAATAATGATAATAATAATAGTAATAATAATAGTAATAGTAATAATAGTAATAGTAATAATAATAACAATAAAAATAACAATAATAATAGTAATAGTAGTAGTAGTAATAGTAGTAATAGTAATAGTAATAGTAGTAGTAGTAGTAATAGTAATAGTAGTAATAGTAATAGTAGTAGTAGTAATAGTAGTAATAGTAATAGTAGTAGTAGTAGTAGTAGTAGTAGTAGTAGTAGTAGTAATAGTAATAGTAGTAATAGTAATAGTAGTATTAGTAGTAATAGTAATAGTAGTAGTAGTAATAGTAATAGTAATAGTAGTAATAGTAATAGTAGTAATAGTAATAGTAGTAGTAATAGTAATAGTAGTAGTAGTAATAGTAGTAGTAATAGTAATAGTAGTAGTAGTAATAGTAATAGTAATAGTAGTAGTAGCAATAGTAATAGTAGTAGTAGTAATAGTAGTAGTAGTAGTAGTAGTAATAGTAGTAGTAGTAATAGTAATAGTAATAGTAGTAATAGTAATAGTAATAGTAGTAGTAGTAGTAATAGTAACAGTAATAGTAGTAATAGTAATAGTAATAGTAGTAATAGTAATAGTAGTAATAGTAATAGTAGTAGTAATAGTAATAGTAGTAATAGTAATAGTAATAGTAGTAGTAGTAGTAATAGTAGTAGTAGTAATAGTAATAGTAGTAATAGTAATAGTAGTAGTAATAGTAATAGTAATAATAATAATAATAATGATGATGATGATGATACTGATAATGATAATGATGATGATAATGATAATAATACTAATAATAATAATAATAATAATAATAATAATAATAATCATTTGAAGTTGTATTTTCCTCGTATGATTGTACAGTATCCGCAAGTCGTGTGCTAGTTGTGGAATTGTATTCAGGAGTGCTGTTCAGCAGCTGAAGCTTTGGTTGATTTGTGAAAGTGTGAGGAGTAGGTTTTATTAGTGTGAGGATGTCTGTGAAAATGCCTTTTATCGTCTCTTTGCGAATATGCGATATATGATAGCAAGGCGTGTACAACTTAACACTTCTTTTCTTTGATTTAGAGCGATAAATGTTCAGTTTCCGGAAAAAGTAATGTTGTTACAAATATAATGCCCAATTACCTTAAGCAAATACAATAACTTGTGGCATTCTGGAATGAATAGAAGACTTTAGTATCTAGTGTAACGTAACTATTAATGAGCCTGTGGTCGAATTGCTTGAATTAATGGAGGGACACATTACTTATGTGTACAATTTCTTAGCGCAGAGGACGTAAGCAATGACATGTTTCCCAATCGTAAAATTCTGACTTGAAAATAGGTTGGTAACCCTCCTTACCTTTACTCGATATAGTTTGAGTTACAGTATTTTTCAGAACACGATAATCTTCTGTCAAAGGCGGTGTGACATGAAAGTTTGGGTTTTGGAGGTTTGTGGCTGGAAAGCAACTCTCGCAGTTGCCAAGGTTTTCACCTCCTTAACTGAGGCGCGAATATCGACTTGCAAGCGGAGTTTTCAGAGCTTCCAAGAAACAGAGATTTTACTACCTTGCTTTTCGCCCCTCGTACAGGATTGTCTTTTGTTTGCTATTGGTTATTGCCTAGTAGCAGGGGGGAGTGGTGCCATTTGAAGGCCTTCATGTTTTGGATAAAACTAGTCACGGTCGTCACCTATCTTAATTACTGAGACCGTAAAATAAGAACGCGCGCGCAGTAATCAACAAATGCATCCATATTCACTTTGAACAGTTATGGCAAGATTGACAATATCAAGGTGTTGTTGGGAGGAAGTCCATTTCCAGAGAATATTTATCTTGCAATCTCAGAAGGTGTAGGATTTTCATTACGTTTTTTGGCATGTATTTCAATTTTGGTTACGAGTAAATTCTTTGCCACAAAATAAACAAGATATGACATTTTTCTTAAAGTAAGGCAGCTCGAAGTTTTGAAATTCCACAACATGTAAGCCAACTTACTGAAATTTATATCAGTTACTATACGCAATAGTAGTAATAGTTTTAGTATTTTTCAAAATTCTAGCTTGCATCTTTATTTGAATAAGAATTCTATCACCTAAATTTATATCAGTTACTATACGCAATAGTAGTAATAGTTTTAGTATTTTCCAAAATTCTAGCTTGCATCTTTATTTGAATAAGAATTCTATCACCTAAATTTATATCAGTTACTATACGCAATAGTAGTAATAGTTTTAGTATTTTTCAAAATTATAGCTGGCATCTTTATTTGAATAAGAACTCTATCACCTAAATTTATTGTTTTAATTAAAATATTTCACATCATGCATCTTTTATATTCGAACTTTAAAGCGAATGTGGTAAAAAGGTGATTTATCACATCACATTTGCTATATTCATCTCTAAGTATTCTAGAAAACTTATTACTTTTTGCTGTCTCCAAAGCTCTTGATTTTTCAAAAATAGCGGATTTATTTCTCAAAATAAGAAATGTACTTCAAAACAATATCGTGATTTGTTTAATGCATCTTTTAAAGTTAGTAATTATAGATTGGGACACATTTTAACACAACTGCTTCGTATAGAGCACTTCCAATATGGAAAAATGGGGGAAAAGGTATGAAAAATTGTATGTCGGCGTGTCTATTAATAAGCATGCTTAGGTTAATTGGTAATTCAAGTGTGCCAAGAGGAAAAACCAATTATTTTCTTAAAGTTTAGAATTCATATTATGCTATTGTGATTAAAAGAAAATTCAGTTTTTCACAATTTTGGTGACATTTCACATATGTAATACCTTAAAATTGCACTTTTATGGATTGTGTTAATGCAAAACGTACATTGGTGCTATAAAGTAGATATTGACATACTTGTCGAATCCAATATTTTCGCTTCCTTTTACGATGGTTAGAAATTGTTGTCTAATAGAAACATGACATTTCTCTTTTGTGCAATTGGAGAATGGCGAAATTACGTGGGTTGGAGGATAAGTCACGTCAAATATTTTGTGACGAACTACTATCGGACCAAAAATGGTATATGTTCTAATGTCTGTTAACAACGTTTAATGGTGGTAGAATGGCCTGCCGGAATGCAATGAACAATGAGAAATACGTTGTCCGACGACCGCCGTGTCAGATAAATGTAACTCATTTTGGACAACACCAAGACAGCCATTCATAGAAGAGAGAATTGGTTGGGAATAATGCTTTGCCTTACGGGACAGTCGTGAGGTGCGTAGGTAAAGCAGAGTGTGTCGGACGGCTACTGCATCCTGGGAATTTATTTATTTATTTATTTATTTATCCTGGTTGGAGTTAAGCTTATAATGCCTTCTCTTTCATTCTACCTGCCAATATATTAAATGCAATACCGCAGTGACACAAAGAATGAAGAACAAAAAATACAATTTTATACGATTTAATAAAAACAAATTTAAAAAAGTGCAACAAGTATACCTAAATGAAAAGAAAAGAAAACTGTAAACAAAATTATTTTAAGTGGTATATTTATGTAGGCTAAAATGCATATTAATAATATTTGTAATTTAAATGCATATTAATTACCAGCACATAAAATATGGCCGCGCCGTGGCCGAGTTGTTAGATCACGCGCCTCTCACCTAAACCGCCCGGGTTCGATCCCAAGCGACCGCATTTGAGATTTGTGGTGGACAAAGCGGCGCTGGGCGGGTTTCCTCCGGGTTCTCCAGTTTCCCCCGCCATCGCATTCCACTGGTGCTCCATCTTCATTCATGTATCATCAGTGTCACCGCCTGCGGTGCCATAAGCAGTTAAGGCGGGCGTTAAACACTACCCCCCAACATAAAATATGAATAACAAAAATGAAAGTAGTGATATATTTATCATAATACAGCAGCAGATTAGGCTTGATTATAAATGTATGCCCTCATTTTCTGCTTAAACAGTATAACGTTTCGGCAGTCCCTTACGTCTTCAGGTAGGGAATTCCATATTAGAAACACTGTGTGGTTAAAAATGAAAAGATTTATATATGAGAGGAAAATCGTGATGCATATGGTAAACAAGGTCTCCCAAATTGTTGGCAGCGTGTTATGAATGTTTCAGGGCTTTTAGAACGGGTATGCAAACTGTGCTGTTCTACAATAAGCGTGGACCACGAAAGCAACAATGTCATGTCAACTATCTCATCACAATATTCAGGTGCTGTTCACGTCCGTACGGTTCAAACCTTCTCCAATTATGTGTATATTTCACATTTTCCATCTCAGTTGTATCCTCATAAAATGGTTGCCAAGACTTATGCTCCAACCCTCGCTTATATAATTGGTGTAAATGCATTTATAAAAATCTGATGTACTCCATTCACATGACTTTCTGTAACAAATTACTGTTAAAGTCAATTCTTCTATCTACTTCATGCTAATCGAGACATACATTAGCAGAAACGGTCTTACTGCTTAGTTCCTTGCAAGTAGAAGGGGAATGAGGGAATGCACTAGGCTAAACCGACAGTCAAATGCTTTAAAACGTGCTTTCTATGGGATTGAAATCCGCTGCTTCACGTGGCCAGGAGTTGACAAATTCCTGTGTCAGAAAAGTTTAAGTATTTTAAAACTGACAAAAATAACAAGGAATATCTCGAAAACGTTCAGCTCCATGAAAATTAAATGTATGTGACATAAATTGTGTATTTTAATGAGATCTCTAATTTGTGTGTAGTGAGTCACGGTTTACCAGTTACGCAGAATTCAGATAAATTCATCCAGAATAAAGACGTCTTCAGAGCCTATTCCCGGAAAATTCAAGATATACATTTTATTTCTCATGTAAATATCTTAAATATATGAGATTTTAATCAAAATCGTTACAGCCATTTTTGATAAAATAAAAATTTCGAACTTTTTCCATGTAAATGTTAGAGTGAGGGATTTTCTTGAGAATCTTCGTGTCGCATCCTTGAAGATACTGAGATATTTATTTTTTGATAGTGTTTAACGCCCGCTTTTACAACTTGTGGCATCGCAGGCGGTGACAGTGATGATACTTGGAGTGAAGATGGAGCACCGATGGAACGCGATGATGGGGGAAGCCGAAGAAAACCCGTCACTGAGCCGCTTTGTCCGCCACAAATCTCACATGCGGTCTCTTGGGATCAAACCCGTGTCGTCTAGGTGAGAGGTGAATGGTCTAACCACTCGGCCACGGTGCAGCCTGTACAAGTTTAGTATTTAACAGACTTTTCGTTTTTGAGCTATGCCACCAATCGGCGCATACACAGACAGGCACACACGAACATTTTTCTAAAAAAGTTTTTTTGGTGTCAGGGAGTGGCAAAACTTGTATTTCCGGTGAAGGATCGGTATCGAGTTTTTGAGTACAACACAATACCATACCTTCTCTACACACTATGTAGGTGGAGATAGTAAAAGTTGTAAGACAAGGACAATTGTTCTCATCGCCATTTCCCTTTCAGCAGGTGAAAGGCGCACTAAGCGTTGGCGGGTTCTCCTTTGTTTCCGCTAAGTGGCGCCACTTGTACATGTGTGCACTGTGATACAACCGTGCACGCTCACCTCCTATTCTAATTCTAATGCTGTTTCTGCGGCTCCTGAGATGCTCTCTTTTAATTTATCAACACCACCTCTGGCACCTCTATCCAAGAAACATGCATTAATTTCTCTACCCTCTACATATTATTAGGTAGGTAGGGCGGAGAGGATTCAGCATTAGGCCGGTGAGTTTATTGTACACACAAGGGGCGCCACCGGTAGGGAGGGATGAGTTGAAAGAAAATATCGTGCGAACGGAGCCATTTATAAATTAAGCTGTTTTATTTATGAGCGCTCTTTAACTATTATGGTTCACGTTCCGTTCTACGAGGGCCATCCAGAAAGTGACAGGCAATTTGGCATTACTAAATAATAACGAAAGATATCAACACAAAACTTTATTTACAAAGTTGCAGTATCTTACTCTATTTCTCAACGTAGTCTCCATTCTGTCAAGACATTTGTTGTCACGTGGTACCCGTTTTTCAATGCCGATGTTTTATTCTTCTACCGCCAAAGAACTTATTCGTTATTTTTGAATGCACAAAATGTTCGGCCAATTGATTTTTATAGGGAAATAACGCCAAGTGTATGGTGATAAAGCTTTGTTTGGGTGGTTAACTCCTGCTTTTACTTCTTGTGGCACCGCAGAAGATATGGTGATAATGCAATGACCGAATCTTTAGTGAGGAAATGGTGCATCATTTATGAGTAATCAATGTGTACGATAAAGACCGGAGTGGAAGTTCATCAATCGTTAAGGAGGAGTTGAAAGCAAATGTTGATAAAAGGATTAAGAGAAATCGGTGATTCGCTTTGGATACCGTACATTACTGTTTGGAAGGAAAATATTTCCCAACCGATGAAGACCAGAGTGACAGTGCCATCTTGACTCATATCTGCGCCGTAACTTTGTAAATACATTTCTGTGTTGATAACTTTCGTTATAATTTAATTATGGCAAATCGTCTGTCACTTTCTGGATGGCCTTCGTATATTGGGCTTGAAAGACCGTAATTTTGGTCAAAGGTCTCATTACCAGAATTGAGGTTCTTTAACGTGACGTAAATCTACGCCACAGGACCAACTGTTTTACTTCTTTTCCGAAGGAAGCCATGATAAGAATTTTGACGCCCAAAACTCAAGCGCCTTCACCGGGTTTGAACCCGCGACCTTGGGAACCAGAATTTAACGTGTTACGGGAGACAACGGCCATAGCCAGAAGCTGCACTGACTGTTTGTGTGGCACTCTTGCTAAAGCGCTGGCCTCCTGGTCCCAAGGTCGCGGTGTGAAACCCGGCTCGCACCATGCTTTAAAAGTGACAGTTTCATGTCATTAGATCCACTGGAATGTAAAGCAACTCCTCTGGGACGAAATTTAAGCACACCAGCGGCACTAATATCTTTGCTATTGGCAGCGACTTTAACAAACAAAATATGCTTATTTTTCACCCAATAGTTGGACAGGGATATCAGATATCCCGCACCAAAAGTACGTTCTTAAACACCAGCAAGAAGCCAACAGTTGGAGAAAGGCTAGAGCTCCACGCCACAGCGAAAAACCATTGCCGACAGTTTTAACCCTGAAAGAGACCCAACTGGACGAAGGACGAATGAAATGGTGATGGAACGACATGGAAGGACAGAAATTTTGGGAGACGAATAAAATCACCCCAGCATTCGCCTTGCGGCCCAGGAAAAGTCACCGCAAAATTCCATGAGTCATAGTCGCCGGATATCGGGAATAGAACCCGAATGCAACTCACGCACATTATTGCGGCCTCACCTCATTTGATCATACACAGAAGGTACTGCATTCCAGCCAAACATATTTTTTCACCAGAAATATATGTTTGGAGGTTCCAGAATAAAAAAAAAGATGCTGGTGTGTGTATGTCTGTAAACAGCATAATTCAAGCATTAAATGTTCGATAAGAACCACAATTTTCATCAAATTCAGTGTCTCTCAAAGATTTTCAAGGTTTCCTGGGGCCGCTTAGGCGAATGCTAGGGTGCTGCATATCTACCACGGCTCTTTTCCTTCATAGTTTAATTTTAATCAGCTTAAAGTAATACTTTCAGATTTAGCAAACAACTTTAAAATCTATTATACTCAAAACCTATTTTAATCTATGGACGCTTTTTGATTGTTTGGTCGTCCTGACTGGCTATAAAGAAACAAAAATCTATATTGCGCTCCATACACCCGATACTTAGAATATTATCTTGAGGAACACAAAGAACCCAACAATAATAATCCTTGTTCTAAAACCATTCTGAAAACTCCATAACTCTATAGAGCGTTGAAAGTACAGAATGAATTGTTTTATTGACTTTACAAGAACCTCTAAAAGGTCACAGTCATGAGCAATTTACACGAGGGCCATCCAGAAAGTGACAATGTCGCATAACTAAATAATAACGGTAGTTATCAACACAAAACTTTATTTACAAAGTTACAGTACCTTACTCCATGTTTGAACGTAATCTCCATTCTGTCAAGATATTTGTTGTCACGTGGCACTAGTTTTTCAATGCCGATGTTATACTTTTTTACCGCCAAAGAACTTATTCGTTTTTTGGAAGGCCCAAAATGTTCTGCCAATCGAATTTTATGAACAAATAATGCAAGAGTATAGTGACAATGCAATGAACGAGTCTTCTGTGAGGCATTGGCGTGTAATTTACGAGTAATCGAGGATGAAAAAGACCGGAGTGGAAGCTCAACAATCGTTATGGAGGAGTTGAAAGCAAACGTTGATTAAAGATTTCAGAAAAACCGGTGTTTCACTTTAGACACCGTACATGACTTTTTGGATAGAAAGACAGTGATATCTTGGTTCAGATCTCTAGCGATGGAAGAGTATAACATCTGCATTGAAAAACCAGTACCACGTGACAATAAATATCTTGATAGCAATAAGAATTCCGTTGAGAAATAGAGTAAGGTACCGTAACTTTGTAAATAAAGATTTGTGTTGATAACTTTCGTCATTATATAGTTATGCCAAATCGTCTATCACTTCTGGAGGACCCTAAAATTTAGCCATGTAAAGCTCCTGAATTCTTTCGTATCATAATGACATTCTCATTCTGTAGACCCACTAAGTCCCTGGTAAGACATTTTCTATTTAGTGCAATCACTTCCAACTGGTTCCGTGTGGGTCTCTGCTAAGGCAGATAGTTTTATCACTTTACACTTTTGTTGTAGTTCCATACAAACTACGAGTAATATCTTACATAATATTGCAACGAGAATTTTCCAGTAATAATATTCGCTGACATATGCAGGCATTTATCGCACTAATGCGTCTAGCATATGTAACAAAGTGTGCAACTAGAACCACCGTTTGCTTCTATAGGGTCGTTAAACTATAAGGTAACCCCTCTCGCGGTCTGTTAACATTGGGCGAGAGAACGGAGAGTCGCCGGGAACGTTGTGTCGGTAGAGACGTACTAAAATCCTTACCTTATAGTAAATGCTGGAAACGTTGACCTTCTGCTCTTAAACATGCGGCACATCTTGTAAAAATGATCTTGCTCATCCGCCTAAACTTTACAGCAGGAATCCTTATGATTTCTTGTATGACGCTATCAATCACTAAGTTCTTGTAGTGTACAAGAATTAGAACGACTCATGAAATTAGAGAGGTGGTTCATGACAGAAGAATAAGTATTGATTTGTGTGCCCCTCGTTCCCGCGGCATAACTAATTGCGAGTTTTATTTATGGGGTACTTTGAAACAAATCGTGTTCGCTCTAACCGACGTACACTACCGAAACTTGGTGACATCATGCAAGAAATTGCAAGGATTCCTGTTGTCAGGCTTAGGCGAATGAGCGAGAATATTTTTACAAGGCATGCTGCCTGTTTGAGGACACGTTCAAGAGTTGGGCAATAAATTTCCAGCATTTACTATAAGATAAGGTTTTAATGGTCTCTGCTGGCGATTCTCGGTTCTCTCGCACAGTAAAAAGAAGTCGGGAGAGGGGTTACCTTATAAGTTATCAACCGTGTATTAAGACTGATCTAATTCAATATTCTTTAGTTACTTCTTTGGGGTTTCGTACGGATGGAAAATTAATTTTTTTACTGAGTGAAATGAATTCTTCAGCGCCATTAAGCAATGTTAGATCAAAACTGTAAGTAGTATTAAACTATAAATTGGTTAGCACCATAAAAAAGGATTGAAATGTGGTAATAAGAAAGACTACCAGCTTCTACATTAACGAGAAAAAAGTGGTCACTAGTTGTGACATCATAGTACATACCAAACACATTACTAAAAATTTAGTTGTGTTTTTGTCCCATTTAACACATACCCCAATTTTCATTGAGCCTAGAATTTATATCAAAACAAAAACATGTATTGAGCTATATATATTATGTTTTTCTCACTCAGAAATTTGTCAACTTCTGGCCATGCTAAGAGAACGAATTTTAGTCCCATAGCAACCAGTTTTTAAAAGATTTGAATATCGCTTTAGCCTAGTGTATTCCCTTATTTCCCTTCCACTTACAAGGAAGCAAGTAATAAGACAATGTATACTAAATCTTATCTCGATTAGCATGAAGTGCACAAAGGGATAAGTTTTTTAAAAAGTTATTGGTTATAGAGATGTGGAGAAAGTCATGTGAAAGAAACACACCAGAGTTTTATTTTCCTAAGACAGATATTTGGTAAGTAATTTCGGCAAACGCCGTCTCATATTCACAGCGTTTCTGTAGACCTGAACTGTTATAAGGAAGCCTAAAGACTTCCTAAATCATTGTAAAATTAGGATATAAAAACGAGGTTTTGCTTAGTCCTGCCATAAAAGAGATACATTACATTTGGATGATGACCAGTTGCATTAACTTTTTACTTTCTCTACACGTAATATGTGCATAGCGTATAGAGAAGGCATTGTATTGCACCCAACAATTCGATATCAAGATTTCAGCAAATTGAGACTCCTGAATCAAAAAAAAAAAAAAAACTTATGGAAAAGGTCCGTTTGAGTGTATAGCTCAAAAACTAAAAGACCATCAATAACCAAACTTGGTGTCTAAGTTTATTATCTTCCAAGGATGTGACACAATGATTTAAAAAAAATCCCCCATTCCAAACTATCCTTTACATCGATACAGTTTTGAAAATTTTGTTTTTATAAAAATTGGTTGCAAAGATTTTGATTAAAATACCGTATATTAAAGCTACTCACATTAAAAAGAAAATGTACATTTTGAGTTTTCTGATAATAGCCTCTTAGAGCACTTTATTCTGGTTGATTCTTGCCGAATTTTGCGTAACGATTAAACCGTAAGTTATAGGAAAAAACTTACTACACAGAAATGTAGAGCCCTTTAAAACAGACAATTTATGTCATATGCATTTTTGTTGTAGGGTTGACAGTTTCCAATATATTCCTTACTATTAGTTTCAGTTTTTAAAAAAACTAATAATTTTCTCAGACAGGAAGTGTCCGTTTTTGTTTTCTCTTTTTCTAGCCAAGCAGGAAGCGATTTTCAATGACAATCGCATAACGCTAGCTTTTAAAACATTTCACTATCACTTTAGCATAGCGCTTTCCTTTAGTTCCCTTCTGCTTATAAGGAACTAAGTACAGTATACTCTGGATTATCCGGGTAATGTGGGGGAGAAGAAGCACGAATAATCGTGAAACCCGTAATTTAATGCTTTTAATGTACAGTATGCTTATGTACCTATTAATAGGAAATGACGTTCAAAAGCGTTTATCAATGTGCATTCTTTGTTCAAAGGTTTATTCTCCTAGTGAGCACAGGCTTTGTTTTGCTTTAGGAAACAGCAATAAAGGACCCATCACGTGACAATGAGTGCCATGTCCATTTTTAAACGATCACCATGTGACAGCAGGGTACCGTTTCCATTGTTATTCTGATGTTAATCAGCATGTAGGTGTTTTCGAAGCAAGTTAAAAGAAATTTGTAAAATAGACGGTGGAGAAACGAATAAAAAACCCAAAACAAAAAAACAAAGCAATACATTTTGACATTAAAACAAAATAACTTTTGGGGGGATTCACGGATAATCCGCAAGCCGGATAATCTCCACACGAATAATCGGGAGTATACTGTACTAAATACATTCTGCTAATGCTTATCTAGATTAACATGGTGTACAAAGAAGAATATTTTGTAAAAAGTCTATTTGTAGAATAGGTAGAGAAAGTCATGTGAGTGTAACACATTAGAGTTTCAGAGCTAGGATAACATCACTTTTCCCTGATATGGATGATTTCGAGTGGAGATAAAGCAGAGAATGATCACAGGAATCAGACTTTCGCGTGCAAACGTCACATCCGGTAATAATGCACAAAGCAGACCCGTAATAAGGTTATTCCACGGTTGTTAAGTGATTTAAAGCAAAAACAAGCTGAAGGCGCCTATTAGCTGATATAATGCATCGACCGAATTCAATTTGCCGAGCAATGCAAGCTACAAAACATTAATAAAACCAGGATTCGATTAGCGGTTACATTATGCAATGCATGTGCATGGTCGGATATTCCATGATGCAAAGCTTACGCTGCAGAGAGATATTTTAAGTATAATGGATGTATCTGCCAGGATGGATAATGGTAATGTATTCCTTAAAAGGAGCACTACCGCTTACCATGTTCGTCCTTCCTGTTCCAGCATCGTCCTTCATCTACACAAGGTCTGTAAGGCCAGATGTTATGATACTTTGCAATGTTGTACATTTAATTAGTACATTATTGTAAATTTTTGCATTATTGTATTGTAAATACTGTGACATTTTTGTAAACATTTTGTTGTAAATTGTCACATTATTCACTTAAGAATGTACATAATACAGTAATCAGATTTTAGTTTTATATAATTACTAATGGTATCTATTATGTCGACAATTCTGCTCAACTATTAAAGCACCAATATAATGGCCGAGTTTAGGCAATTTAAACCAATCGCGGTCATCTGACTGGAGCAATATTGTCAGAACATCTTATCGCAGCTGATGTTCATTTCTTTGACATCTTGTTGCACTTGACGTTCCTTTGTTTAACCTCCTGTCTTGGTTATTGGTAACAAGGTGACAATCCAGGCAGCCAAACTTCACTTTTAATACCTGTCAGTTCCACAATTGTACTTTCAATTAATTCAGTTACAATGCTTATTAAAGATTTTATTCAGTTCATAATGTGTTTAGTTCGAAAAAGGAGTGAACATAATCATTATTTGTGTTTATTATGTATGAAATGAGTGCAATAACCTCAAATAAAATAGCGTTTGTTTCCATTTCATATATTAGTTATTAAAGGCTTAATAAAACAACTATTCCCTATTTTTATTGTTGCTATCGATATTCGTACGTTGGGTGTAAGCACCGTCAGTCATATCATAATTCAGGAGCCACTGAAGAAAGAAACAAAAAATAGTAAATAAACATGGTCTACCATTTGAGAACTAACATAAGCATTACAATCATAACCTGATAAAATCTCCCTTCCTCTATATCATAAATTATTAATAGTCTATTTCGCTGAATTGTCTTATCAAATACAGCTCGTCGCTTCGCTCGGGTCTTGAATTCTGGACAAAATGAAACCTCTCGTACTATTACTGATGATAATTAAAAGACTATCATCTGATATTTCATCAGTGTTACACAATGAAATTATATTTATTTATACATTTTAGCAGTAACTTTTTGTACTTTTTGTTTATATGTGCATGCAAATAAGGAAGTACGTATGCTTTTACGGAACACATTAAGTATAGTGCAGTGACGTACAGGCCTCAAAAAGCAAACGATGTGATGATATAAAGGCGCTTATGACCAAGAAGTTGAGCACCCTTAAGCCCCATTTATCATCATGTGATGATATGCCTATTCCGCTGTTTTTGTAACCCGTGATTTTGGCAGTAGAGCTTTATGCGAGGTTCATCTAGAAAGTGACAGATGATTTGGCATAACTAAACAATAACGAAAGTTATCAACACCAAGCTTTATTTGCAAAGTTACAATACCTTGCTCTACTTTTCAACGTAATCGTCATTGTTATCGAGGTATTTATTGTCACGTGGTACCGGTTATTCAATGCACATGTTATACTCTTCCACCGCTAAAGACACGAGCCCAGAAAATACGTCATTGTAACTTTGAGTCTTCATTAGCTGGGAAATCTTTTCCATCCAAAAAGTCATGTACACTGTTTTTCGAATTCTTTTATCAACATTTGCTTTCAACTCCTCCATAAAGATTGATGAACTTACACTCCGGTCTTCATCGTACACAATGGTTCTTCCTTGATTACCTGTAAATTATGCGCCATTTGGTAACTGAAATTTCGGCCATTGCATTATCAGCATACACTTGCGTTATTTACATATGAAGTTCGATTGGCCGAACACTTTTTGCATTCAGAAGAACGAGTAAGTTCTTTGGTGGCAGAAAAGTATAAGATCGGCATTGAAAAACTGGTACCGCGTGACAATAAATATCTTCACAGAATGGAGATTTAATTGAGAAGTACAGTAAGGTACTGTAACTTTGTAAATACAGTTTTGTGTGGATATCTTTCGTTATCATTTAGTTAAGGCAAATAGTCTCTCACTTTCTGAATAGCCCTTGTACATTTTTTTTGCAGTATATACACATACGTATACATGTATATGCCTTGAAGAGTTCTATGTTGAGTGTCTTGCTGGCCAAAACGAACCTACAGAATGTTATATAGCTAATCTAATATAGTGCTGCAAGTAATCTTAAACCATAAGCCATGATATGAAGAAATGAAAAAACACGAAAAACAAACAAACAAACAAAAACAGCACAAGTCCAGTAGCTGTTATAGTTTTGAGATATCTCATCAATATTACTGTACACATTTAATTCTGCTCATTCTAGAAAGCTTATTGTCTTTTTGGATACAGATAATATGAACATTGTAAGCACACATTGTTTTATTATTTTGTATAAAATGCTGCACAGATGTTTGGTTGTTTATTTGAAAATCGTGTTTTGTGTGTTTTGCTTCTCCGTCCATTTATTGGACTGTTTCTGCCGGAATAGTGCTGTACTTAATTTGTGAATGCAATCCTTAGCACATGCTAATCTAAAACATGGAATATATCGCACGTTGTTTGGTGGGAGCAGTGCCGGAGTAGTGCTTTATTTAATATATGAATGCAAACTTTAGCATGTGATAAGTTTAGAGATGGAATGTATCGCACGTTGTTTGGTGGGAGCAGTGCTTTATTTAATATATGAATGCAAACTTTAGCATGTGATAAATTTAGAGATGGAATGTATCGCACGTTGTTTGGTGGGAGCAGTGCCGGAGTAGTGCTTTATTTAATATATGAATGCAAACTTTAGCATGTGATAAGTTTAGAGATGGAATGTATCGCACGTTGTTTGGTGGGAGCAGTGCCGGAGTAGTGCTTTATTTAATATATGAATGCAAACTTTAGCATGTGATAAGTTTAGAGATGGAATGTATCGCACGTTGTTTGGTGGGAGCAGTGCTTTATTTAATATATGAATGCAAACTTTAGCATGTGATAAATTTAGAGATGGAATGTATCGCACGTTGTTTGGTGGGAGCAGTGCCGGAGTAGTGCTTTATTTAATATATGAATGCAACCTTTAGCATGTGATAAGTTTAGAGATGGAATATATCGCACGTTGTTTGGTGGGAGCAGTGCCGGAGTAGTGCTTTATTTAATATATGAATGCAACCTTTAGCATGTGATAAGTTTAGAGATGGAATGTATTGCACGTTGTTTGGTGGGAGCAGTGCTTTATTTAATATATGTATGCAAACTTTAGCATGTGATAAATTTAGAGATGGAATGTATCGCACGTTGTTTGGTGGGAGCAGTGCCGGAGTAGTGCTTTATTTAATATATGAATGCAACCTTTAGCATGTGATAAGTTTAGAGATGGAATATATCGCACGTTGTTTGGTGGGAGCAGTGCCGGAGTAGTGCTTTATTTAATATATGAATGCAAACTTTAGCATGTGATAAGTTTAGAGATGGAATGTATCGCACGTTGTTTCGTTTACATTTTATGGTTTTCATAATTTACATAAGATACACTGTGAATAAAGCTTTGTCTATAACACAGGCCTACAAAGACTTTTCTTTTCTTTGCTGCCTGAGATTTTATATCTGATTTTAGGTATATTTGCGTCGCTGAATCTAAATATGAAATCAGATTCTCTCTATCAGCTCTGTTTTGCGTGACATCAGTTTATTTCTATCAGCTCTGTGTTGTATTTATGTGGAGTTTAACACGAAATTTGCAGTCATAACTCCATTTTGTGCAATTTTCAATCATAGTATACAAGGACTGGGTCATATATATTTGTGCTATTGTCAGCCTGACGACAACTTATTTCCAGGAAAATCCACCAGATGGTGTAAGCATTTAGTAACTAAATTTACAGTGGCATGCACCCGGTTAATGCTTCAACTAAGTTGAGGTTACTTTATGAGTTCAGAGTAGATCACAGTTGTTATAAAATTAACCTAAAAGGTACTGTGCTTAGATTGTTGTATTTGTGTGGTTTAAGAAATAAAATAAGTTCAAATAGAAGACGTTGTGTAAATCGTCCTGGTGTGTTTTGCTACATATATGAAGAATATAGCTTAAAAGAAAAGAGAAAATCAGTTAGTGATTTTGTAAAGAGAGCTTATCTTGGATACTTTGTTGTTCGGCCTGGTGACCAGAATAAAACCTGGGCACTGCATCAGGTACGTTTACGATGATGGACTGCCACTAAAAGGAAAAAATGTGACATTTGGCATATCGATTGATTTGCAGAGAACCCAGAAAACACTTAGATGACTGCTATTTTTGCCTGGTAAATATTATTGGAATCAATCGAAACAACTGTAGCAAGTGGACGTGCCCTGAGCTAGTGTGTGCAAGATGCCCCTCAGAGGAAGTCCCGATCCCATCGCTTCGCCAGCTACCAGAGCTTTGTCACGTCGACTATTGTCCCTTAGACCTTTCTGATACTAGCGAAGGTTACAGTGAATATGGGGTGATGCCATCACCAACGCTTCAACCAGGATGAGTTATATAGCTTCACTAGAGAAGAAAAGAAGCTGCTGGCTTCCAGGTTGAAGGAGAAGAATTTGTTGGAAAAAGGAACCAAGATTACCTTTTACCGTACAAGAGAAGAGGGTCTTCTACCCTTCTTCCTTCAAGAAGACAATCTTGTATTTTGTAATGTCGTTAGAGGACTCTTGGAAAAATGGCTCTCTCTGAGTATTTTCGAGCTGATTGGCGCCTATTTATTGACAGCTCAAGCGAAGTTTGAATTGCGTTCTTCTCCACAATAGGAACAAATATGGTTCAATATCAATTGCTCACTCAACGAAACTGAAAAAACGATATAACACCATGGCGTTCGTCTTGGAAAAGATAAAATGTTATGAACATCAATGGCTGATTTGTGTAGATGTAAAATGGTAAACTGTCTCCTTGACCAGAAAAGTGGCCACACCAAATATCCTTGCTTCTTGTGCCTCTGGGATAGCAGAGATAAATACCCCACTGGGTTAGAAAGCAGTGGCCAAGAGAGAGACAGCATGGATGTTGGGGGAAAATGTTTCAGCGATCCCATAGTTAACAAGAGAAAATCATCTTCCTTCCACTGCATATCAGGCTGGGCTTAATAACTTATAGCTTATAGCAGGGACAAGTAAGACATGTCATTAAGGATCCTGGGTTTATAAATTCGATGAATGAAGCTTAGCTGAAAGCCTGGCAGTTGTTAACATTTTCTAGGCAAATACAAAGCTGAAAAATATGTAGAATTGGTAAACGAGATGCTTAACTGTTTCAGATACCTTGGGTGCAACATAAGAATTAAGGTGCACTGTTTACAAAGCCACTTTAATCGTTTCTCTGAAAATCTAGGAGACACTAGTGAGGAACAAGGTAAACGATTTCACTAGGATATTAAAACGATGGAGGACTGCTAACAAGGAAGATGGGACATGCACATGATGGTCGATTACTGCTGGAGCTTAAAAAGGGACTGTTCCGAAATGAACTGAAGAATGTCACGGAGAAGAAGTGTCCGAAGTGTCCAGCGACTAGTGGATTTCACTGATGACTGTTTCTTCTATGTCTGTATGAAATAGTAATAACTTTGTAATATAATAATAAAAATTCCATGTTTAGTTTTTTATTACTATACGATAGTGTGATTTATATTTTGCAAAAATGTCACATCTCAGAAAATAGAGCTGCTGGGCAAAACTGAATGCCATATTTGAATTCAGGACATCAAATTTATAAAAAGTCCACAATAGTTGTTATAACGTTTGGGCGTCCATAGAGAATAAACATTTAGCTGTCCTCCCGTTACTTCGGGTTCCACAGGCATTTACAAATCATACAATACACCTGTTTAAGAGCAGCTATTTCATAAAATAGCGTTTTATGAAAACTACAATTCCATCGTCCTCCACCGGGTTTGAACCCGCGACCTTGGGTATATGATGTTAGCATGATAACCATTACACTATGGAGGGCGACTAAACTTTACTGAAATATCCCCGTTAAAATTGTATGTGTAGTTCCAAGTTCCAATTGACAAAATGCCAAGCAATTTGTCATATTTTGAGGCGTGACATTTTGATTGTGCAACATAGTTTTGTTATAGCATACTTATCCAATTTGAAACTTGAATCCCTTAATTTCGATAGCAGGTATAAGACCGCTTAGAAACTATAGGCAGGACCTTCTCTTTCAGGAAGAGTATAAAGTTCTGATGTGTTCCATTCACGTGACTTTCTCTACCACTCTGTAAAAAATTATTGTTAATAAGGTTAATCTTCTATCAATTTCGTGCTAATCAAGATAAACATTTGCAGAAACGGTCTTATTACTTGCTTCCCTATAAATAGAATGGAAATAAGGGAATACACTAGGCTAAGCCGACAATCACATGTTTTAAAATGTGGTTGCTATGGGATTGAAATCCGTCTTTTTCCATGGCCAGGAGTTGACGAATTCCCTTATGAGAAAAGTTTAAGTATTTTAAAACTAAACCAAAAACAAGGAATATCTCGAACACGGTTAACTTTAGGAACATTACATAAATTGTGTGTTTTAAGGAGCTCTATTTTATTCTGTAGTAAGTATTTGTCTCTTACGGTTTACTAGTCATATAAAATTAAAAAAAAAAACATCCAGAATAAAGAGGCCTTCAGAGGCTATTCCCAGAAATTTGAAGAAATACATTTCATTTATCTTGCAAATACCTTAAACAAAAGATTTTAATCAAACTCGTTAGAGCCATTTTTTGATAAAATCAAAATTTCCAAATTTTTCCATGTAGTTGGGAGGGGGGAATTTCCTTCAAAATCTTCGTACCACATCCATGGGAGATAGTAAAATTAAATTTCAAGTTTGTTATTTAACGAACCTTTCTATTTCGAACTTTGCAGCTCACAGACACACTAGGACCTTTTTGTGGACAAATAAACAGTCTCCACGGCGCAAACGTTATACTGTTATTGCAATTGTGTTGGAGAAAGCTCACTGAAAGGTCATCAGTTGGAAACGGAACTTATCAAGCTAATGTGGCCAGACATGCGATCAGTGAACAAATAGAAGGGACAGAAGTGGAGTTTCAGAGTATCAAGGAAGCGCAGTTGATGTTTGTATATTTATGGTCAGAGCATGTTTTGATCTCTGTGGCCCTGGATTCAGCCAGGCAGGTTCTTCAATACGCACAAAAACAGCATCAAAGGAAAATACTACAGGAAACCGTAAAATGCAGCACCGAGAGGTTGAGAAGTACCAGCAACAACAACAACATTAGCTTGATGCGGTGAGCGAGTCTATGTACATCTAGAAAGTAACGAGCGATTTGGCATATCAACTCAAAGCTTTATTTGCAAAGTTACAGCACCTTACTCTATTTCTCAACGTAACCGTCATTGCTATCAAGGTATTTATTGCCATGTGAAGGTGAAAAAGTACATCTGCATTGAAAAACCGGTACCACGTGACAACAAATACCTTGACAGCAATGACCATTACGTTGTAAGGAACTGTAACTTTGGAAATAAAGCTCTGTACTGATAAATTTCGTTATGCCAAATCGTTTGTCACTTTCTGGATTGCCGTGGTGTATTTTAGTTAGTCAGAGTGAGTTTATCTCTATGTTGTTCTCATTCTTTTTATTTGTTTTTCTCCTTGTTACATGTAAAATTGAATCTAAAATGTGCATACGAGGTAAACGACCCATGCACTAAGTGTTTGTATAATAACTTTAATAATTTAGCATCAAATAAACAAACCTATCTACCTTAAAGAATAAGGGGAGATATAATTTAATAATTATCTTTAGAATGAAAAGCTTTCTGGAAAAGCTTGTTAAAGACAAGCACTCAATGCAACTTGCTCGTTTCGTTATGTAGTCAGCTTACCCTCCCCGTATTTAGGACTGACACCCCCCCCTAAGACTCGCAACGGGGAGCCTAGGGGTCAGAAGGCTGTCAGGTAGCCAACGGCAGAAAACTACATAATAGAGAACCCGGAACGAGTGGTTAGCCGGCCTATAGCCAGGCATGAGCGCGAGGAAATGGATTATATGAAATGCAAGCGAAATGGATGATAGGAAAGGTGATGATGAAGCAGTAGATGGAATGAGTGGCGGGGGAAACCAGAAGGCCCGGAGAAAATTCGCCCAGACGTGCTTGGGATCGAACTATATAGGAGGCGAGTGGTCTAACCACTCAGCCACGGCCGCTTTAGCTTGCTTTTTAATAGTATAAATGGACAATGATGGGTCATCTTCCATCGTGTATAGGTTAAAAAACGTGAAAAGTTAAACCCGTAAATTGTAAATTAGAGCTTAATGACGTAAAAACGTGCCGAATCTCTGTGTTTAAATGTAATTTAGTAACAACTCTAAATCCTAGCGTTTTTATACAAGCAAGCAAGGGTTTACACTGTTCCAGTTCTTAATTAGTAGGGAGGGCTCTTTTTGCTGCTTGTGGCTAATAACATGAGGATATTTGAAGGTACTATGAGGGAAGCAACATACATAAACCACTGAAAATATAGTTCTTTTGTCGGGGGATACGTTTGCAGCTGGTATACATGATTAAATTACAAACTGGCAGAAATGTACGAGGGTCATTCAGAAGGCAACAAACGATTTTGCATTGCTAAATAATAACGAAAAGATACCAACGCAAAACTTTATTCGAGCCCGCCTGGGTGGTGTGGTGATAGCGTGTCTGCCTCACATTCAACAAGTCGCGAGTTAGAATTTCGCTTATGGTGAGTTGAATGAATAAGTGTATTTATTGACATAACAATATCATACATAGAACTTCAACAATTGCATGGGTCCACAGACCGTACGTGCTTTTGTAATGCACAAAATAAACAGCAATATTAAAACAACAACTAAGAATTAAAAGAGCAAACACGAAAATAAAAAGACAAAGATGTTCAAGTACAGAAATTTAAATTTATAGCACAGAGTGCACCTCATTCAGAAGCATTAATGTACCCTCTTATTATAGATAAATACATAGAAATATATACAAGATATATAAAACAACACAACAATGACATAAGTATGACATAAAATATATAATATTGTAGTCACTTTTGTTTAGCTGTTCTTATCCTCCCCCCTCTTCTGTATTAGCAGCTTTCTCAGATCTCAGCTGTCTTGCCTTAAGTATAAATTTACCTAGCCTGTCCACGTCTTCCGTGCCTGCCAATAGCGTCCAACATGCTTCTAGCTCTACTATCGCGGTGGCAAAGTATCGCGGTAAATATTTTCACATCCATTCCTCTGTACCCCTACATGTTGCCAATATATGGGTCCACGACTCTTCCTCCTCGCAAATGGGACAGATTCTCATAACATTCTCGTCAGCAGTTTTGTGCTCCTCCATGCTCCTAGTCTAATCCACGTGAGCCCCTCTCTAATGAGTTTGGTACCTGTTTTGGTGTATTGATCCTACCCCACTCCGATTTTAGCCCAGACTGTACTTCTAATAAAACCTTCTCCGTGCATTGCGGAATTATTTGCTGTCTGTTAATATCACGCAAGAGGTTCTTAATTTTTCTCCAAATACTCCGTCTGTTTGCCTGCCCCGCAATCCAAATGTATCCCATCCGAATAGTTTGCAACCCTTTCTTTAATTTTGATGCTCGCGTCGAATTACCTTCCATTTACAACTGTTCACTGTAGCAGACTGCCCTAATTAGAGTTTGGTTTCCGTAAACGATTCTCATCCAGTATTTAACTGCTCTGATTTTGCACTCTATCGTTTCACTATGCGCCCCAAATTCCCTCATTATTCCGCAGTTTGCCGTACCCCTCCCTACATCCAGAATTCCTTTAAAAAATTGGATCCTCCCATGGTCCAGATTCCCTGTTGTATCCCCTCCCATATTTCTCCTTCATGTGCCATCATGGATCTAACTGTCGCTCCGTATACAGTTTACATTAAGGTTATGGATAAATTTGGAATTTAGCAGCGTATCCGGAGGGCTTCCGCTGCTTTCAGCCTTGCGTTGTGTTTCGTGATGTCAATGTGTTTTGTCCATTTTCCGTTCATTGTAAATGAGTCCTAAATACACAAAAAATGTAACACTCTTAAGTGTCTGACCTGCATATATCCATGTCTCCTCCCTGCTATAAACAGAACCATTTTTGGAAGTCAATACCTTAGTCTTATTCACATTATGTGTAAATAGCCTTTCATAGCAATAATTCTTAAGTTTGTCCATCCTCGTTGCAATCCGTTAACTGTCGTAGAGCACAATACTAAATCATCCGAGTATAAAGTGCTGGGATCTGCAAATCCGCTACTACTGGTGCTTTGATATTCTCTGCTATCATTGCATCAGTAATATCATCCACAAAGAGATTAAACAGCACTCCTCTATAGCTTGGGCAGCTCTCCGACACTCTGTTTGTCGTACTTTATACAGAATTTGACATTTTGATACATTGCCTAGAATGATCTAATCATTTTACTGGATACCCTTTCCGCCTAGTTTCTTAGAGTGAGTTACCCGGACAAGGTTTTTTTTCGGGGTTCTCCCTTATCCTGAGAAGACGAATGTTGAGTAACTTTAAGTTTCATGGACTCCGAGATCAACTGAACATCATTTCCCCAATTTTATTCATCGTCCGATATGACCAACGAGTTTAAATGGCGTTAAACCACAAAAAAAGAAGAAGAAAAAAGGAGTATAGGATTGCAGTACCTTACTCTGTTTCTCAACGTAATTTTCACTTTATCGAGACATGTATTGCTTCGTGGTTATAGTTTTTCTATGCCGAAGTTATACTTTTCTACCGCGAAAAAATTTATTCGTTTTTTGAATACACAAAATGTTTGGTCAATCGAATTTTACAGGCAAATAACGCAAGTGTATGGCGATAATGCAATGAACGAGTCTTCAGTGAGGAATCTAAGAAGAAGCATTGTGCACGGCAAAGACCGGAGTGGAAGTTCAATTGTTATGGAGGAGTTGAAAGCAAATGTTGATAAAAGAATTAAGAAAAATCGGTGTTTCACTTTGGACACCGTACATGACTTTTTGGTTAGAAAAGATTTCTCTGCCACTTAAGACTTCAAAAATGGCAGTGACATTGTGGCTGAGACCTGTAGCGGTGGAACAATATATTATTCAAAACCGGTAGCACAATGTGTGCCTTGCAAGAAAAGACAATTACGTTGAGAAATAGAGTAAGGTATTGAAACTTTGTAAATAAAGGTTCGTATTGATATTTTTCGTTATAGTTTAGTTATGCCAAACAATCTGTAACTTTCTGGTTGACACCCATATTATGGATTTATTTGCTAGCAGCTTTTACATAAATTATGAAAAACAAAAGTTCAAAACCGTCCCTGAATGAGACAATCTCGCGCTCAGGGAGGGCTTCTGGCAAGCAAGTATGTAATATAGCGTGCTAACCAATCAAAATCTAAGATACTGCAGTTACTTCTCAGCAAAGAATCAAATTAGTACGTATAATGATAATGACAATATGGGATAAATGTTTCTTTTATATTACAAAAATTACGGTACAAATTCAAAAACACCAAAACTTACAAAATATTCATAAGACTAACTCAAAACTATAAATGGAACTTTGGAAAATAAATTTTCATCACAGAATCTTTCCTCATAATGTTTTAATTTTTTTTTTTTTTTATCTGGAGATACCACAGTGTCACACACTTGCATATTTTTACTTTCTATATACCATGCACATAGTGGATAGGGAAAAGTATTGTATTCCGCCCAAAAATTCAATGTCGAGATGTATGTTTATATATGTTTTGAAGTCCCCCGAGTCCAAAAAAATATTTTCAGAAAAAATGTGTGTGTGTTTGTTTGTGGTCAGTGTAACTCAAAAACGAAAAGTCCCTTAAATACCAAACTAAGTATTTAAGTTTATTATATCCCAAGGATGCGATGCGAAGACTTTCAAGAAAATCTCACTACCCCATTTTTTAAAAAATGGCCTTAACGATTTTGATTAAAATCTCATATATATTAAAATATTCACATCGCAAATAATTTGTATAACGTGATTTTTTTGGGAATAGCCTTTGAAGACCTCTTTATCGTGGATGAATTTTGCATAACTGGTAAACCGTAAGAGATAGAGAAATACTTACCTCACACAAAATGTTATATACGCTGTTCGTAGAACTGGGCTGCTCCTCAGATATTACTTGTCACCCACTTCAGCTTAAAATACTTTTCTCAAACGGGATCATACAAAGCGATCCGAACCTCAATTGTTTCTCATAACGACAAGGTTTTAAAGGACTTGAGTATTTATTTCCTTTCTACTTAAAAGGAAGAGAGTAATAAGACCATTTATGATAATGTTTATCTCGATTAGAAAGATGTAGACAAAAGAATACTCTATTTTAAGAATAGGTTGTATTTGAAACAGCTAGTGAAAGTTATGTGAATGGAACACATAAGATTTTTTAATAATCTGCTGTATAACCTTGGACCAAAATTGCTGCTGTTGTAAAACATTTGGGTTCAAACAAGCCGCCGCCGCCCCGGTACAGTGCCGTGGTTAGGGGGGTCCCTCGGGATCTCTCCACCCGGCACCTCCTCGCCGCTGCACAATCTAGATGGCCTTCATGTTCGAGGGCCACTAGAATTATCTGTGACCGGGGCCCGACACCACTAGTTAGGGTGGAGCTACAGGACCGATCAGACCTGGAGGCTGCCTTGGCGTCAGGGTTGCCCTTATTAGGGCGACTTCTGCACGTTGAGGCAAGCAGACAGGAAAGACACCGGCCCTGCCGTCGCTGCTGTGCCTACGGGCACAGCCAAGAAGACTGCTCTTCGCCGCCGAAGTGCCACTACTGTGGCACCAACGCATACACTTCGGAGTGCACTGGGCACGACCTCCGCCGCCGTCGCCGGTTCTGTGCCACCTGTGGTGGTACGGGACATTTCACCGGGCAAGCCCAGTGCCCCAGCTACCCAAAGAGCAGGCACTCATCGCCTAAACCAGCCCGGACACCATCATCTACACAACCATCTCCGCAGACTGAACAACCAACACCAACCATCCTGCAGCAGGAAATCCAGGGCCTAAGTGAGGCCATTCAGGACCTCCACGCGGAGGTCCTGATTCTTACGGCTAAGCTGACGGCCTTGGAGGACAGGCTTCAGGAACAGGACAGCACCACTTCACACCCAGAACTTCACCAAGCAATAGCAACAGCAGTCACCGATATCCGACTCATCTTCAGGGAGGAGGTGAGAGCTCTACTGGAGAAGTAGGCACCTCAAACTTCCAAGTTCAACATCCAAAGTAGACGCCAAGGGCTTAGGCTCGAAAACGTCCCAGGATACAACGACTGGCTCAACAGAGTCAACCAGCACTAACTCCATCCTTCACCCTAGAATTCCTTCACTCCTCTCCCCGAATACTCCGCGGTGGCAGTCTGGACCTCGGTCAAGTCTGTCTCCCGGTCCTCATTTCACCCCTCTGAATACACCCTGCAGTCAGTTATATTATCGCCTTGAATCCGCGGGTGCAATCATGCGGTACCGCCTCTCCTTTCTTCCTTCTAATACCGGTGGAGGGGTTTTTTAGTCGGTATGCGCCTACATGGGAGACCCCGTCACTCCGGGCTTGCCCGGGTTAGTCCATAAGATGGATTTTTCCCCTCCACTCGAAAATTAAAAAAATTAAAAAAAAAAAAAAAAAAAAAGCACCGCTTAAGCAGCATTGGGCGTGGCCATCACTTGGATGGGTGACCACTAAGGTAGGCCACGAGAAACCAATGAAGTTTCTACTAAATGACTATGTCCTTACGTTACAGGGCTGCAGACACAACGAAATACACCAAAGACTTTACCCGAAAGGGCAGCACAAATACTATACTATGTCCTTTTTGTTACAGGGCTGCAGAAATATACACATGTAATATGTATGTAATCCTCACCACAAATCTTCCAAGGCACAATCGGGCTCCGGCCATGTTTGCGTCCTGGCTCTCACTCTCTCCTGGCTATGGCCTCTGGCCAGCCATAATCCGCTGGTGCAACAAGCGGTACTGCTGCATTCCTACACCCGAATTCTCTCCGGTGGAGTTGCTTTTAGTGGGTATTGTCAGTTTATGGTGACCCCCACACTTGGCAGAATTATCCCCTCTGTCGCCTGTAGACTGGGTTTTTCCACTCCACTCGAAAAAAAAAAAAAACACCGCACAAGAGCCCAGAAGAAGCTCACGGCAAGATGAGCGAAACGTCGGCAATCCCATGCAAGATAACGCGGCCTTCTCCGGAAGCTAAGAAGACACTTAGAAGGTGTTAAACAAATTTGTTTCAAATGTAGATAAGTCCATGTTAAATCAGCGTCAGATGAAAATCTGACCTGGAATGTCTTTACAGCTGATACCCAAGTTTAGAGCTATCGATTTTCAGCAACTCGTTATTCGCGTTGTCAAGGTTTACTGCCATAAATTCCTCTCAAATCTGGAACAGATCACTTGAAGTACAACATTGTCCATGGGTCAACTTTCTTCTTGCATTATGTAGCCTACTCTAGAGGCATTTTAATTGCTCCTGTGGCTTAGTGTGTAATGCCGAAGGTCATAGGTTCGTTTCCTGTCATAGATTTAACTTTTTTCTTTTAAGTCCATACGAAGAAGCGCTGCTTGGTAGAGAGATTCAAACTCGAAAACAAATGCTACCTATTGTGCGAAGTTATTGTCATAACCATTACACCAGAAAGGTATACTCTCTAACGGTGTTTGTTGTTGTGTTCGCAAATAGTATCATCATTAGCCAATGGCGGATTGGTACTTCAGAAACGTATTCGTAACTTCGAAATTTAACAGACAGACCTGAGGTCTCCTATCTCAAATTACGTGTTTAATACACCTCTTTATTCTATGAACATATTTCAGTGTAGTTCATAAATATATACAGGGTGTTAATGAACTATACCTATTTTTGATTCGTATGTGTTAACACAATTTGTGATTGGACTCTCAAAAGTGTATACAATGGCGAAATTTACCCACATTTAATCTCTTTAAGGACGAGGCTTTGTTCCCCCTTCATGGGTGGGTGTGTACACCAAATAATCGTTATTGGAGCTCTGAGAAACATAATATTGCTCATGAGATACTCCTTCATGATGAAAACATTTGTGTATGGTGCGCCTTTAACGGAGAAAGAGTTAAGAGGCCCAACTTTTTTCGAGTCAATAATTGATGCCCTTATATACGCGAATACCAATTTTCCCTTGTTTATTAAGGGATGCAGACAGGAAGAGTGATTTTGCCTTTTTTTCAACAAGACTCTGCAACAGCTCTTACATTCAATCTTTTGATGAGAACAATTGAAAGTGTGTTTCAGAACAGAATTATAAGTAGAGATTTGTGGCCCCCTGGGTCCCCCGAAACAAAATACCCGCAGGAAATTGCCAGTTTTTCTCAACGTGAACTACGGCATGTGATGGATAATTTCTTAAAGATGTGCCAAAATGTATAGACAACGGCGGTGGCCAGTTTCAGCATCTCCTTTAATAACACTGGTAAGTAAATCCCTTAAAAGTAGTTTTAAAAATGTTACGCTTTCTGTCACAGAAGCAGACGGCAACGAGTGCCGAGGACGCGGACAGGCAAAACACCGCATGCCGGGTCGGACGTTTTTGGATCACCCAGTATATCAGTATTAATCATTAGTTAAATTTTAAAGCTATAACTTTTTATATTAGAAACCATGTGTTTTCTTAAACCAAAGCAAACCCTAAACTTTGATACATCTTCCAAAGTAGTCAAAATTTGAAAAGTTTTGCATTCTTGATCTGTGTAGTTACATGCATTTTTAGGCATATGTTAGTGTTTTGTGAAAAAATAGATGTTCGAATATATAATATCACCCAATCAAACTAAATATGAGTGAGACAAGCATCTGGCCAAAAGTGCTGGAATTTTTGGTACCTTGTACTGTTGGAAGGGCCAAGCTGTGAAAGAAGTGGGGGGAAGCTCCTTACCATAATTACCAATGTTTGTTCAAGTGATTCGGTAGGGCTTCAGACCATTAACGGTGGTTCCGAAGACAAACAACAAGTACACTTTGTGTCAGAGAAAGGTGACCTTAGATTGTGTTACCAGAGCGGAGCTTGATGTATGACAGGTGAGTGGACCGAGTGGCGAGAGAGCAAATCGCTTTATTCTACGACGAAAGAGCAAGGGACAGGGATGGTTGTCCCTGCAGAAGCCCCTTATGATGTGTCACAGCACAAACTGCGGTTAAACCCATTAGCAGATCCAACATTGGATCGATAGCGAATTGGAAGTGGCCGGGCTCGACCGCAAATTGACTGCACTTCCACTGCTGGATGCTGGAGGACAGCGAGCACTGGACTGCAGCTCCAGCAACATTTCATCCCCAACTTTCACTCTTTAAGGTACACTGGGAGCGAAATTTCAAATTTCGATATTTTTACATGCATTTTTTTCTGAAAAAAATTACTGTGATTGCGTTGGTGTTATGTTAATATGAATTCCAAATTGCATTGGAATTGGATAAACAATTAGCAAGGTGTAAAGTTTTCGAATATATTTTCTTATAAAAATATATTCCATAATCACAATGTTTCACAAGTCTCAAAATTTGATACAATTATTTGATATTTTCTGAATTGCAGCTTTGAAAACCACAAAATCTTTACACGTTGATATTTCAACAAATATGATTACTGTGTTATATATATTTAAAAGTTGGTAATTTTAATTTCTAAAATTAATAATTATTTCATAAAATATTTTACTGTTTATATTACAATACTTTTGCCACCCGTAATTTTAAAATAGATACTTCTGCACATTCTGGTAAATTTAATTTGAATGAGACACGTATAACATTTTGAAAATGTAAAAAAAACAAAAAAAAAAAAAAACAACGTTGTTTTATGAAATGAATATCGAACCGCAAGCAAAGATGGAGACTAAATGTTGATTTTCTCTGGATGACCAAAGGTTCCAGTAACCGTTTGCTGTAAAGAGGAATTCTTTTTGACCCGTTGTAGTTATAATTTCCTCACGTATTCATTAATTTTTTGTATTAAGAACATGTAACCTACTTCTAATTATAGATAAAATAAAGGAATAGAGAATTCTTGGTCGAACCATCAAAGAAGAATGAACAAAAAACGACTACCAAAACAGGTATTGGATTACAAGCCATAAGGGAGAAGAGATGTCGGTCGACCAAAGAGCAAGATGGAAAGTTGAGCATGGAACAGGATACTCGCCTACTGCAAGAAGAAGAAGAAGAAGACATTATAACCTACGTGAATACACATGCAGGCTGTTAGGGGTATAAGTACAAATATGAGGGCCATCCAGAAAGCGACAGACGATTTGGCATAACTAAATGATAACGAAGGTTATCAACACAAAGCTTTATTTACAAGGTTACAGTATCGCACTCTGTTTCTCAACGAAGTTTCCATTCTGTGACGATATTTATTGTCACGTGGTACCAGTTTTTCAATGCCGATGTTATACTTTTCTACAGCCAAAGAACTTATTCGCTTTTTGAGTGCACGAAATGTTTGGCCAATCGAATTTTATAAGAAAGCAAATGTTGATAAAAGAATTCAGAAAAACAGATGTTTCACTTTGGACAACGTACATGAATTTTTGGATGGAAAATGTTCCCCAGTCAAAAACTCAAAATGTCAGTGACAACTTGGCTCAGATTTTTAGCGGTGAAATAGTACAACATTTGCAAAGAAAAAGCGTTACCACATGAAAAATAACATGATAAATAAAATGATAATAATGACGATTACGTTGACTAATAGAGTAAGGTACTGTAACTTTGTAATAAACTTTTGTGTTGATAACTTTCGTTATTATTTAGTTATGCCAAATCGCACTTTCTGGATGACCGTCGTATTTGTATTGGTATTTAAGTACAGTGTAATCAACAACATGACGTCAACATTTGCTTAATTTGAAACTAATAATTTTACCTATATAATATGTTTTCAGATTGCTTAGTACTTTCAAGTAGTCGTGGTACACACTAGTATACGTGTTCCCGAGAGTGCGAAGGGGAAGGCTAAGCACAGTGTGAGGAGCCCTCGCGGTAATTAAGGTTGTATCGGAACTGTATTCAAAGGATTCCTGCAAGGCTCTGGATTCCACAGTACCTAGGCCAACAGCTCACACATTGAAGTGCAAACGTGTAGAGGCAAAAAATATAGTTCATACTGACAGGCGTTGCTCATTACACGGTCCATTTATGACCAGGCAAAAACCAGCAGGCAATAAATTGCACTATGTCATTGGTAGTGGGAAATTTCTTATTTAATGTGGAGAAACAGCCAACACAGCGTAACGGGCATATATTAAGACACAATTTATCAAATTATCTGTATCTATACCCCGAACATCCTGTATTAGCGTCCTCTGATAAACTCTGCCTACTTCTTTCCGAAAAATTAATCCTTTCATAGAAAATATTTATATTTAGTCTTCCAGAATATTGCTCAGGGAACTATAGATAAACTAACCTTTTACAAAGTTTTCCTTGCGCAGTTCAGCCATAGTAATGAGTGAGTCAAAAAGTACGAACCGGCTGCGATGTGTTTTGCCTGTCCACTCATTGCCGTCTACCGTTATCACAGAAAGGCACCGATGAAACCATGCATCTCTAAAACTACTTTTAAAGGCTTTACTTACCAACTTTATGAAATGAGATGCCAAAACTAGCCACCGACGTTGCCTATACATTTTTCGCACCTATTTAGAAAACTATCCATCACTTGCCGTAGTTCACGTTGAGAAATGCTGGCAATATCTTGGCGGATATTTTGTTCTAATTCTTCCAGGGTGTGTGGGTTTGACTTGTATACTTTATGTTTTAATTTTTGAGCTCAGAAATAGAAATCGCAGGGAGATTGGCCGTAAGAACTGTTGCAGAGACTTGTTGAAAAAAGGCAAAATCATGCTCCATGCCTGTTACTTCTGTAAAAAAAAAAAAAAGGGGGATGGGCAAAACTTTATTAATGTATGTAGGGGCGTCAATTGTTGACTCGAAAAAATTGAGCCAGTAACTCTTCCTCCGGAATTTTTCTGCAAATCGTACTTTCACTTTACCAGTTGACTGAGTTAGCACACACGAATCATAAATAAATACACACTGTGCAGTAGAAAATATATACTGAGCCGTAATATACGTTGTGACTAAGTACAGGACAAAATAATAAATCACTCTTAATAATGAACTACACCATATCACTGTCAACTCAGTACTGTTCTTCCAGCAGTGTTGTCAACACTGATTATTTTTTCGTCACACCAACACTCAAAACTCCGTTAAAATCGTCAACATTGGAAATTCCGTTTATTCTTACAAAATTAGAATTTAAATTAAAACTCGTAGTCAGCAGTTAGTCTTGGAGAACTTTCTTGGTTAGATCTGAAAGATGATTGAGGTATCTATTTACACAGTGATTAACTACAAACAATGTAAGAGCAGCTGCACGTTTAGACGTGTATTTGATAGGCAATTTTGACTTGAAGTTGAAGATAGTTCTGCTGCTTACCTCCAACAACCATTCTTTTCTAAACTGTCGTACATACCGCTTAGCCTTCTGTTCAATAATACAGTTAAAAATGAAGAAAAGCACTATAAGGTAACTTAATGATGCAACAAGGTACGACAATGAAACATCGAAAATATTATATATATATACGTAATATATCGTATATATCGCAGGTACACAAAGATTTACATCCGTGAGTTTTTTCAAAAAGAGCCAAAATAACATTCATGGTTTCTAATTATATCAGTAAAAAAATCCGTCAACCATCAAAACTAAATTTTGCCCGTCATACAACTTGAAAATCTGTCAATTATGCCGGAAAATCCGTCAATTTGGAAACCCTGACTTCCAGAGCAAGGCAAAATTGGGTCAAAAGCGTGACATTGTTTACAGCAGCAGTGCTAAATCAGGTGTCCGCACACCCAGTGAAAAACGCTGCGCAGCCGGTGCGGAGGTTTTTGACTCACGCGGCAGTTGTAGTGAATGCCAACGGTATAATTTCATTGTGCATCTTTTAATTTTTTTTCCGTTGTGGTCTTACCTAGGACTTACAAGCGGATGCCTAGGGGTCAGAAGCGTACGGCAAGAAACTGTACAACCTGGAACGAGTGGTCGGCCCGCATCCAGGCATGAGCATGAGGAAGTGGATGATATAAAATGTAAGCGGGATGGATGATAGGAAAAGTGATGATGGAGCAATTGGTGGAATGAGTTTCGGGGGAAACCGGAGGACCCGTAGAAAGCCCGCCGAGACGCCGCTTCGTCCACCGCACATCCCCAATGTGGGCGCTTGGGATCGAACCCCAGCCGCCTAGATGGGAGGCTAGTGGTCTGACCACTCAACTACGGGGCCGCCTATGTTTTAAAATATGAGAGAAAATTCTCAGCTCTCAGTGGATCGGTAATAAAATAAATATTTAACGTCGGTGTTTCAAAAAGTCAGCAGTTGTATTAGAGGTATATACGTCACTTGTAATTATAAAGTATGAGTGTGTAATACTGTCTCGCTGGCTCAAACTGGGTTACAATTTCTACTAAAACTTCACAGATGGTGTATGTCGTCACAACCATAACACAATGGTACTCATTTCATTTCTGTGGAAACATCGACAAGCCAACAAAATCTGCTACGTGCTGTGTCTAATATAGCACTCTTCTCTGCTCTCGATGGAAATTCTATATTTTTGAAAATGTCCTTCTACGAATTACCCTGTTCTTTGTAGGACTTGCACTCTAAATACTTTCAAGCCAACGCTTTGGGTCAGCAGAAAACAAACTGTGCATCATAGCATATGCCAGATGGTTGACGCTGGCCAATGCTTGGAGTGGCGTTCAGGAGGAACGAGTAGTATATTATTTAACTCGGTGTAAACTTTGGGTCAGTAGTCTGCCAAGCAGAAAACAAACTGTGCATCATAGCATATGCCAGATGGTTGACACTGGCCAATGCTTGGGATGGCGTTCAGGAGGAACGAGTAGTATATTATTTAACTCGGTGTAAACTTTGGGTCAGTAGTCTGCCAAGCAGAAAACAAGCTCTGCATCATAGCATATGCCAGATGGTTGACACTGGCCAATGCTTGGAATGGCGTTCAGGAGGAACGAGTAGTATATTATTTAACTCGGTGTAAACTTTGGGTCAGTAGTCTGCCAAGCAGAAAACAAGCTCTGCATCATAGCATATGCCAGATGGTTGACACTGGCCAATGCTTGGGATGGCGTTCAGGAGGAACGAGTAGTATATTATTTAACTCGGTGTAAACTTTGGGTCAGTAGTCTGCCAAGCAGAAAACAAGCTCTGCATCATAGCATATGCCAGATGGTTGACACTGGCCAATGCTTGGAGTGGCGTTCAGGAGGAACGAGTAGCATATTATTTAACTCGGTGTAAACTTTGGGTCAGTAGTCTGCCAAGCAGAAAACAAGCTCTGCATCATAGCATATGCCAGATGGTTGACACTGGCCAATGCTTGGAGTGGCGTTCAGGAGGAACGAGTAGTATATTATTTAACTCGGTGTAAACTTTGGGTCAGTAGTCTGCCAAGCAGAAAACAAGCTCTGCATCATAGCATATGCCAGATGGTTGACACTGGCCAATGCTTGGAGTGGCGTTCAGGAGGAACGAGTAGCATATTATTTAACTCGGTGTAAACTTTGAATGGATCACAACCGCAGGGATAGATCTAAGACCCAGGACTTAATAACGCTACTTTTGCACCAAGTTGAATACAATATTTTATATACGTTTATTTAGGGAAATACGTTTCTAATGTAGGAAATAATTATAAGATTTCATAATAAATCTTATATCAATGAACAATTTTAATTCTATTACTATTCATGTCGTGAACCTGATTGTTGTTATGGTAACCATTATAGCTAATTAAAATCAATAAATTGGCATTTTCAATAATCGATGTTTAAATGATGTATGATTTTTATGCTGTAGAGGACTTTGAGGTAGCGGCGGACCTGTCTGAGACGTTCATCTGTCTCTCTTTCAGCAGATAGCGGTGCGGATGCACTAACACTAAAGAGACGGAGGTTGGTGGAAGTCGAGCAGTGCAGCGGCAGGCCATGTTGAAGTTTTCATAGAACACAAGAATAGTGTTGCAAGTCACATTGTTATTGGAAGTAAATAAAATTATGCAGAGTCTGTTTTTGTTGGTCCTATTGAATGTGATAGTATTGATAACCGTAACAAGATTAATGAAGAATTTGGTCTTGGAATGTAACAAATGAGTTGGTCGAAAAAAAGTCCGTTCATGTGATAATAAGGCTCCTCAAGTGAATGTTTAAGATTGTACAAATTGTCAGATTGCTATAAATTTCCGTTAGAATTTTCTTGTGTGATTTATGGTTGAACTTGTACTTAGCCTTTGTACAAGTGTGATTTATGGTTGAACTTGTACTTAGCCTTTGTACAAGTATGATTTATGGTTGAACTTGTACTTAGCCTTTGTACAAGTATGATTTATGGTTGAACTCGTACTTAACCTTTGTACAAGTGTGATTTATGGTTGAACTTGTACTTAACCTTTGTACAAGTATGATTTATGGTTGAACTTGTACTTAACCTTTGTACAAGTATGATTTATGGTTGAACTCGTACTTAACCTTTGTACAAGTGTGATTTATGGTTGAACTCGTACTTAACCTTTGTACAAGTGTGATTTATGGTTGAACTCGTACTTAACCTTTGTACAAGTGTGATTTATGGTTGAACTCGTACTTAGCCTTGTACAAGTATGATTTATGGTTGAACTCGTACTTAGCCTTTGTACAAGTATGATTTATGGTTGAACTCGTACTTAACCTAAAAGTTATAATTTTTTTGTATGATTAGTTGGCAATAATCAGTAGAAGAAAGTCTTCCTTTTTTAAGGCCTTCTATTGTATTCGAGAGAAACAATAGACTAAAAATTTGGAAAAAGAAATGTTTATTTCTTAAGAATCATGATGTAATTTATAAAGCGTGTTATCACACCTTGCTGTGTGAAAATACATAACGACGTGTTTTTTACTCTATGCGAAAATAAACGGAAGCTTTTGCAATAAACAATACCAATTACTGGTCTGCTTTTGAAATGGAAGTAGATACATCAAATGGGATGAGAGAAATTTTCGAGAATTAAGCTATATGCCTAGTGACCGAAGAAAACAGCAAAGTCTGTGACAACAAAAGGATCTCAATTACGGGCAACTCCCTCAATTTAGAACAATTAAGGAGATATTTTTTGTTTATGTAATTGGCAAGTCAGTCAATTTAAATGATCTTCTTTTTAAAGTAGCTTTAAAAGCAGCTTTACAAATATTGTAATGTCAAAAATTTTAATTTAGATCCTTGTGCATTTTATTCTGAACCGGCAACAAATAATGACATTTGTATTTCTACTGGCATTACTTACTCAGAGACACACGGTACTTTAACACCTCAAATTACAATGGCATTGGTTATAAAGCATCTGACAACGATAGACGCATTGCGAGAAATAAGTAATCAAGTATTAGCGAAATTAGTTGGAATGATGCAATGATGAACACATTTTGATAAATCTGTATTTAAATAATAGTTATATTGGTTGGAATCATACAACTTCCAATATGAATCAGTAAAGGCGCCTTACAATGCCGTAAATAATTCTAATATCAGTCCTTAAAGTCACCACAGAAATGTATAGATACTTCTAATATCAGACCTTAAAGTCACCACACAAATGTATAGATACTTCTAATATCAGACCTTAAAGTCACCACACAATTGTGTAGATACTTCTAATATAAGACCTTAAAGTCACCACACAATTGTGTAGATACTTCTAATATCAAACCTTAAAGTCACCACAGAAATGTATAGATAATTCTAATATCAGACCTTAAAGTCACCACACAAATGTATAGATACTTCTAATATCAGACCTTAAAGTTGCCACACAATTGTGTAGATACTTCTAATATCAGACCTTAAAGTCACCACACAAATGTATAGATACTTCTAATATCAGACCTTAAAGTCACCACACAAATGTATAGATACTTCTAATATCAGACCTTAAAGTCACCACACAATTGTGTAGATACTTCTAATATCAGACCTTAAAGTCACCACACAAATGTATACATACTTCTAATATCAGACCTTGAAGTCACCACACAATTGTGTAGATACTTCTAATATCAGACCTTAAAGTCAACACACAATTGTGTAAATAATTCTAATATCAGACCTTAAAGTCACCACACAATTGTGTAGATACTTCTAATATCAGACCTTAAAGTCACCACACAATTGTGTAAATAATTCTAATATCAGACCATAAAGTCACCACACAAATGTATAGATACTTCTAATATCAGACCTTGAAGTCACCACACAATTGTGTAGATACTTCTAATATCAGACCTTAAAATCACCACAGAAATGTATAGATACTTCTAATATCAGACCTTAAAGTCACCACACAAATGTATAGATACTTCTAATATCAGACCTTGAAGTCACCACACACTTGTGTAGATACTTCTAATATCAGACCTTAAAGTCACCACACACTTGTGTAGATACTTCCAATATCAGACCTTAAGGACGCCACTCAAATGTGTAGATACTTCTAATATCAGACCTTAAAGTCACCACACACTTGTGTAGATACTTCTAATATCAGACCTTAAAGTCACCACACACTTGTGTAGATACTTCTAATATCAGACCTTAAAGTCACCACACAATTGTGTAGATACTTCTAATATCAGACCTTGAAGTCGCCACACAAATGTGTAGACACTTCTAATATCAGACCTTAAAGCCGCCACACACTTGTGTAGATACTTCTAATATCAGACATTAAAGTCACCACACAATTGTGTAGATACTTCTAATATCAGACCTTAAAGTCACCACACAATTGTGTAGATACTTCTAATATCAGACCTTAAAGTCAGCACACAATTGTGTAGATATTTCTAATATCAGACCTTGAAGTCACCACACAATTGTGTAGATACTTCTAATATCAGACATTAAAGTCACCATACAATTGTGTAGATACTTCTAATATCAGACCTTAAAGTTGCCACACAATTGTGTAGATACTTCTAATATCAGACCTTAAAGTCACCACACAATTGTGTAGATACTTCTAATATCAGACCTTAAAGTTGCCACACAATTGTGTAGATACTTCTAATATCAGATCTTCAAGTTACCACACAATTGTGTAGATACTTCTAATATCACACCTTGAAGTCACCACACAATTGTGTAGATACTTCTAATATCAGACCTTGAAGTCACCACACAATTGAGTAGATACTTCTAATATCAGACCTTGAAGTCACCACACAATTGTGTAGATACTTCTAATATCAGACCTTGAAGTCACCACACAATTGTGTAGATACTTCTAATATCAGACCTTGAAGTCGCCACACAAATGAATAGATACTTCTAATATCAGACCTTAAATTCACCACACACTTGTGTAGATAATTCTAATATCAGACCTTAAAGTCACCACACAATTGTGTAGATACTTCTAATATCAGACCTTAAAGTCGCCACACACTTGTGTAGATACTTCTAATATCAGACCTTAAAGTTGCCACACAATTGTGTAGATACTTCTAATATCAGACCTTGAAGTCGCCACACAAATGTGTAGATACTTCTAATATCAGACCTTAAAGTCGCCACACAATTGTGTAGATACTTCTAATATCAGACCTTAAAGTTGCCACACACTTGTGTAGATACTTCTAATATCAGACCTTAAAGTCACCACACAATTGTGTAGATACTTCTAATATCAGACCTTAAAGTCGCCACACACTTGTGTAGATACTTCTAATATCAGACCTTAAAGTCACCACACACTTGTGTAGATACTTCCAATATCAGACCTTAAGGTCGCCACTCAAATGTGTAGATACTTCTAATATCAGACCTTAAAGTCGCTACACACTTGTGTAGATACTTCTAATATCAGACCTTAAAGTCACCACACACTTGTGTAGATACTTCTAATATCAGACCTTAAAGTCAGCACACAATTGTGTAGATACTTCTAATATCAGACCTTGAAGTCACCACACAATTGTGTAGATACTTCTAATATCAGACATTAAAGTCACCACACAATTGTGTAGATACTTCTAATATCAGACCTTAAAGTCACCACACAATTGTGTAGATACTTCTAATATCAGACCTTAAAGTTGCCACACAATTGTGTAGATACTTCTAATATCAGATCTTCAAGTTACCACACAATTGTGTAGATACTTCTAATATCACACCTTGAAGTCACCACACAATTGTGTAGATACTTCTAATATCAGACCTTGAAGTCACCACACAATTGTGTAGATACTTCTAATATCAGACCTTGAAGTCACCACACAATTGTGTAGATACTTCTAATATCAGACCTTGAAGTCGCCACACAAATTTATAGATACTTCTAATATCAGACCTTAAAGTCACCACACAATTGTGTAGATACTTCTAATATCAGACCTTAAAGTCACCACACAATTGTGTAGATGCTTCTAATATCAGACCTTAAAGTCGCCACACACTTGTGTAGATACTTCTAATATCAGACCTTAAAGTTGCCACACAATTGTGTAGATACTTCTAATATCAGACCTTGAAGTCGCCACACAAATGTGTAGATACTTCTAATATCAGACCTTAAAGTCGCCACACAATTGTGTAGATACTTCTAATATCAGACCTCAAAGTCGCCACACACTAGTGTAGATACTTCTAATATCAGACCTTAAAGTCACCACACACTTGTGTAGATACTTCCAATATCAGACCTTAAGGTCGCCACTCAAATGTGTAGACACTTCTAATATCAGACATTAAAGTCACCACACAATTGTGTAGATACTTCTAATATCAGACCTTAAAGTTGCCACACAATTGTGTAGATACTTCTAATATCAGACCTTAAAGTCACCACACAATTGTGTAGATACTTCTAATATCAGACCTTAAAGTTGCCACACAATTGTGTAGATACTTCTAATATCAGACCTTAAAGTCAACACACAATTGTGTAGATACTTCTAATATCAGACCTTAAAGTTGCCACACAATTGTGTAGATACTTCTAATATCAGATCTTCAAGTTGCCACATAATTGTGTAGATACTTCTAATATCAGACCTTGAAGTCACCACACAATTGTGTAGATACTTCTAATATCAGACCTTAAAGTCACCACACAATTGTGTAGATACTTCTAATATCAGACCTTAAAGTTGCCACACAATTGTGTAGATACTTCTAATATCAGACCTTAAAGTCACCACACAGTTGTGTAGATACTTCTAATATCAGACCTTGAAGTCACCACACAATTGTGTAGATACTTCTAATATCAGACATTAAAGTCACCACACAATTGTGCAGATACTTCTAATATCAGACTTTAAAGTTGCCACACAATAGTGTAGATACTTCTAATATCAGACCTTAAAGTCAAAACACAATTGTGTAGATACTTCTAATATCAGACCTTAAAGTTGCCACACAATTGTGTAGATACTTCTAATATCAGATCTTCAAGTTACCACACAATTGTGTAGATACTTCTAATATCAGACCTTGAAGTCACCACACAATTGTGTAGATACTTCTAATATCAGACCTTGAAGTCAACACACAATTGTGTAGATACTTCTAATATCAGACCTTGAAGTCACCACACAATTGTGTAGATACTTCTAATATCAGACCTTGAAGTCACCACACAATTGTGTAGATACTTCTAATATCAGACCTTGAAGTCGCCACACAAATGTATAGATACTTCTAATATCAGACCTTAAAGTTACCACACACATGTGTAGATACCTCTAATATCAGACCTTAAAGTCACCACACAATTGTGTAGATACTTCTAATATCAGACCTTAAAGTTGCCACACAATTGTGCAGATACTTCTAATATCAGACCTTAAAGTCACCACACAATTGTGTAGATACTTCTAATATCAGACATTAAAGTCACCACACAATTGTGCAGATACTTCTAATATCAGACTTTAAAGTTGCCACACAATAGTGTAGATACTTCTAATATCAGACCTTAAAGTCAAAACACAATTGTGTAGATACTTCTAATATCAGACCTTAAAGTTGCCACACAATTGTGTAGATACTTCTAATATCAGATCTTCAAGTTACCACACAATTGTGTAGATACTTCTAATATCAGACCTTGAAGTCACCACACAATCGTGTAGATACTTCTAATATCAGACCTTGAAGTCACCACACAATTGTGTAGATACTTCTAATATCAGACCTTGAAGTCACCACACAATTGTGTAGATACTTCTAATATCAGACCTTGAAGTCACCACACAATTGTGTAGATACTTCTAATATCAGACCTTGAAGTCGCCACACAAATGTATAGATACTTCTAATATCAGACCTTAAAGTTACCACACACATGTGTAGATACTTCTAATATCAGACCTTAAAGTCGCCACACACTTGTGTAGATACTTCTAATATCAGACCTTAAAGTTGCCACACAATTGTGTAGATACTTCTAATATCAGACCTTGAAGTCGCCACACAAATGTGTAGATACTTCTAATATCAGACCTTAAAGTCGCCACACAATTGTGTAGATACTTCTAATATCAGACTTTAAAGTCGCCACACAATTGTGTAGATACTTCTAATATCAGACCTTAAAGTCACCACACACTTGTGTAGATACTTCCAATATCAGACCTTAAGGTCGCCACTCAAATGTGTAGATACTTCTAATATCAGACCTTAAAGTCACCACACACTTGTGTAGATACTTCTAATATCAGACCTTAAAGTCACCACACACTTGTGTAGATACTTCTAATATCAGACCTTGAAGTCGCCACACAAATGTGTAGATACTTCTAATATCAGACCTTAAAGCCGCCACACACTTGTGTAGATACTACTAATATCAGACATTAAAGTCACCACACAATTGTGTAGATACTTCTAATATCAGACCTTAAAGTCACCACACAATTGTGTAGATACTTCTAATATCAGACCGTAAAGTCAGCACACAATTGTGTAGATACTTCTAATATCAGACCTTGAAGTCACCACACAATTGTGTAGATACTTCTAATATCAGACATTAAAGTCACCACACAATTGTGTAGATACTTCTAATATCAGACCTTAAAGTTGCCACACAATTGTGTAGATACTTCTAATATCAGACCTTAAAGTCACCACACAATTGTGTAGATACTTCTAATATCACACCTTGAAGTCACCACACAATTGTGTAGATACTTCTAATATCAGACCTTGAAGTCACCACACAATTGTGTAGATACTTCTAATATCAGACCTGGAAGTCACCACACAATTGTGTAGATACTTCTAATATCAGACCTTGAAGTCACCATACAATTGTGTAGATACTTCTAATATCAGACCTTGAAGTCGCCACACAAATGTATAGATACTTCTAATATCAGACCTTAAAGTCACCACACACTTGTGTAGATAATTCTAATATCAGACCTTAAAATCACCACACAATTGTGTAGATACTTCTAATATCAGACCGTAAAGTCGCCACACACTTGTGTAGATACTTCTAATATCAGACCTTAAAGTTGCCACACAATTGTGTAGATACTTCTAATATCAGACCTTGAAGTCGCCACACAAATGTGTAGATACTTCTAATATCAGACCTTAAAGTCGCCACACAATTGTGTAGATACTTCTAATATCAGACCTTAAAGTTGCCACACACTTGTGTAGATACTTCTAATATCAGACCTTAAAGTTTCCACACACTTGTGTAGATACTTCCAATATTAGACCTTAAGGTCGCCACTCAAATGTGTAGATACTTCTAATATCAGACCTTGAAGTCGCCACACACTTGTGTAGATACTTCTAATATCAGACCTTAAAGTCACCACACACTTGTGTAGATACTTCTAATATCAGACCTTAAAGTCAGCACACAATTGTGTAGATACTTCTAATATCACACCTTGAAGTCACCACACAATTGTGTAGATACTTCTAATATCAGACATTAAAGTCACCACACAATTGTGTAGATACTTCTAATATCAGACCTTAAAGTTGCCACACAATTGTGTAGATACTTCTAATATCAGACCTTAAAGTCACCACACAATTGTGTAGATACTTCTAATATCAGACCTTAAAGTTGCCACACAATTGTGTAGATACTTCTAATATCAGATCTTCAAGTTACCACACAATTGTGTAGATACTTCTAATATCAGACCTTGAAGTCACCACACAATTGTGTAGATACTTCTAATATCAGACCTTGAAGTCGCCACACAATTGTGTAGATACTTCTAATATCAGACCTTGAAGTCGCCACACACTTGTGTAGATACTTCTAATATCAGACCTTAAAGTCACCACACACTTGTGTAGATACTTCTAATATCAGACCTTAAAGTCGCCACACACTTGTGTAGATACTTCTAATATCAGACCTTAAAGTTGCCACACAATTGTGTAGATACTTCTAATATCAGACCTTGAAGTCGCCACACAAATGTGTAGATACTTCTAATATCAGACCTTAAAGTCGCCACACAATTGTGTAGATACTTCTAATATCATACCTTAAAGTCGCCACACACTTGTGTAGATACTTCTAATATCAGACCTTAAAGTCACCACACACTTGTGTAGATACTTCCAATATCAGACCTTAAGGTCGCCACTCAAATGTGTAGATACTTCTAATATCAGACATTAAAGTCACCACACAATTGTGTAGATACTTCTAATATCAGACCTTAAAGTTGCCACACAATTGTGTAGATACTTCTAATATCAGACCTTAAAGTCACCACACAATTGTGTAGATACTTCTAATATCACACCTTGAAGTCACCACACAATTGTGTAGATACTTCTAATATCAGACCTTGAAGTCACCACACAATTGTGTAGATACTTCTAATATCAGACCTTGAAGTCACCACACAATTGTGTAGATACTTCTAATATCAGACCTTGAAGTCACCACACAATTGTGTAGATACTTCTAATATCAGACCTTGAAGTCGCCACACAAATGTATATATACTTCTAATATCAGACCTTAAAGTCACCACACACTTGTGTAGATACTTCTAATATCAGACCTTGAAGTCACCATACAATTGTGTAGATACTTCTAATATCAGACCTTGAAGTCGCCACACAAATGTATAGATACTTCTAATATCAGACCTTAAAGTCACCACACACTTGTGTAGATAATTCTAATATCAGACCTTAAAATCACCACACAATTGTGTAGATACTTCTAATATCAGACCGTAAAGTCGCCACACACTTGTGTAGATACTTCTAATATCAGACCTTAAAGTTGCCACACAATTGTCTAGATACTTCTAATATCAGATCTTAAAGTCACCACACAAATGTGTAGATACTTCTAATATCAGACCTTAAAGTCACCACACAAATGTGTAGATACTTCTAATATCAGATCTTAAAGTCGCCACACAAATGTGTAGATACTTCTAATATCAGACATTAAAGTCACCACACAATTGTGTAGATACTTCTAATATCACACCTTAAAGTCACCACACAATTGTGTAGATACTTCTAATATCAGATCTTAAAGTCGCCACACAAATGTGTAGATACTTCTAATATCAGATCATAAAGTCGCCACACAAATGTGTAGATACTTCTAATATCAGATCTTAAAGACGCCACACAAATGTGTAGATAATTCCAATATCAGGCCTTAAAGTCACCTCAAGATCATCACAGTATTACATCTTAAATTTGCCTCTTAGTGGTGCAGATATTTATAACATTACATTTTAAAGACACATCATAATGGCGCATATGTTTCTAATATCAGGCCTTGTCTAGATATATGGATATTAGTATCACACTTTGATAGATACTCAAATAATTCTAATAAGACATGAAAGGTGGTAGGTAAGATGCAGGGAATGGAAGTCAGCAGCGAATGGCGGTCATCGCTGTAATATCGCTTCGTGAGAACATAGAAATGTCTATCGTGTTCTGCGCTCTGTTCGCAAAGAGATAGAACCATTTCAACAGTAACTTCATTGCTGAGTTGAAAGTTTAAGCGTTTAGAAGTGTTTTTCTGTAGTTGGCAGTTTTCTTATTATTTCGTCCAGAAAATCAAGACATTGTAAGTATATTTCATTGTTTTGAATTTTTTCACTCTTTTTATAAAACTAGTAGCGTACTTATTGTTGATTATTGGAATAATATTTGTTTTGAGACAGAACACACTATTTCTTGGTTATGAAGCATTTTCTGTAACGTTGTTCGTGAAGGTAATGGCGGTCTATGTGACTGTCATTCATTGCACGTGACCCTCATTCCCTTCAAATTCAATTCAGCATTTATTATTACTATTATTATTACTATTATTATTATTATTATTATTATTATTATCAATAATATTATTATTTGTCGTAAAGCAATTCAATCTTACAATATTAATAACAGTGCTTATGCTGATGAAAAATATCAGCTAAAGACACTAAAAGTAATTTAAATCATTACATGACAATGAACCTCGTAGGCTATACAGTCTGATGCAACTAAAATGTGAACAAGAACGGTGTGGGCAATAGCACGATTAATTCTGTCGGCTGCTGCACTTGGTTAGCGCACCTATACGGTAAACAGGAGATTCAATACTTTAATTTTCAAGATTTAATTTTCCGTTTTCATAACTTGTAGAATCCACTTTTTTTATTTCATTTCATTTGTTTAAGAAATGTTCTAATAAAAGAAGAACGATGTTTAACTTCTCTATTTTACGTTACTGTATGTAAGCGACCGCCATTCCCTACACAATGGTGTAGATAGCTCCAAGATCCAGGACTGCAGTTTAACCACATTGAAGCACTAAATTATGTTTGTTAACGGATCTTTCACAATGGTCGAGTGTTTATTAAACTAAGACAATTTAATTATACCTATATGAAATACGAACCGTTAAGCGCGTACAGGTGTCCTGTCGCGGTAGCTTATGAACATACCTATGTCATGTTGTATGTTACAAAGTTATGTTTGGAGAGCGTTTCGTTCAATGGCTGCATATATTGACTGATACTATTTTCAACTTTAACATATGGCGTATTTTATACTTTATAATAGGTGCAGAAAACAAGTCAATATCAGTGACTTCGACAATACTAGTTACTTTCTCTACACGTACTGTGCACATAGTGTATAGAGAAGGTATTGTAATGTACCCAAAAATTCAATACAGAGATTTCACCGGAAATACATGTTTTGATACTCCCCGAATCCAAAAATAAATCATTTTTAGAAAAATGTGTGTGTGTCTGCGGGCAGCATAGCTCAAAAATGAAAAGTCCGTTTAATACCAAACTTGGTATTTAAGTTCAGTATCTTCAAAGGATCGACACTAGGTTTTCAAGAAAACACCCCCCACACCCAACTACACTTTACATGGAATCATTTTCGAAAATTTTCAAAAAGGCTCCAACAACTGTGACTAAACAAAGATATGAACATGTCAAATAAATTGTAGATCTTAAATTTTCTGAAAATAGCACCTGAAGACATCTTTATGCTAGATGGATTTTGCGGAGTTTTGTACAACTGGTAAACCGTAAGAGATAGACAAAAACTTACTACACAAAAATGTATAGTTTGTTAAAATACCCAATTTATGTTAGCACCTTTTTTCGTGGAGTTTACCGTTCTTTGAGATATTCTGTGTTATTGATTTCAGTTTTAAAATACTTGCACATTTTTATACGGGAACTGGTCAATTCCTGGCCATAAAAACAAAGGAACTTCAATCACACAGCAACCAGCTTTAAAAATATTTTACTATCGCTTTAGCATAGTGTAGTCCCTTATTTCCCCTCTACTTACAAGGAAGCAAGACTATATCTGGTAACTTTCTCTTGATTAGATGAATCACGAGGGCGATCCGGAAAGTAAGGATTGTTTTGGTATAACTAAATAATAACCAAACATATGAGCACAAAACGTTATTTACAAAGTTTATCTATTTACTATCATGTTACTGGTGTATGAATGGCTATGTTATACCCTTTCACCGCTAAACATCTGAGCCAAGATGATGAGGTTTTCGCCGGTTGCAAACTCTTTTTCACCCAAAAAGTCATGTGTGGTGACCAAAGTGAAATACCGATTTTCTGGAGTCTTTCATCAACATTTGCTTTCAATTCCTTCATAATGATTGATAAACTTCCGCTCTTGTCTTTGTCGGACACACTGGTTCTTCCTTAATTACTCGTAAATTATGCGTCATGAAGGTTCATTCATTACATTGTCACTATACACTTGGGATATTTGCTATAAAATTCGATTGGCCGAATATTTTGTGCATTCATAAAAACGAATACGTTTTTGGGGGTAGAAAAGTGCAACATCAGCTTTAAAAAGTGGTATCACGTGACAATAAATGTCTTGGCAAATGGAGATTATGCTGAGAAATATAGTAACGTACTGTAACTTTGTAGATTCAATTCTGTGTTGATATATTCTGTTATTATTAGTTATGCCAAATCTTTCGATACTTTCTGGATGCCCCTCGTAAATAGAAGAATAAGCTTTTTAACAATACTTTGTTGCAGAGATATAGAGAGAAATTCGTGTGAATGGAGCACATCAACTTTTTTATTTTGAGTTGTCTGATGTTAGAAATATTAAGCAAAATTATTGTAAAAGCGTTCTGTGCAGTTTACAATTTGACGGGCAATTTATTAACAACAGCACCCATGAATGCTAAAACACGGTAAAGAAAGTAAGTTATGTGAGCCACGACTTCAGTGTACGACATTAACCGACTGTTTTCTCAAGAGTACGATTCTTGGATATCTTGACAGTTATTGTAGCTTCAACGGCCAATATGTTTCGCCATATTTCACTCTTCATTTCCACTTCGCCTTTTCAGAAATTGCTTATACAATGCGCTTTCATTTCTTATCTTCCCTGTATTTTTATACTTTGCTCCTTTCTCTTCTGCTATGAAACCATTTGACTGTTATCTCTTTCCCTTTACGCATTAGTTCCATTCCCTGCCTTTTTATCTCCCTATCTATTGTTCCCCACGGACTTTCTTAATTCATTTTCTGTTCATTTCTGTTACAATCTCTTTTTTCCTTTTGCTCCTGTAATCCTGGGACATGACTTCATCATTTCGAGATTTTCTCTTTCCTTTCGTCCGTTATTCCTTCTTGTGTAGTTGGCGCGAAAGCTAATGCAGACCATAACTTACACACAGGTATGACTCAAGGTTTGAAATTCCAACCTAATAAAGCTAGCTTTTTTAAGTTTATTCTACAGATGTAACATAATGCAAACAAAATACGGCGTAACTTTTATCAATTTTGTTCTGATGGTTTGGAAGTTATGATCAAGTTTATTTATGTTTTTGTGACGTCATTGAAATGTCCCTTGTGGCAAAAAAATTAAAGCTTTGGTCTAATATTTTAAACCTAGGTTCAAAATAACCTAACTTTTGAAATTGCCCTAGTTTTTTCTGTGTCTCCGTTAGTTTGGGCTCCAAAATTGTTTAAAGTTATAAATGTGTTTTTTGTCATAAAATATATCTTGTTTGAAAATTAAAAACATATACTTAAATACATCTGACAGTAAAACCTGGGACAATTCTTATTCTTATCTCTGTGAACTTTGATTTTTGTAACGGAAAAACTGCTCCGCAAGGAGCATTTTACAGGAAGAGAAACGCTGAAAGGTATCAATAGCAAGGGAAAAAAAAGGAAAGACATGGATGCATGACTCACATTAAAATCTACCGCTTTGGTAGGTTGGACCCTCAGCTTTGCTTTTCTTCTCCTCTGCTGCTGTCTTTTCTGTACTTTTCTTCTTGCATTGCTGCTTAGCTTTTGCATAGCTTTTTTTTTTACTTTACATGATCCGAATTAGATCTCGTCGAACTGAAGTGTTTCCTGCCGAGTCTAGTTTCACCTCTAATGCTTTGCTGCAGCTCCAGTGTTTTAAGGGATTTAAAAATGGCGCCTGATGGCCAAATTTACCTTTTTGTATTCAGGAATGTTTAAATTGTTTTATGGAATTAAAATAAAAAAAATCGATTTTTGTGACTTTTCCTGAAATTTCAGTCATACATACTCTTAAAGAATAAAGGTAGCTGTAGTTATACCTCGCAGGATACTGCACTGTAATAGGTGCCACGAAAGTGTTCATTTAGTCCAGACAGGAACCTAAAGTATCTTACTCTACATACTGTTGTAGTGTGTTATTGTGTGCGCATACGCGTGTCGGAGGTGCTTCCACACAGCAGCCATGAGCCTATTTTACCTCAGACCGCAAGAGATAGGGTGAGACGAGAGTAATTTCAAAGAGTGACCGAAACCGGTCGGCGGCAAGAGCCACCGCGGAGGGTCCTTAACGTGATCCAAGCAGTTCTTCGTCTCGAAGCGATGAGCGATAAGAGCCTGCACCTTAGGTCTGCCCGAACTACTGGTTCTACAAACGACGGTCGACGTCATCCCGTCGCCGAGAGCTGTATTTCCAAAGCGACACCACCACAGTCCTCACCAACAGATACAACCCTGAAAGAGAACGCTTGGATGAAATGGAGATGAAATGAAGGAACAAGAAGTTTGGCATTTGCCTAATTCCTCGGGAAAAGCCCATGGCTCAGAAAGATCGACCGCGTGAATCAATCCCACGACCTCCTGAGTGCCAGTCTCACAAGAAAGCCTGGCACGGCCTATAAGGTAGCTAGGGAAGAGGACTTGCTCACTCCATATAGTCTTGTTGAGTGGTGCTACTAACGCATTTGTTTGGCAACAAGTTAGATGCACGTCAGTAATAATTTCTCCTAGGTGTTTAGAGTATTTTGCACAAATTAAACACAAGTTTCTCACAGCCGCCTATTGTGGTTAAATAAATTATAGTCTTCAGGTTTATAAATATTGCTTTATATTGCGCATGTAATATAATCTTATACTGCCTGGCAGTCAATGTAATACATCATACCTATTTAATAATAAAGTATTAAAGCTCCAATACCATTCATATTATAAATCTATTTTTAGGATATATGACTTAAGATAGCATCTTGGGGACCGATAGCAAGACACATGCGGATACCAGTTGCTTACCTACCGATTAGAGACCGACCTGCATTGGCGACTGCACGCGCCGCAGCAGTATACTGTGCTGTATATTACGATACTGTTTTACAGGCAATTAATGCCTTAGAATATAGTGCATGCTTTTCAATCAAAATTGTAAAATCGCCTGCTTCAAATGAATTGCCTGAAGATTTGCAATTGATACAGAAAAACTTTGCAGATATATCTACGAAGTAGCATGTATATGGAAATATCGAGCATTGAAATGCCTCGAGTCCTGAAAGCTGTCGATGGACTTGTGCAAGCAATTAATCAGAGACCCGTGACACTTGTTTTAGCCCGTGTGAAATAGAAAGTGAAGACAGTGTTTGGAAAAAAATGTTAGATTGTCAATAATGCGTGAAATTCGGAATGTTACTACGGATTCGAGGTGTTACTACGGAAATAATTACTGATGGAATATCTTACTCAATGGTCGATAATGTGTTTCTTCTACTTCCGTTTTGCTCCAATCACATCTTGTGATGTGGAGCGAAGTTTTTCACAATATGGAGCCTGTTTACATCCCTATCGGAGACGATTCACATTTGAGGCGCTACGAATGTATATTGTTGTGTATTGTAACCTATATATCTTGAGAGAAAATAAAACTGCTGATTGATTTGTTTGAATGTATGAAAAAATTAAAATTGTTAGTTTCCATAAGTCAGTGGTATTTATGTTTACTACCTCAATCGCCTTCCACTGTTAGTGCAAACATCAGTCTACTACGCAACCACTGCCTCAATTTCCTTCTATTAGTGCTACACACTGCATTGTCAACTATGTACCATGCTGCGCTAACTTCGATTCTGTCACCTTATCAATACTGAAGATGTGACCACCCACCATGTTACTATGCATATGGGCTGGTCAGTGCTACTGCGCATCTATCCCTCAAGAGTGGGCGGGTGTCAGGACGAATAACACAAGCTGTAGCTGCTATGTGGTCATGTTTTTCGTGTCAGAGAATTACTTTGAAGCGTCTCCATTTATTTCGCTGCATAGCACCGTTGGGGCAGTTGTATTGCTTCAAAATACCGTGCGACACAAATACATCCGAAGCGCTGCGCGGTGCTTTTCCACTAGACAAACGGAATCATGATAACACGCAGCTCTGAAAGTGCAGTGCTGAGCTGTCGGTGATATCGCGAGGTTGAGTAATTACCAGTGTGTTTTATTATTTTATCCACAACATGTATTATGTATCTTAGTCACCAAATGTATTATGGCTCAGCATTCGTTTTTACTGCACAGCTTGTATTTATTTATGATTCGTATGTGTGAACACATTTTGTGAGTGGATTGTCAATGGCGAAATTGACCCACATTTAATACTTTTCACGGACGAGGCTTGGTTCCACCTTCATGGATATGTGTGAACTTAAAATAATCGCTATTGTAGCTCTGATAAACATAGTATGGTTCGAGAAATCCCCTTCACGACGAAAAAATTGGTGTATGGTGCGCCATTACCGGAGAAAGAGCTATACGTCCAATTTTTTCGAGTCAACACATGATGCTCGTCCATACGTGAATATAATTTTGTCCCCTTTTTTAGAGAATTAACCGACAGGGAGTGTGATTTTGCCTTTTTTCAGCAATATTCTGCAACAGCTCATTCAGCCAATCTGTTGATGAGAACAATTGAAAGTGTGTTTCAGGACAGAATAATTAGTGGAAATTTGTGGCCCCCTTGGTCCCCCGATCTAACCCCCTGCGATTTCTATCCCTGGGGTTACTTAAACATAAAGTGTACAAGACAAACTCACACGCCCTGGAAGAATTAAAAGAAAAATATTCACCAGGAAATTGAGGTGCCAAAAATGTATGGACAACGGCGGTTGCCAATTTTAGTATCTCCTTTAATAACATCGATAAGTAAAGCCTTTAAAAGTAGTTTCAAAAATGTTGCACGATTTCATCCGCGCCTTTCTTTGATAGCGGCAGGGCTACGAGCGCCGGGGGCGCGGAGAGGCAAAAGACCGCGCAGCCGTTTCGGACGTTTTTAAATCACCCGGTACATTAGCGAACTGAAATGCAACACATCAGGTTCCCTCCTAACATGTTGGTTTCTTTTTCTGCTGAAAAGTTAAAAAACGCTTGAATAAATTATGCGCATTAAGAACTGTCTTGTTTCCACAAAACTTTCTTTGCTACTTCCCCTCTTTTGATTTCTAAGCCGTTTTTATAAGGTACATTATTAAACTGTTGTAACAAGGCTCTTTGGAAGGCTTTCTTTTCTTCGATAAAGGCCAGGACAAGGATAGTGGCTGGTCTTTCTGCGAGAAAACGACACGTAATGAGGAAGAAAGTTCTGATGAGAAAAGAAAGATCGACGATGCTCCAAGAGCCTATCTGAATTACTTTGTAAAATATCGAACGTCGCTCTCTTCAGCTTGGCTTCCATCTTCCCTCTACGGTATTCAATAACATCCACACCATTACTCTCGACCTATCCTCCCACATTCCCCATCTTCCTCACTCTTTTACCTTCAATATAGGCAACTTAGAACCGTACAATTTCCCCATTAGATGAATAAAGTACCTGCCCAGCAGTGTGTTTCGCTGAGCCCTGAGAAAGCACCTTAACACAATTTCTGCATTCACTAATTTATTAAGCTGATGCATCTGTGAAATACGTTGATGGGATAATGCTCCTGCTGGGTATTAAAATTCTAGCTTGCATGGTTATTTAAATAATAACTTTTATTGTCTAAATTCATTGCTCTAGTAATGAATTAATAGGTGTATTTATTGAAATGCTAATATGCATACTGTTATCTTCATCAATCACACGGGTCCACAAATCGTACGTGCTTCTACAACACCAAAATAATAAACAATATTAAAAAACAAATAATTACAAGAGTGAAAACGGAAATAAACACAGCAACTTAAATAAACCGTATTCCGATATATTCATGTACCCTATTATAGTAGACAACTCCACAACAAAACAATGGCCGAAAAGTACGACACGAAATATATGTACAAGGCTATATTCACTTTTTTCTTCTGTTTTTAGCTCTTCTTATCGCCCACCTCTTCCCTATTAACCGACTCCTCAGATCTCAGCTGTCTCACCTTATGTAGAAATTTACCTAGCCCATCCACGTCTTCCGTGCCTGCCAGTAGTGTCCAACATGCTTCTAACTCTCTATTCGTGGTGGTAAATACTTTTCCCTCCATACATCTTGCCAAGAAATTAGTCCACGACTCTTCCTTCTCCTACCATTCTTGTCAGTAATTCTTATCATTCGCCATGCTCCTAGTCTAATGATCTATGTGATGCTTTTTTAAAAATATTGACACAAAAATCTAAAATAAGAACAAAAATCTAGTTTTACAGTAAATGAGTTTACAAATAGATCTGTTAAATTTTATTTTTTATGTTGATCCCAATTGATTACAAAAAGTATTACTTTCTGTACTCTCCAGAACCTTTGTTGTTTCAAAACTTAACAATTGATTATCAAAATTGGAGCATTATTTCGAAAAAGTAATATAACTATTTATTTACGTACTTTTCAGAGGCAGTATAAAAAGTTGGAAATAAATTAGTGAAAGCTTGCATCGTGTAGAACATTTTCAGTATGGAAAAGTGTTGGAAAATATTTGTGAGAATGTAAGGTTTACAGTAGGGTTGCCTATTAATAAGTATCCATCTACCCATCTATAGCTTCAGTTAATGTGTACTTGGAATTCATGTCATTCTATTATGGAGCGAAATAGTCCTGAAATTTTTAAAATTGCTGCTCAAATTTTACAAATGCATCACTTAATACCTCAGTGGCTTGTAATTCGATATTTCACTGGAAATATATGTTTCGAGACCCCTGAATAAAACACAAGATTTTTTTTTAAGAAAAATGTCGGTGTCTGTCTGTCTGTCTGTGGGTAACAGTTCAAAAACGAAAAGTTCGTTATATACCAAATTGGATATTTAAGTTTAGTATCTTCCAAGAATGTGACACGAAGATTTTTCAGAAAATTCAACCACCCACAACTACCCTTTACATGGTAAACTTTTCGAAAATTTTTAGTTTCTCAAAAATGGCTATAACGATTTTAATTAAAATAGAGAGAATAAGATATATATTAATACATAAATGAATATAATGTTATTACCAATTTCAACACTTAGTTAAGAGCAATATATTGACCTTGAAGTATAACGCATGGTCAGGAAAGGGAGAGGACGGCTCACACCTTGACCTAACCTCTTATCGTCTCCTCGAAGTACCACATGATATAAATTGTGTTTCTATCGAGATCTGCATTTTTTGTATAGGAAGTTTTTGTCTATCTCGTAAGGTTTACCAGATATGCAAAATTCAAACAAAATCATCCATAATAAAGAGGCCTTCGGAGGCTATTCCCAGAAATTTCCAGATATACATTTCATTTTTCATGTAAATATCTTAAATATAAGAGATTTTTTTAAAAATGTTAGAGAAAAGCAACATTTTTGACAAATTTTCCATGTAAATGGTAGTTGGGGTGGGAGAATGTTCGTGTCACGTCCTTGAAAGATACTGAACTTAACTATCGAGTTTGGCATTTAACGGATTTTTCGTGTTTGACCTTTGCTTCCCATACACAATTTTCTATTGAGAGGGTTCCAGAACGTGTTTTCCGTTGAAATGTCGGTATCGAAGTTTTGGGTGCAGTACAATACCTGCTCTATACACTATGTACATAATACGTGTAGAGAAACTAAAAATTAAAAGCTTACAGGCAAGGCAAGGTAACGTTTGTTTAGGATTTATATAAATAATGAGTTCTTGTATTACAAATGTAGAGCACTTTGTTCACAGTTTTCTCTGTCTATTGGTGTACTTTTAATCCCTAAATCTAATACCATGGCTCGGTTTTACAAGAGCAATGATTTGCTGTTGATATGATTGAGATTAAATGCTCCCTTATTTTCACGCTTTGGTCATTAGTGCTCTAAAGCTGGTAGCAGCTAATGGACATGAATTCTATAGCACTTAGCCAGGAGCGTGTTTGTTACAGACGGCGGTAAGATACGAACACTGACCCCACGAGCGCGCGCTTCAACTTCAACTCGCTTAGTAAACTTTATCACGCTTGTAATATAAAGCACTTTCAGGTTCCAGTATCTCCTTGTGTATATGTGTTTGTAAATGTGTAAAGTAAAATTAAATCCTTAAACAAACAGGAAAACAAAGCTTTTGTAGTTAAAAAAGGAAAAAAGAGGAAATTGAAAAAGGAATACCGTGCCGGTGTCCTGACAGGGCCACAGAACTGTATTTTTTGTAACAAAAACAATGGTGACAACATTAGTTAATTTTCTTATAATTTCACTGGTATATAAAGCGTAATCCCATTATATATTTTTTGTATGAACAATCGAAAAGTTTATTGTTACATGCTGCGGATGTTATACTTTATAGTATTGTTTAACGGTATTTCTTACCGCAGGCGGTGGACAGTGAAGATATATGACATAAACATATGACAATTGGGAAATGAAATTTGTGAAGAAAATATTCTGGTTTAAAATTTAATGTTCTTCTCCGACATTTGCTGAAGAAACTGAAAAACCCTCAGTCAGTCAGTCAGGGCGATTCTGGCGGGTTTTGAACCGAAAAACTCCGGTTCACGAGGCCGTACCTTAACGACCTCGGCTACCACTGCAGTTGAAACATTATACGAGGGGCGTGCATTAAGTACATTTCTCTACTGTAAAAAAAAGTTATACCCAAATTAAATTATTACATTTATTTATGGGCGCTCTTGAACAGTCTATTATGGTTCTGAAAGACCGCTTAATTTTACTCAGAGGCATCTTTATTATGCTTTAAATTCTTGTAATTCTACGATACGGGACCAACGGCTATACTTCCCTTTCGAAGGAACACATGTTAAGGATTTTCACGCCCGAAAGAAATCTATCGCCCTCCACCGGTTTCGAACCTGCAACTTTGGGAACTGGAGGCATGAACACAAGTTCCACTGCACAGAAACACAGAGCATATCTGTAAATCTTTGATACTACCTACAATATTACTGGTAAGTGTTACAGGCATGAACACAAGCTCCGCTGAACAGAAACACACAGCAGATTTGGAAATCTTTGATACTACAATGTTACTGGTAAGTGTTACAGGCATGAACACAAGCTCCGCTGAACAGAAACACACAGCATATTTGGAAATCTTTGATACTACAATGTTACTGGTAAGTGTTACAGGCATGAACACAAGCTCCGCTGAACAGAAACACACAGCAGATTTGGAAATCTTTGATACTACCTACAATGTTACTGGTAACTGTTACAGCCATGAACACAAGCTCCGCTGAACAGAAACACACAGCAGATTTGGAAATCTTTGATACTACAATGTTACTGGTAAGTGTTACAGGCATGAACACAAGCTCCGCTGAACAGAAACACACAGCAGATTTGGAAATCTTTGATACTACCTACAATGTTACTGGTAACTGTTACAGCCATGAACACAAGCTCCGCTGAACAGAAACACACAGCAGATTTGGAAATCTTTGATACTACCTACAATATTACTGGTAAGTGTTACAGGCATGAACACAAGCTCCGCTGAACAGAAACACACAGCAGATTTGGAAATCTTTGATACTACAATGTTACTGGTAAGTGTTACAGGCATGAACACAAGCTCCGCTGAACAGAAACACACAGCAGATTTGGAAATCTTTGATACTACCTACAATATTACTGGTAAGTGTTACAGGCATGAACACAAGCTCCGCTGAACAGAAACACACAGCAGATTTGGAAATCTTTGATACTACCTACAATGTTACTGGTAAGTGTTACAGCCATGAACACAAGCTCCGCTGAACAGAAACACACAGCAGATTTGGAAATCTTTGATACTACCTACAATATTACTGGTAAGTGTTACAGGCATGAACACAAGCTCCGCTGAACAGAAACACACAGCATATTTGGAAATCTTTGATACTACAATGTTACTGGTAAGTGTTACAGGCATGAACACAAGCTCCGCTGAACAGAAACACACAGCATATTTGGAAATCTTTGATACTACAATATTACTGGTAAATGTTACAGGCATGAACACAAGCTCCGCTGAACAGAAACACACAGCAGATTTGGAAATCTTTGATACTACAATGTTACTGGTAAGTGCTGCAGGCATGAACACATGCTAAGCTGAAGAGAAACGCATAGAATATTTGGCAGTCTTTAAAACTACAATATCAATGGTAAGTGTTACAGGCATGAACACAAGGTCATCAGAGCAGAAACACAGAATATTTGGCAATATTGAATACTACAAGATTACTGGTAAGTGCTATATGCATGAACACAAGCTCTTCTAAACAGAATCACGCGGAATATTTTGGCAATATTCTGCAAAGAGTACTGGTCAATGTTGCGGACCTAAACACAAGCTCCGCTGAGCAGAATGACCATGTATGGAGAAAGAAGGCAGGGTACATAAAACATACATATGTGATAATTGCACGCTGCAATATTTAAGTTACACTATGTGGCTACAGAAAGCTTCTGAAATTGAATACCCTACCCTTTTCATTTTTTAATTTTACTCTCTCGTCAAAGTTAACCAATTTGGCTTTAGAGTCGCTGAATATAATTCATGCCACAATTAATAGTCTATATTGTGCACAAACAGAAAGCTGATATGTTATCTGAAATGGGTTTTGCCCTCTTCTGTATTACCCGTCGCATTCATAATATAAAGCGCACTCCAGTCCTTCCTCGTTGAACCGTTCTCGTCTCCTAATTAAAAGCGAATCGCTCCGGCATCGCTTGCTGCAAGTCTTCTGTTGGCTCAATTTAGTAATCTTTAGAGGCATTCATGTAACCGGATTAAAGGATTTTTCCATTCGTAACTGCACAATTGCTTCCATTCCTATGCCATTTTCTCTGGATCTCTTGATGATTCTTAACAAGTTATTCAGAAGTTTGCTCTACTTTTGTCCTATACTCTGAATATAGGGCAGCCACCAACACGCTTGGCTCAGTGAATGTGCTTGAATATGGCACTGTGCCACCTCAGCGCGTAATACTCAGTCGGCTTGTAGCATGGCCCGGGAGGTTCTGACCGCTTCAGCTGCTCCGGTGTGAGCGCTGCGGTCCCCGAGCACACGTGATACTTCTGAGGTTACTAGAATTAATTGGGCCGAACACCAAGCCCCTCCCGCAAGGGAGATGTTCGGATTGGGTTGGACTCGACGTGGCAGTGGCCCATACCCGTGGGAGATTGGGTACGTCTGTGAGACACATTAATGTTCTCCGACACTAACCTGGAAAGCTAGTAGACCTAAGCTGGTAAAGTTGGCCCTACCTTGGTTTTCGGTAGTCTTCCCAACGGGGTTGACGCGCGTAAGTGGCGTGTTCACTTCAATCATTGTAAGCAAGCACTTCGGTTCAATGTGTAAAATATGTACTAGCTTAATGGACAAAAACACGGGTTTGCTCCTGGGTTGGCACGCATCCATAGGTGGTCAGATTATGCACGCTTGTTTCATTAGCAGTGGTGGTCAGTACATCAACGCCACTTTGTAATGGAAGGTGACTCGTGAAGGACATGTATGACCGAAGGTCTGAAATTCCAAACTAATAAAGCTAACTTTTTTGAAATTTATACCATATATGTAATACGTGCAAATAAGTTAGAGTGCAAATTTCATTAATTTTGCTCTAATGGTTTGGAGGTTATGGTCAAATATGCTTATATTCTTGTCACGTCACCAAACGTCCCTTAGGACAAAAACTTAAAATTTTGGTCTAATGTTTTAACCTTAGGTTCACAATATATCGATTTTGTGAAATTCTTATAGGTTCTCTGTGTCCGCTTCGGTTTAGCCTCCAAATTTTATTAAAGATTGAATGTGCCTTTTTTTGTCATAAAATATAATTATTGTAAAATAAGAACTGAAGCTTTCCTGGCGACGTATTAATTCAAAATCTTCTCGGGCTTCTAGCCAGGTAAAAACTTGGCTCGACACCAACGTTTCGAAGAAGTGCATCTTCCTCGTCTTCAGGGTGAACTGATGGTTTGATTTTTTTTTTTTTTTTTTTTTTTTTTTTTTGGAAAGGGGAGACAGAGAGAGAGTTGGAGGGTTGAAAGAATGGCTTATCTCGCCATTGGGTGAAGATTAGAAGGGAAAAATCGGGTGAGATAGGAAAGGAACAGTGAATGGGGAATGATGGAGTTCCGCGATAGCACCTCCGTGATTATTGGTAAAGTTGATGTTGCTGCAGCACATGGGGCTGCAACAAGGAATGGCTTATCTAGTCTGTAAACATGACCCGAGGGCCCTGAGTACAGCGCTAGGGAGTCTTGGGTGAGCTTTAGTACTGATGTCTGGTGTTGCGGGTGTGTGTGAGAGGGCATGATTTGGTGGTAAGGTCCTGAAGAATCCGATGGTGACTATTTGAAATTTGCTCGGCTACATTGTTGACTGTCAGTTCTTGGCTGTCAAGAACTGCAGTATAGCATTTATTGACGTCCTTTCGGGTTCCCTTGAGTAGGTCATCCAGAAAGGTGAGGCGTAATGGCAATTTTGAAGTTTGAACATAGAGGTCCTGGTTGGCCTCCAAGATCCTGGCGTTTACGTCGTGGATTTCCTGTAGTAGGGTGTAGAGGACGTCCAGCTCCAAGAGGAACTCAGACGTGACCTTATTCTGGGCTATGGCATCGGTGTCTTGACGGTTGGCTGTAGAAGTGGTGTGGGCGTCTGAGATGGCTGCGGTCATGGTAGTGAGGGCTTCTTCCAGCGTGTTCAATCGGCCGCTAATGAGCAGGACCTCTGAGTGCAGGTCCTGCACGGCGTCTTTAACGGCGCTGTCGGATGGCGCATCTGCCTGTGGGGTGTTAGTGGCGGCAGGCAGGTGATGGGTGATGGAGTCTTCCGTCTGCGTCGAGGTGGTGGTTGTTGAAGTCCTCGCCTCTTTGTCTATGGGTGTGGCGGCAGAGGCTGGTGTCAGGTGGCGGCGGCTGCGTGGGTAATAGGGGCACTGCGCCTGTCCTGTGAAATGACCAGGGCCATCACAGGTTGGCGCAGTACCGGCGTCGAAATCTGAGATCATGAGCTGCGCATTCAGCTGTCAATCTGGGCGCCCCACAGTAGTGGCACCGTGGGGGCTCAGCGCAGGTGTCGGCGGTGTGGCCGAATGCGCAGCAGCGGCGACATGGAAGCTGGCGACTACCTCTGCTGGCCTCAACTGTGTGACGGCGCCCACAGATGAGCAGACCGTCAGTCAAGGCTGCAGTGTAGTCGGTTGCGTTGGAGAATTCGAGGCGCACCAATGGTGTTGGACCCCTCGAACTAGTGATACGGGAAGCCCGTATCACTGAGGGCCACTGGTGGCGAGCTGCTGCGGTGAAGAAGCGGTGGGGGAGGTCCAGCGGAACTCCCCGGATCACCGCGCTGTGCCTCACAGGAAGCACAGGTTGGTTGGGCTGCGGCGGCTGCGTTGTACATGGCTTGGTCACAGCGGCGGTGGATGATTTGCTGGCCGGCAGGTGCGGCTGCAACTGCCGGCATTCTGCGGCGGCTGGAGGCGGAAGGGTGGCACTGCTCTCAGCCGAGAGGGCCGGTTGGTGCTCGGCTGTGGCTGCGGCGACTGGAGGCGGAAGAGTGGCACTGCTCTCAGCCGAGAAGGCCGGTTGGCACTCGGCTGTGGCTTCGGCGGTGTATGAGGCGGTTTGGTTTCCGCGTTTCTGCTTGGACGGCAGTGAAGGCGGCGTTGAGGCCGGCAACTGCGGCAGCAGTTGCCGGGACCTTGCGGCAGCGGCGACCGGCGATTGCGTTGGCGGTTGCCCGGCAAGAGCGGGAGCTAAAGCCGGAGAAACCGTCCAAAACGCGCTGCCATTCCTAGGTGATGGCGGCGGCGACTCACCCGGTTCAGCTGACGGTGAGGTTGCGGCGGTAGTCCTCTTCCTTCGGCGACCTTTCTTCGTCATCTCTTACCACCAACCACCACACCACCAATGGTTTGAGCTTGCGGAGACTGGTATTTATAAGAGCTGGGATGAAGCTAACATCTGATTGGTTCGCGTGATATTATGGCCTGGTATTTAAGATGGCTGAGACATGGACACGGACTTCGTAGAAAACTATTTATAGCAGTTATCCGGCTAATGTTTTGTGTTTGAGCACGCACCTGCTAGAAAATAAGTCTTGGAAGACTGTAGGTAGAGGATTAGGTATTAAGGCTCTTTAACATTGGTGTCCATGCTGAACTCTGGCCTACAAAGCCCAGTGCCCTCTCTACCCAAGGAGCAGCACTTCCTCACCACCTCCTGCCCGCCGCACCACTCCACCGCAGACATCAACCACTGAGGCCTCACCACCTGCACTCTCAACAGACGCAGCGACGCGAGAAGCCATTCAGGACCTCCACGCGGAGATCCTGAACGTCGGCGCTCGACTAGCTACCCTGGAAGAGACATGCAGCCTCCTCACACAGAAGCAGCAGAATTGCAAGCTTCTAACGCCGCAGCAGCCAGCAGACTACAGCCGCCGACCTGTCCACCAGGATCGACGCCCTCATGCAGCCTCTGAGGCAGGTTCTCCTGCAGCAAGCTGCTTACTCTGCTGAGCTGTTCCAGTCTAAACGTCACCAACCCAACACTGCTCCTCCTCCTGTACAGGCTGAGGGGCACGCACATCGGCCACCAACACAGTGGAAGACTACTGGGAGCTTCGCGGAGCAATTCCGAAGCAGGTATAATCCATAAGATCTACGTCCTATTCTCTCCTCTATTCCCACCTTTTATTTCCTTACCAATATCACCTCTATTCCCTAGGCTGCAGTCAGGTTCCATGGCTGTCAGCCTAGAAATAACCTTTCACCCGCTCCCGCACAACGTGCGGCAGCTTCCTACCTCTCATCTACTAACGCGGGTGCATTAGCGGGACCGCGCAAAGCCACGTGATTCTCAACAAACTACTGTTATAACGTGGAGGGGTTTTTTAGTGGGTATGCCGCATGAGGAAGCGGAGAGTCCCACATACCCTCCCAGCCATTGCACTTCGGCTGGGGGTTGAATGCGTAATGCATTTTTCCCCTCCACGGTAAAAAAATAAAAAAAAAAAATAAATAAATAAAAAAAAATAAAAAAAATAAATAAAAAAAAGCAACATAATATCACGCGAACCAATCAGATGTTAGCTTCATCCCAGCTCTTATAAATACCAGTCTCCGCAAGCTCAAACCGTCAGTTCACCCTGAAGACGAGGAAGATGCACTTCTTCGAAACGTTGGTGTCAAGCCAACTTTTTACCTGGCTAGAAGCCCGAGAAAATTTTGAATATAATTATTGTGTTTAGAAATTGAAAACACATGCTTAAATACATGTGACGTATAACCTAGGCAATTCTTATTCATTCTGCTTCTCTGAGCATGTACAGGAAACTTTATTTGTGTAACTTAAAAACTGTTCTGTAAGGAGCATTTTACAGGAAGAGAAATCCTGAAAATATCAATTTCGAGAACACAAGGAAAGATTTTAGTGCATGATTTACATTTAAATCCACCACGTTGAAAGATGGACCCTCAACTTTCCTTTTCCTCTCCTCTGCTGCTGCCTTTTCTGTCTTTTTATTCCTGTATTGCTGCTTTTCTTCTGCACAGCTTTGTTTTCTACTTTGCATGATGCGAATGAGATCTCGTCGAACTGGAGTTTTTATTGCCGAGTCCATACAGTTTCATCTCTAATGCTTTGATGTAGCTCCAGTTAAGGCATTTAAAATGGCGCCTGGTGGTCAATCATAACTTTTTTATATTAATGAATGTTTAAAATATGCTATGGAATTAAAATAAAATAGTCGATTTTTTTCTGATTTTTATGAACTTTAAGTAATACATACCCTTAAAACGAAGGGCGCCAACCCCACCAAGAAGAATTAAACTTTGAAAATCTGTATTTTTAAGCATGATTCAGTTTTCGCATCAAAAATTCCAAAATTGAGTTTTTTTCCTAAAATCGCTATAATAAACGCCTCTGTGTCCCTTTAAGCACTACTGAATTTTAGGTTTGCTCCCACTTAGCGGAATCGAATCGAAACTCGCTTGTGGAATCACAGTGAATCGAAACGATTAATCGCGCGAAACTAAAGCGTTTGTACTTGTGGAGTTACAAAATGTATCGCATAATAGCATTGTCACATCTATGTGAAGGGGCAGAGAAAAAAGAAACGGAAATGCTGGATTCAAGTTATCCTTTTAACAACGGATACACGTAGTGCATTTTTTCATTTCTTTCAAATTTCTTCTGCGAGACAAAACGAATGTAATTTTACCTGAAATGTTTCTAATTAACTAACTCATTTTACTTCAAGCATTATCGGTGCACTAGTATAACTGGCGCAACAGATCTGGACATGTGAAAATCTTATGAGAGCTAGGAAGCGAGTTGTACTTTCAGATAAGCAGTTCACCAGTCGATGCTGGAAGAGTGCCTGTCACAGTCAATGTCAAATATCTGTCACCTGCACTATACGGCGCTGCACTGATAAACATGTGTTTTCATATGTATATTCATATGTACAAAACATCTATACAAATGGCCTACTATAATTTAAAAACAATGTCAATCGTGTGCTTCCAATTCTTCCACACCTGACAGTCCTTCGTCTTCGCTCATGTCATTGTCATCAACGTTATCGCTTCTTTCTGCACCATTATCCTGGATTAGAATTCTTTTTGATTTTCTGCAATTCTTTCTAATGACTTTCAATATTCTCAACATGTTGACATACATTTTCCCATTCTGGCCAACCGATTTCTGCAGTTATCTGGTGACACAACTGTTCCACATCTTTTAATTTAAAAGTGATATATTAAGTTTTATTTTTCTTTCTTTCTTATCTTTGAGAACCCTGGAAACGGAGCTCAGTGAAATATCAGTTGCCTTGGCTATTCTTTGATTCACTTTGTACAGGCTTTTGAAGAACTCGGGGAACATACATTTTCTTCATTCATCTCTGCCTCTTGTTTCATGAAGTCAAGGACAGTTGCAATTATCTCTCTGCCCTGACTAAGTAATACCTTGCCACTGAATTTTGAAAACGTAGGAGCCATGGTTAAAAAATTAAAATAAATACAATGAAAACCATTTCCTGCTCACTTTGAATACAAACATATGCGGAACACTTTCGATACAGACTGTACAAAGTTTGCTCGCTGTGACTTTAGGTAAGCAAAGTATCATAACACGAACTCCTATAAGCTAGGCTCGGTAGCTGAGTTGGCAGTCAGGGTCACGATTCCAGGAGTTTTGCGCCGGCAATATTAGATTAACATTAATTAATTTTGTCATAAAGTGGTGGATACCTTCAAATCATTTTGTTAGCTGTTCTTCCTTCAGTTTGTAGAACTGTAAACCTAATATCAGACAATATTCCAGCCTAACACCAAATAAACAGGCCATTTTGATGTTCCAACAAGATTGGACAGCCTGCCTGGGAAGTGTGGTGGTAGCGTGTGTGACTCACATTCAACAAGTTGCGAGTTCGAATCTCGCTTAGGGTAAGTTACACCGATGTGTTTTTTGTTGGGGTTTTCCCTTATCGTGAGAAGGCGAATGTCGAGTAACTAAGCTCCATGATCACCAAGAACATTTGAGCATCATTTCACCAATTTCATTCATCTTCCGATATGACCAACCAGGTTAAAGGACGTTAAGTTAACAAACACAAAATACATACATAAATAAAACAAAACACTATTACACGCTGATGACCATTGTTGTTATGAAGTGACCTTAAATAAATAACTTTAAAAAAACACCGCGCACATTCTTTTTCTGCACATTCTCTAGCACGTATGTGCCTATACAATATACTCAGTAAGTAGAGACTGTATTGTATTCCACCCAAAAATTCGATACCAAGATTTCACCGAAAATACATATTCTGAGGACATATAAATAAAAGAACAGTATTTTTTCAAAAGGTTCATGTGTGTATGTGTATAGTATGTGTGTGTGTGTATGTGTGTGTAAAGTGTAACTGAAAAACGACAAGGCGGTTAAAAACCAAACTTGGAGTTAAAAGTTCAGTATTTTCCAAGGATGCGACAGCAGGATTTTCAGGCAAATTCCCCCGCCACAAACTACCCCTTACATGAAACATTTTTCGAAATGTTTGATTCTCTAAAAACAGTTTTAGAACGATTTTAGTTAAAATGCCGTATATAAAATATTTGCATAGCAAATAAAACTTTCATAACCCAACTGGGTAGTGTGGTGGTAGCGTGTCTGCCTCACATTCAAAAGGTCGTGAGTTCGAATCTCGCTTAAGGTGAGTTAACCGGATAAGGTTTTTTAAGGGTTTTCCCTTATCCTGAGAAGACGAATGTCGAGTAACTTTAAGCTCCATGGACCTCGAGATATCTGAGCATCAGTTCACCAATTTCATTTATCGTCCGATAAATGAATTTCTTGGGAATAGACCCAAGTCTCCAGTTCATACTCGATGACTTTTGCCTTAACACAAAACTGTATATCTCGTTAGAACATACAATTTATGTCATATACGGTGTTTTTGTACAGCTAACCATTTCCAACATATTTCCGGCTATTACCGAGCCCGGTGACTCAAGCGTTGTTTCGTCTGGGAATGGCATTCAGAAGGTCCAGGTTCCATTCCCGCTGACCGCGCACTCTGGCCCTGGTTTTTCCGTGGTTTTCCTGGGGTCACTTAGGCGAATCCTGGGGTGCTGTGTATCTACCACGGCTCTTTCCCTTCATTTCATTTCCTTTCTTCATCTTTCAGGTCAGCGCAGGTGCGGGCTTGAGGCTTTGCAGGCAGATGGCACGGTTGCTTGCTCCGAGTGAAACTTTCTTCCCCTGGTTGCGCTGGTTGAGGCTAAGTGCCGTTGTAGAGGTCTTGTTCCGGCCTCCCGGCGCTTGTATAGCCTCCGTGACGCGCTAGCCCTGCCATCTAGTGACTGTTAGGGACTTCCGTGCGTCTCTGCTCTTAGCTCGGTCATTTCCTGTATGCTGGCCTGCGGTTTCTCCTCCTCCCATCCCTTCTCTGGAGGTGACAGACCGCAAGGTCAGTACTTGGCCGAGGTTAACCTCTAACTGTTATTGGTTTCCATATTAAACTATTTTTCACAAACGGAAGCTCTCATCACAAATAAACTGTATATTTTAAATTTTCTGGGAATAGCCTCTGAAGACCTCTTTATTCTGACTGAGTTTTGCAGAATTTTGCAATACGGTTAATCCGTAACAGATAGACAAAAACCTAATAAACAAAAATTTTAGATTCAATAAACACACATAATTTGTGTTGCATATGTTTTTATGTAGAGCTGACCGTTTCCGAGATATTTCTTCTTATCGGTTTCAATTTTAAACTACTTAAACTTTTCTCAAAGAGGAGGTGACGTTTCCCTTTTTGTGCTGCAGGCCATGCAAAGCGAATCGAACCTCAGTTGTTTCACTCAGGACCAGCTTTTAAAAGATTTCACTATCGATTTACCTTATATTCCTTCTACTTACAAGGAAGCAAGCAATAAGACAATTTCTACTAATGCTTACCTTGATTAGCATGTCGTAGATAAAATTATAATCTTTTGTAAGGAAAGTTGTTTGTGTAATAGGTAGAGAAAGTCATGCGAAACGAATACATCAGATTTATACTCTCTCTACGGGTGCTATGTGCATAATGTATAGAGAAGGTATTGTACTGCACCCAAAAATTCGATACCGAGATTTCACCACAAATACATGTTTTGAGACCCCCTGAATAAAAACAATTAGAAAAATGTCCGAGTGTATATGTGTGTGTGGGCAGCATAGCTCCAAAACGAAAAGACCGTTAAATACCAAACCTGGTATTTAAGTTTGATATTTTCCAAGGATGCACAATGAAGACTTTCAAGAAAACCCCACCACCAACAACCCTTTAAATAAAACATTTTTAGAGCATTTTGAATTTCTCAAAAATGACTGTAACGATTTTCATTAAAATGCTTTATCTTTAGGATAATTCTATAACCAACGAAATGTATATTTTGAATTTTCAGGGAATAGCCTCTGAAGACCTCTTCGTTCTGGAAGACTTTTGTATAACTGGCAAACCGTAAGAGATATACAAAAACTTACTACACAAAAATGCATATCTCATGAAAACACACAATTTATGTTATATAATTTTTTTTCAGAGCTAACCATTTTCGAGATTTTCCGGATTATTGCTTTCAATTTTAGACACTTAAACTTTTCTCAAACTGGATGACATCGTTCTTCTCGTTTCTCGTTTGTTTACTCCTGGCAAGCAAAGATATTGGGATTTCAATTATTTCACATAGCGACCGTGTTTTAAAGAACGACGCTATCGCTTTAGCCTGTGTACTTTATTATTTCTCTAGTAATAAGACTAATTCTGCTTATGTTTATCTTGATTAGCATGCTGTAGATACCAGATTAATGTTTGTTGGCCAAGCAGTTAGAGAACATCATGTGAATGGAACACATTACATTTTTTTCTCTGATACTTAGAAGGGTCCAAGTAATGAGGACAATTTCTAGCATGATGTAGACAGAAGAATAAGGTTTTTAACAATAATTTTTACAGAGGTGTAGAGAAAGTCATGTGGATGGTACACATCAGATTTTTACTTTCTCTGCACGTACTGTGTACAGTGTATAGAGAAGGTATTGCATTCCACCCAAAAATTCAATACCGAGATTTCACTGGAAATACATGATTTGGGTCTCCCTGAATCCAAAAAAAGCATTTTTGGAAAAAGGTCCGTCTGTGTGCGTGTGTGTTTGTGTGTCTGTGGACAGCATAGCTCAAAAACGAAAAGACCATTAAATACCAAACTTGGTATTTAAGTTTGGTATGTTCAAAGGATGTGACGCGAAGACTTTTAAGAAAATCACCCAATCCCCCACTATCCTTTACATGGAATTTTTTTCGAACATTTTGATTTTCTCAACAATGGCTGTAACGATTTTGATTAAAATATCGTATATTAAATATATTTACCTCACAAATAAAATGTATAGCTTGAATTTTCTGGAAATAGCCTCTGGAGACTACTTTATTCTTGATGAATCTTATGGAATTTTGCATAATTGCTAAACCGTTAGAGGTGGACAAAAAAAACTTACCACATAAAAATGTTAAACACATTAAAACACACAATTTATGTCAGATACATTTTTTTCGTGGAGTTGATCGTTTCTGAGATATCCCTTTTTTCAGCTTTGAAAAACTTATACTCTTCTCATACAGAAATTTGTCAACTCCTGTCCATACAAACAAAGGATCTTCAGTCACATAGCAACCAGGTTTTGAATATCACTTTAACCTTATTTCGCTTCTACTTACAAGGAAGCAAGTAATAAGACAATTTCTGGTAATTTGTTCTCGATTAGCCTGAAGTAAATAGAAGTATAAGGTTTTTAACAATAGTTTGTTGCAGAGATATTGAGAAAATCATGTGAATGGTACACATCAATTTTTTTTTTTGTATGCAGGGTCAACACAACTAGCAATTATAAGCAAAACAAAATGTTCCACTAAATATTCCTGACAGCAACCTCTTTTTGGTTGGATGATTGAACGCGTTTCGATTCGACGCGCCTCCTTTTGTTTGGTTCCATTAAGGCATTGTAAATGGAAATTGTGTTGGATTCAATTCTGCCAAGTGGGAGCAGACATTAACAGAAGACGAGCGTTTGCTGGAGGCAAATTGTATAAATTCCACAAAACATACGCAAATCTTTCACTAAGGAGTTTATCAATTGCACATGCAATCACCAGCAAGAGGCTTCACTTGGTACTCTGCAGCTTCGGAAACTGCCATTAGCGTGCCAAATCACGTATTTAAATTGTCAATTTCAGAAGTGTCGCGACACTAACAAGCATACGGTTGAATAACAAACTCAGGAAATACGCAAGGTTTGGTTGAATGCAGGAATGAGTAAATGTGTTTATTGAGGTACCAGTATGCATCCGCAGACCCTACGTGCTTTGCAATACACAAAATAGTAAACAATATAAAAAAACAAATATTTAAAAGAGTAAACACGAAAATAAAAGGACAAAGTTATTCAAATACAGCAACTTAAAGTTACAACTTAGAATAAACCTTATTCCGGTGTATTAATGTAGACAAATGCACTTAGAGAAATATACAAACAATATTTACACAACAAAACAATGAGCGATAAGTATGATATAAAATGCATGTAAAATATGATAATCGCTTTTTAACTCTTCTTATCGCCCCCTTCTTCCCAATTATCACCCTTTTCAAATCTCAGCTGTCTCGCCTTAAGTAGAAATTTACCTAGCCCAACCACGTCTTCCGTGCCTGCCAGCAGCGTCCAACAAGCTTATAATCTCCATTCGCGGTGGTAAAGGATCGCGGTAAATACCTTTCCCTCTATTCCTCCGTACTCCTACATCTTGCCAAGATATGGGTCCACGACTTTTCCTTCTCGCAAATGAGGCAGATTCCCATAGCATTCTTGTCAGTAATTTTTATCATCCGCCATGCTTCTAGTCTAATCCAAGCGAGCCCCTCTCTAATGAGTTTGGTAGAGTTTGGTACCTGTTTTGACGTATCCCGCAATACCCCCACTTCGATTTTAGCCCAGAATGTACTTCTAATGAAACTCTTCTCATCGCCCCCTTCTTCCCAATTATCAGCCTTTTCAAATCTCAGCTGTCTCGCCTTAAGTAGAAATTTACCTAGCCCAACCACGTCTTCCGTGCCTGCCAGTAGCGTCCAACAAGCTTATAATCTCCATTCGCGGTGGTAAAGGATCGCGGTAAACACTTTTCCCTCTATTCCTCCGTACTCCTACAACTTGCCAAGATATGGGTCCACGACAATTCCTCCTCGCAAATGAGGCAGATTCTCATAGCATTCTTGTCAGTAATTTTTATCATCTGCCATGCTTCTAGTCTAATCCAAGCGAGCCCCTCTCTAATGAGTTTGGTACCTGTTTTGACGTATCCCGCAATACCCCCACTTCGATTTTAGCCCAGAATGTACTTCTAATGAAACCTTCTCCGTGCATTGCGCAATTATTTGCTCTCTGTCAATAACACAGAGACGGTTCTTAATGTTTGTCCAAATACTCCGTCTGTTTGCCTGCCTCGCCATCCAAATGTATCCCATCCGAGTGGTTTCCAAACCTTTCTTTAATTTTGTGCCCAAGTCAAATAACCTTCCATTCTCAACTGTTCACGGTAGCAGACTGCCCTAATTAAAGTTTGGTTTCCGTGAACGATTCTCATCCGACATTTAACTGCTCTGATTTTGCACTCTATCGCATATATCTCTGGGCCTTGAATTCCCTCATTATTCCACACTTTGCCGTACTCCTCCCTTCTCCCAGAATTCCTTTAAAAATTGGGTCCTCACTTGGTCCGGATTCCCTGTTTGTTCCCACCCCCATATTTCTCCTCCATATGTCATCGTGGATCTAACTCGCTCCGTATACAGTTTCCAGTCCTTCGTCTTCGCTCACGTCATTGTCATCATCAACGTTATCGCTACTTTCTGCATTAACCTTGATTAGAATTCTTTTTGACTTTCTACAATTCTTTCTAATGCTTTTCAATGCTCTCAACATGTCGACATACATTTCCCCATTCTGGCCTACCAATTTCTGCAATTATCTGGTGACACAACTGTTCCACATCTTTTAATTTAGGACTGATATCATAAGTTTTGTTTTTATTTCTTTCTTATCTTTGAGAACCCTGGAAGCGGAGCTCAGTGAAATATCAGTTGCCTTGGCCTATTCTTTCATTCACTTTCTACAGGCTTTTGAAGAACTCGGGGAACATACATTTTCTTCCTTCATCTCTGCCTCTTGTTTCATGAAGTCAAGGACATTTGCAATTTCTCTGCTCTGACTAAGTAATACCTTGCCACTTAAGTCTGAAAACGTAGGAGCCATAGTTAAACATTAAAGTAAATAAAATGAACACTATTTCCTGCCCACTTTGAATGCAAACATATGCGGAACACTTTCGTTACAGACTGTACACAATTTTCTCGCTGTGACTTTAAGTAAGCGAAGTATCATACCACAAACTCCGATAAGCTAGGCTTGGCAGCTGGATTGGCGGTCAGGGTCACCATTCCAGAAGTTTTGCGCCGGCAATACTCGTTAGATATGCAACTGTATGTGCTTGTGTCCCGCTATCGGTTCCTAGGATGCTATCCCTGCTAATGTGACACACGGCCAAAGAAGGCGTGGGCGTGGATGTTAGAAATTGATAAATTAGTTGTGGTATAAAAATGGATGATAGCATGGAGTCAAGACAGAAATGCAAACAGAACCTATTCTTGTTTAACACCTAATTTTTCCTTATTCTTCTCCCTGGCCGGTACAATTTTTCCTTTTTTTAATTGTAATACTTTCCTTTCCAATATATTAAGTATTTCCTATTCATTGTGACATCCAAGTAAACACATCTTCACATGTAATAAACGTACCTACATCTTCTACAGAGTGATGTATGAGGAACTAACACATTTCTTTTTTTAATTATTCCGTTGGAAATTCATTCAATGACCCAATTTTAGCACCAAATTAAGCAGAATGTTCTGGAGTTTCGATTCCTTGTCACTAGATGCACAGATGTTTATGTTTCATTCCTAATTGCATTGTTGGCAGCTTTTCGACTTTTTGTTCTTGTAGTCAACGTGGAAATGCAGTACGATGTACAGCTGAGTCAAGGACATTTTCAGCAAGATGGCGTTATATGCCAAACATCAAATGAATCATTGAACCTAACTGCAAGTTTCTTTGACGACCGGATAATTTCCAGGGACTTGTGGCCACCAAGATCTCCGGATTTGACATCACCGGACTTCTTTCTATGGGGTTACTTTAAAGACAGGGTTTACGCCACACGTCCCCAGACATTAAACGATCTGAGGCATAACATCTCAAAGTAGATTCAAGCTATTGACAATAGAGTCCTCCATAGAGTGACCAGTAACATGGAACGACGTGTTGAGTTGTGCTTTATGCAGGATGGAGAACATTTTCAACATTTGCTATAAAGATAAATAATCTCCCAAAATTCCTCAACAATTTATAATAAATTGTCGCTAGCATAACACGTTTTTAAACAATTAATGAAAGAAGTGGGTCAGCTCTATATAAATCACCCTGTAGAAATGTTTAATTCAACGAAGAGAACTCACCACCTCCAGTTCTCCGCGTGTTAAACTTAGATTTACACCTTACTAACTTCTATCCCAACCATTATTATTTAGTAATGGTAGAGCAACAGACTTCTAAAGGAGACAGCAAGTAGCATTACACACGGAGCAAACCTGCTTGCTCTATCACAAAATCAAGCGACGCTTTGCTAGAACCAGAGATGCCGAAGTAGGAAACAGAGAAGCAATAGTGGTTCTGTTAATGTCACGAAGAACACTTTAGAGCTGTTCAGCTGTGCAAATATTCTGAGGCCTGCTCATCACAGAAACACTCAAACCTTCTCCAGCGCACGGCGACTATAAAATAAAAACAATAACGGAGGACATCGACAGGGGAAACGCGGCGACACAGAAAGTAAGGTACAAGGAAGAGCGAAGAAATGAGAAAGTAGAGAGAGGAAATAAGGTACTACATATGGTAAAATAAACTCGTAAACTCAGAAATGTTTTTAGGTTTATGAGCGTGTCTGGAGCATGCATTAGGGGCGTGGCAAATCTGATCATTCTTTGGGACGATTGCCCTACCTTGATTATGCAGCGTTACAAAATGTAGTAAGGCCGAGTGGGTAGACCGCTTGCCTCCCACCTAGGCGGCATGCGGGATTTGTGGTAGACGCAGCTGCGTCTGGGCGGATTTTCTCCCGTTCCTCCGGTTTTCCCCGCCACTCATTCCACCAATGGCTCTATCATACATTTCGCTTGCATTTCATATCTTCTATTTCTTCATCATCATGCCTGGATACGAGTTGACCTCTTGTTCCAGGTTCTCCATTCTGTGGTTTCGTGACGTTGGCTCCCCGACAGGCTTCTGACCCCTAGACATCCGCTTGCCAGTCCTAAATACGGGGAGGGTAAGCCGAATACAAAACGAACCAAAATTTAGCAGAAATACATTTCAATTCCAGTTTAAATCTATGTACACAAATTACTTGATTTATACTCCACATTTTTCACTTCTTAAGGATACCCATAGCTGAACTTTGGTCAACGTTTTAAATAAATTCAAAACTCAGCTTTCATATCCAAAAAATCTTATGTGTTCCATTCACATGGTTTTTCTACAAGCTATTGTTACAAAAGAAGTTCCTTTATTTACATTATGGTAATTGAGTTCAACATTACCCTAGCTTGTCTTATTTCCTGCTTTTACCTTTAAGATTTTAATTTTCCTAAGTCTTATTATTATTTTATTTAGGAGTATATCAATACACCATAGAATTCCATTCTTATATAATTTTATGAATATAAGACTTTATAACCTCTCTGGTAAAAGAGAAGAATAAATTTCCATAATACATTTACAACCTATCTTTCCATTTGAGAAAAATTATAAATTAAACCAATAACAAGGAATATTAAACATAAGCTGTTTATTTTAATGAGATCTACGTTTCTTGTGTAGTAAGTTTTGCCTATCCCATACAGTTTATCAGTTATCGAATATTTTCCAGAATGAGAGGTCTTCAGAGTTTATTCCAAGCAAATTCAATATATGCATGTTTGTAAATATGTTTAATATAGATATTTTAATCAACATCTTTAGATCCATTTTTGAGAATCATAAAATTTAAAAAAAATGGTTTCATGTAAGTGGTATTTTGGAGTTGGGGGATTTTTTCGAAGCAGAATAGCTTCGTGCATGCAGTGGATAAACACGCGACAGCAGGAATGGGTTATTTTACTTTGCACAGTTCGTCATTTATCAGTGTATAAGGATGGAAACCGAAAGAAATCCATCATTCAGAACGTTTATGCCTACCTAGGAGGAATCTTTCTTATAGAAAGTGGTGGAATAAGTGATTATTTTGCGGAAAAGTCGCGCACTCAATCAGAACATTCAGCATTATCACGGAACCCAGGAGAGAGACATTTCCTTCAAATTGTGTTAGATAGAAATGAGTTACCAAGATGCCTCTTCATATTCACTGCCATAAATGTGAAAGATTTTATTTTCAAATTAATTCTCATAATATTACCGTTAGAATGCGATTATAATGGCAAAACTAAGTTAAGCGATTTGTTATTTTCCTATGCTAATATACTGTCACTATTTATATTAACTGAAGCTAGCATAGTAACCATTACACCACGGAGGGCGATGTGAGAATTACTAGCAAATAAACGAATAAAAGAAGGAAATTTGTTTTCTGAAATCAATTTATATATAAGCAATGTCGAGAAAGGAAACAACTCTTAATATTATTGAATGCGATTTTTTGTTTTGCTTAAGATTAATAGACATTCGTCTTCTCAGGATAAGGGAAAACCCCAAAAAAACTTAACCCTAAGGGAGATTGGAACATGCAACGTGTTGAATATGAGGTAAGTACGCTATCACCACATTACCCAAGCAGGCATGACGCGTAGTTTAAATGTTTAAAATAGTTTTTTGTAAGATATGCGGAAAAATGGTCTGGTAATTTCTCTAAAAGCAAACAATGTGGTTCACGTCGTTGTGCTTAGGGCAATGTCTATATTTTACACCTTAGAGGTAATATATATGTACATGCAACGATTTTGCCCCTTGGGGCCGCCGAACGCACCAGCCGCCGCTGAGTGCAGTTTGTGGAAGAGAGATAGACTGTAGTTTCCTTGTTTTATGAACGTTGAGGTTGTAAGTCACCCAGGCACGACAGAGCAGCTGTTACGCAAGTATGGCGGATAAGAAAAGTGGCCAAGGTGGATAAGAAAGAGAAAGCGAAATGAAAATATGTGCCAACTTACTTTTGCCTTGAAATACCTCGTATATTTCCATAATAATTTCACGTATAAGTTTTCTTACCTTTTAAGTTTACCCATTTAAGCGACGAGAGTCCTATTTAGGTAGAAAGCGCTAAATGCCGCCTATTCGGTTAAACTGGAGCCGAAAGCTTAGCCTGTAATGCGGCAGTCTTCTGCTACATGCTACACGTGAGTCAGCATCAACGAATGAAAACTGCCACATAATAGTTATTTATGATAATGGTGGTAAACTGGTGTTTTATATTACATATTGTGAATAGGAAGCTGTAGGCCCAGTAACCCAACGAACAATATAAAACAATTTTAATGCGCGTGCCATACACTATTTTTAGACACTTCTCAATCTTATAGATATATTATAATTATAAATAGATTGTTTTACCTATTTTAAAGAGTTCATGTTTAATGCTCTGCGATATTCAGCGTTTGCCTTGCTTAGCATCAGTGCTGACAACATGATGACTTACTCGTACAGAACGAAAACATTCTATACAACGGAGGCAGTGTAGCAGTTGAAATCTTCTCTCCCCGCTGCCTGCATAATTACGTTCAGCAGATTCCATGTTCATGACCTTCAAATCATCCGCCATTTATGGATCGATACGAACTTTCAGAATCATAGCCTACTTTAATGAGGCCGTGGACGCATAAACCAAAGTTGGCTACATTGAAGTGTTATAATTTTGTAACACTGAGTGGCAGAATTTTGTATTTTAACACTACTGACTACTGACATCTGGTAGAAACCTACTTTTATCATCAACTGTCTAAAATAGCTATTTATGATATAAGAGCCTAAAATTATAGTTTTTGATTCGCGCGGGAATATTGCGAAAGTGGTCGCTGTTGAGTTTCACAACCACGCGAGAATCAAAAAGAAACTTCACACTCGCGTATCATACAACGATTTTTTCTACAAGCGTTTTCCGATATTAAACGAAAAGCCGGGAAAGATGAAATACATTTAAGGTTAAGTTTGAGCCGCTCATCAATAGTTACAGTTCGTTATTTATTTCGCCGTGTTCGTGAGTTCAGTGGGTATAGTTCCGCTTTGTGGTTGCTGGATGCTAAGGGTATAGCAGGCCGTGACAAACCAATATTATTGTTGTTCTGTGATGCACGGGGCCAGCCAGAAAGTGACAGACGTATTGAAATAACTTAATGATAGCGAAAGATATCAACACAAAACTTCAGTACCTTACTCTATGGCTCAACGTAATCTCCTTTCTGTCAATATATTTATTGTCACGTGGCACCAGTTTTCCAATGACGACGTTATACTTTTCTATCGCTAAGGAACTTGTTCGTTTTTTGGAATGCAAAAAATATTCGGTCAATGGAATGTTAAAGGCAAATAACGCAAGTGTAGGCTAATAATGCAATAAACGAGACTTCAGTGAGGAAATTTCGCATAATTTACGAGTATTCAAGAATGAACCAGTACGAAAAAGACCGGAGTGGAAGTTCGTCAATCGTTATGGAGGATAAAAGAATTAAGAGAAACCGGGTTTTCCCTTTGGACACCGTACATGCCTGTTTAAATGGAAAAGGCTTCCCAACTATTGAAGACCTCATTGTGGCAGTGATATCTTGGCTCATATGGTCAATATAACATGTGCATTGAAAAGCCGGTACCACGTGACATGATAGCAATGACGATTGCGTTGAAAAACAGAGTAAGGTACTGTAACTTTGTAAATAACGTTTGGTGTTGTTAACTTTCTTTATTGTCTATTTGCCAAATCGTCTGTCGCTTTTTTGTATAGTGTTTAAGGTCCGCATTTACTACTTATGGCACCGCAGGCGATGACATTAGTGATACATGGAATGAAGATGGAGCACCGGTGGAATGTGCTGGTGGGGAAACCGGAGAAAACCCGCCTTTATGCCGCTTTGTCCAGCACAAAACCTACATCGGACCCGGGATCAAACCCGGTCGTCTAGGTGAGAGGCGGGTGGTCTAACCACTTGGCCACGCCGCGGCCATGTTTGTCTCTTTCTGTATGACCCACGTATCTTGAGAAAGTGACAGATTTTAAGAATTATGATATGCTTAGAACTGCGAAAGAACTTACCACCTGCTAAATCCCGAAAAGTTAATGAGAAATTTATAAAAAGTGTTTAGGATAGAATGCAAGTACTTGCGATGAGGGTTCTTTTAGCTTATTTTAATGAGCAGTCGAAGCGCGTACTCTGTGTCGCATTATTTAATGCTTAAGTATACATTGAGTGTGTAGGTTAGGTTTCTTTCTGTGTTCATTTATGTGAAACAAATACTTTATTTTCTGTTCAAACTATTGTGAACTGTTTTATATATTGTTGACTGTGATTGATATTGTTGTTTATTCATATTTATTACAATCGTTGGTATCACTGTCCGCTATAATAGACTATAGTAATTTGAGAAGCTAGCGTCACTTAAACATTGGAAATGTTTGAACGAAGCCTGCAATGAAGGCTCATATGTTAATAGTGTGTTAATAACAAAGGAAGGTGTTTTTTGTCACTTATTGACGTTGAAGATATAATCATATCGTGCACGACAGTGATGTATATACACTAATATCGTGAACTATTTAGCCTAGCGTAAAGATGGAGAAAACTTACTTTACGCTTGCTGTATTTCTTTGCGCGTGGTTTCCGTAAACATCATGTTTGCGACGTAAACTGCGCTCGTCAACTACTCAATTACGCTTGGTCGTAGAAAAAGACCTTTACTAAAGACAAAATAAACCTTTCACCACACGTATTTTAATAAAATCAAGCAATAAACAGCATCTGGTATGACTAGTTACTTTCTCCATACGCACTATGTATATAGTGTATAGAGAAAGTATTGCACTCCACCAAAAATTCGATACCGAGATTTCACCAGAAGTATACGTCTTAGGGTCCCCAATATCCAAAAAAAGCATTTTCACAAAAAGGTCCGTGTGTGTCCGTGTGTCCGTGTGTCTGTGAACACGGTAACTCAAAAACGAAAAGTCAGTAAAATACCAAACTTGGTATTTAAGTTTAGTATTTTCCAGGGATGCGACACGAAGATTTTGACAAAAATCCCCCCAACCCCAACTACCCTTTACATGGAACGTTTTTCGAACATTTTGATTTTCTCAAAAATGGCTCTAACGATTTTGATTAAAATTTCGGATATTAAACATATTTACCTGACAAATGAAATGTATATCTTGAATTTTCTGGGAATAGCCACTGAGGATAGTTTATTCTGGATGAATTTTACTAAATTTTGAATAAGCTAAACCGTACTTACTACACAAAAAATGTAGAGCACATTAAAACACACAATTTATGTTATATACATTTTTTCGTGGAGTTCGTGGTTTTTGTGACATTCCTTATTTTTGGTTTCTGCTATGAAAAACGTATACTTTTCTCATACTGGAACTTGTCAACTCCTATCCATATAAACAAAGAAACTTCATTGACATAGCAACCAGCTTTTGACTATCACTTTAACCTACGGCTGTCCCTTATTTCGCTTCTACTTACAAGGATGCGAGTAATAAGACTATTTCTGCTAATTTTTTCTGATTAGCATAAAGTAAATAGAAGTATAAGCTTTTTAAGAATTATTTTTTGCAGGGATATGGAGAAAGTCATGTGAATGGTACACATCAGACTTTTTAGTCTATTTTTACTTTCTCTATACGCACTATGTACATAGTGTATAGAGAATGTATTGCACTCCACCAAAAAATTGGATACCGAGATTTCACCGGAAATATATGTTTTAGGGTCCCCTTTATCTAAAAAAGCATTTTCGGAAAAAGGTCCGTGTGTGTGTGTCCGTGTGTCAGTGTGTCTGTGAACATGATAACTCAAAAACGAAAAGTAGCTAAAATACCAAACTTGGTATTTAGGTTTAGTATCTTCCAGGGATGCGACACGAAGATTTTGAGAAAAATCCCCTCAGCCCCAACTACCCTTTACATGGAACTTTTTTCGAAAATTTTGATTTTGTTAAAAATGGCTCTAACGATTTTGATTAAAATATCATATAATAAAGATATTTACCTAACAAATAAAATGTATATCTTGAATTTTCTGGGGATAGCTTCTGAAGACCAGCTTGATGAATTTTGCTTAATTTGGCATAACTAGTAAACCGTAACAGATAGACAAAAACTTACTATACAAAAAATGTAGGTCTTGTTAAAATACACAAGTTATGTCATATATATTTTTCTCGTGTAGCTTACCGTTTGCGAGGTATTCATTGTTATTAGTTTCAGCTGTGAAGTACTTATACTTTTCTCAGACGGGAGTGTCCGTTTTTCCTTTGTTCTACTCCTGGCCAAAAAAAGAAGCGATTTGTAATTACAATCGCATAACGACAGCTTTTAAAACATTTGACTATTGGTTTAGCCTAGTGTATTCCCTTATTTTCTTCCTACTTATATGGAACTAAATAATAAGAACATTGTGCTAATGAGTATCACGAAGAAGAAAGAAGAAGAATCTTATGTATGATGTTTGCAGAACAGCTAGAGAAAGTCATGTGAGTGTAACACATCAGATTTTTTTTTATTGTTTCTCCCTTGACAATGACCGGGAACATGAAGGAACAAATAAATAACTACATAAAATCTGCAATACGCCATCCCGGCACCTAGACGTGTATATACAAACTTTATATTCATTTCCACAATGAATAATATATATATATATATATATATATATATATATATATATAATTATAACTACTAACCAAAATAATACAACTAAAATTATGGATACTTTTTTTTTAAAATAAAAATAAATAAAAGTAAAATATATAAAACATGAAGGAACACACATAATTTGATCCAACATGGATATGCTGTATTTATCACACCCAGCAGGGACGGATACGACGAAGGAACCGCAAGAGGCCGACAGGGCTTGCAGAGGTCTGAAACGATTCCAAACTTGATTACTCATACACACTGTAAGCTGCTCTCTGGTCGAACCAGAGAGAAATTGTCCTACCTGAGCCAGCTCAGGGAAGAGCAAGGCTGAAAAGACCTTTGAAACAGCAATCCTCTACGCCATTTATCCGACACCGCTCAACACTGCAATCCTAAGTGTTCTTGAAAAATGAAAGGGCAAGCAAAACGATAGGAAACAAAGGAACGGAAAATTCGTGCTAGAAGAGAAATGACTCCAGTATTCCCACAAGCAAAAACATTCCACAGTCAGAAAGGCCGGTCCCACGAATGAAATCCAGGAACTTCCGAATGGAAGCCTCACGTGTTAACTTGTGGAGAGTCATAAGCATGTTGGACGCTACTGGCAGGCACGGAAGTCGCGGACGGGATAGGTAAATTTCTACTTAAGGCGAGACCTGAGATCTGAAAAGGCTGATGATTATGAAGAGGGGGGCGTTAAGAAGAGCTAAGAAAGTCATTATAATGTTTTACATATATTTTATGTCATACTTTTCGGTCATGGTTTTTTTGTGTTAGTATAGTGTGCATATATTTTTCTTAGGTGTATTTTTCTACTATAATAGGGTACTTTAATACATCGGAATAGGTTTATTTTGTGTTGCTGTATTTGAATATCTTTGTCCTTTTATTTTCGTATTTGCTCTTTTATTATTATTCTTTTTTAATATTGCTTACTATTGTGTATTGCAAAAGCACGTACGATCTGTGGACCCGTGCGATTGATGAAGATGAACCTATATATACTGGTATTACAATAAATACAGTTATTTATTCATTTAGCGAGCTCTTCTCTCTCTCTCTCTCTCTCTCACTCCCGGGTTCATTACCCTATCTGCATTGGTGTCAAAAACCGCTCCAAAGCGGCGTGCCAACTGTCTATTCCCAGCCCTGAACTAATTATCATGCACTCTTTGAGCGGAGACTTAGCATGTAGCGCCTATGCGGTTTTCCTGGGCTCACTATGGTGGCCGACACGAATGTAGGTATATTCGACCTAAATTATTCATATTACGACTTTTTACATACGGTTTTTCTGTATCTTCACGAATCTTAAAAAAAAAAAAATAGAAAAAATAACCCGGCTCATTTTGGTGAAAAGGTGAAAAAAAGTCCAAAGTCCACCTTGTGGTAGCGCATTTGCCTCACATTCAACAGTCGCGAGTTTGAAGGTTTCTTTTCGGGGTTTTCCTTTAACCTGAGAAGACGAATGTCGATTAACTTTGAGCTCCATGGACCGCATAACTAGCAAACGAATTATTCCATAACCAGTAGAGAAGAATTATTGAGAGATAATCGTTTCTAATTTCATGCCACATTAGCCATGAAAAATAAATAGTAAAACAAGAGAAGACACACAAACATCTTTGAGAATTTACTTTCTTTTGTTAATATTCCTTCTACTGATTACCAATTCTTCGGGACCTGATCTATTTTGCCCTAAGCAGGAAATATCTATCATCCGATTCGCTACCTTGTTTCTAGCAACACCAGTTTCTGCGCAATGTGGTAAATGATAGCAGTATACATTCTACAGATCGCCAGGAAGTGAACCCAAGACTCCCCCTCTTCATGGATGGTTGAGATTCGGGGATCATTTGCATCAGTTATCTTTATCATGCAGCGTGCAGGAGCATAAGCCGTTCGAATCTGGAGTAATGAAACTGCCCCTACTTTAATTAATGCCTCACTCAGATTCTAGCCCTCGTCTCTAATTCCAGGGAAGCTTTCTCGTGCATATTGTAAACGTTTTTGTCTGCCTGTATCCCCCACGTCATTTCTAAATTCTTCTCCATGGGTCCTTTCGTTTCTCAAACAGTTGACACTCTTTACTTAAGACTCATTAAAACTCCCTGCAGTTTTTTTCATGTTCACGATGTCTATTTTTTCAAATGATGAATAACCACCAACGCCACCACCACCGCCGCCGCCGCCACCACCACCACCACCACCACCACCGCCGCAACCACCACCACCAACACCACCACTACCGCCACCACTATCACCACCACCACCGCCGAACGCCACCACCACCACCACTACCACCACCATCACCACCGCCACCACTACCACCACCACCACTGTCACCACCGCCACCACCACCACCACCGCCGCCGCCACCACCACCACCACCACCGCCGCCGCTACCACCACTACCACCACCACCATTACCACTACTACCACCACTACCGCCACCACCACCACCAGCACTACCACCACCACCAGCACTACCACCACCACTATCACCATCACTACTAACCACCACCATCACTACCACCACTACCACCACCACCGCCACCACTACCACCGCCACCACCACCACCGCCGCCGCCACTACCTCCACCACCGCCACTACCACCACCACTACCACCACCACCACTACCACCACCACCACCGCCGAACGCCACCACCACCACCACTACCACCACCATCACCACCGCCACCACTACCACCACCACCACTGTCACCACCGCCACCACCACCACCACCGCCGCCGCCACCACCACCACCACCACCGCCGCCGCTACCACCACTACCACCACCACCATTACCACTACTACCACCACTACCGCCACCACCACCACCAGCACTACCACCACCACCAGCACTACCACCACCACTATCACCATCACTACTAACCACCACCATCACTACCACCACTACCACCACCACCGCCACCACTACCACCGCCACCACCACCACCGCCGCCGCCACTACCTCCACCACCGCCACTACCACCACCACTACCACCACCACCACTACCACCACCACCACCGCAGCCGCCACTACCACCACCACCACCGCCACTACCACCACCACCGCCACCACTACCACCAGCACCACCGCCACCACCACTACCACCACCACCGCCACCACCACCACCATTACCACCACCACCATTACCACTACCACCACTACCGCCACCACCACCACCAGCACTACCACCACCACCACCACTACCACCACCATCACCACCACCACCACTAACCACCACCGCCAGCACTACCACCACCACTATCACCACCACCACTAACCTCCACCACCACCACTAACCTCCACCACCACCACCACCACCACCACCGCCACCACCACTACCACCACCACCGCCGCCGCCACCACTACCACCATCACCGCCGCCGCCGCCACCACAACCACCGCCACCACCACCACCGCCGCCGCCACCACCACTACCACCACCGCCACCACCACTGCCACCACCGCCACCACCACCACCATTACCACCACCACCATTACCACTACCACCACTACCGCCACCACCACCACCAGCACTACCACCACCACCACCACCACTACCACCACCACTATCACCACCACCACCACTAACCACCACCGCCAGCACTACCACCACCACTATCACCACCACCACTAACCTCCACCACCACCACTACCACCACTACCACCACCACCGCCACCACCACTACCACCACCACCGCCGCCGCCACCACTACCACCATCACCGCCGCCACCACCACCACCGCCACCACCACCACTGCCACTACCATCACCACCACTACCGCCACCACCACCACCACCACCACCACTGCCACTACCATCACCACCACTACCGCCACCACCATCAACGCCGCCGCCACCACCACCGCCACCACCACCACCACCACCACCAGTAATGCAAAATTCAAATAGAATGATGACGTCTTCAAAGGATATTTCCAGAAAATTCAAGAGTACATTTTATCTGTGTAATAAGTCTCATTAACATACGGTATTTTAAATAGAATCGTTACAGCCATTTTTGAGAAAATCGAATTTTGCAAAAACATTTTTATGTAAAGGGTAGTTTGGGGAGGTGGGATTTTCTGGAAAATCTTCGTGTCGCATCCTTGGAATATACTGAACTTAACCACCAAGTTTGGTATTTAAGGGTCTTTTCGCTTTTGAGCTATGCTGTGCGCAAACACACAGACACACACACACACAATTTTTTCGAAAAAATGTGTCTTCTTAGGGAGGGGGACTCATATTTCCGGTGAAATCTCGATATCGAATTTTTGGGTGTTGTTATTTTTTGTCTATGTCTTACGGTTTTCGATATATGCAAATGTCGTCCAAAATGAAGAGGTCTTCAGAGGCCAGAACATTCAAGATTTCCATTTCGTTATGTCATGAAAATACCTTAAAAACATGTATATTAATTAAAATGGTTAGACACATTTTGGAAATCAAGCGCTTACACAAACAACTTTCCTTACAAGAGATTGTTGTTTTATCTACGACATGCTAACCGAGATAGATTGCTTCCTTGTAAGTAAAAGGCTCACTAGGCTAAATGTTTTAAAGGCTGGTCCTATGTCAAACAACAGAAGTTCGGTTCGCTTTGCATGGGCAACAGTAAAACGAGAGAGATGAAACGAAACGCCACTTCACGTTTGAGAATTGTTAAAGTAGTTTAATCCTGAAAACAATGAAAAGGAATATCTCCAAAAAGGCCAGATCTACATAAAAAACGTATATAGCATAAATTATGTGCTTTAACGAGATCTACAATTTTTGTTTAGTAAGTTTTTACCTATCTTTTACGGTTTAACCGTTATGCAAAATTCTACAAAACTCATCCAGAATAAAGAGGTCTTCAGATGCTATTCCCAGAAAATTCAAAATATGCAGTTTATTTGTGATAAATATCTTTAATATATGGTATTTTAATCAAAATGGTTAGAACCATTTTTGAGAAAAACGAAACTTTCAAAACATTTTCCATGTAAAGGGTAGTTTAGGTATTCTTTTGAAAATCTTCGTGTCGCAACCTCGGAAGATACTAAACCTAAATACCAAGTTTGGTTGTTAAAAGTCTTTTCGATTTTGAGCTGTGATGTCCAAAAACACATACACTCTCTCTCCCTCTCTCTCTCGCACACACATACATACACAGAGGGAGCTTCTTCTGAAAAATCTGATGCGTCACATTCACATGACTTTCTCTATTTCACTGTGACATATTATTGTTTAAATGTGTATACTTCTATCTACTATATGATAATCGAGATTAGCATTAGTGGAATCGTGTTAATTACTTGTTTCCCTGTAAGCAGAAGGAAAACAAGGGAATACACTAGGCTAAACCGACAGTCACATGTTTTAAAATGCGGTTGCTATGGGATTGAAATCCGTTTCTTTGAGTGGCCAGGAGTTGACAAGTTCCTATATGAGAAAAATTAAGTATTTTAAAACTGAAACTTATAACAAGGAATATCTAGAAAACGGTAAACTCCACCAAAGAAATGTATATGACACAAATTGTGTGTTTTAAGGAGCCCAACAGTTTTTGTATATTTCTTGCGGTCTTCCAGTTGTACAAAAGTCATCCAGAACGAAGAGTTCTTCAGAGGCTATTCCCACATTTCCTTTGAAACAATAATATCTTAAACATAAAGTATTTTAATCAAAATCGTTAGCCATTTTTGAAAAAATAAACATTTTCGAAAAATATTCTATATAAAGGGTAAATGGCGGTGGGGGGATTTTCTTGAAAATCTTTGTGTCGCATCTTTGGAAGTTACCAAACTTAAATACCAGCTTGGTGTTTAACAGTCTTTGCGTATTTGAGCTATGTTCTCCACAGACACACACAGGAACATTTTTTTTAAAATATCTTATGAGTTACACTCACATACCTTTCTCTAGCTGCTCTACGAACAAACTTCTTACAAAGGATTATTCTTCTTTCTACACCGTGGTAATCGAGATAAGCATTAGCAGAATGTTCTTATTACTTAGTTCCTTATGAGTAGAAGGGAATTAAAGGAATGCGCTTTGATAGGCCAAGAGTAGAACAACAGAAAAACGAACACTTCCTATCTGAAAAAAGTATAAGTACTTTACAAATGAAACCAATAGCAAGGAATATCTCGGAAACGGCTATTTCCACAACAGGAACGTAAAGGACGTAAATTGTCTGTTTTGACATGATCTACAAATTCTGTGTAGTAAGTTTTTGTCAATCTCTTACGGTTTACCAGTTATGCAAAATTCAGCAAAACTCAGAATAATGAGGTCTTCAGAGGCTATTCCCATAATATACATTTTATTTGTCACGGCATTTTAATCAAAATTGTTAGACCCATTTTTGAAAAAATCAAATGTTCTCATTTTTTTTCATGTGAACTGTAGTTTGTGTTGGGGGGATTTTTTTTTTTTTTCTTTTAAAGTCTTCGTGTCACATCATTGGAGGATACTAAAGTAAAATAAGTTTGGTTGTTAACGTTCTTTTCGTTTTTGAGCTATGCTCTCCATAGTGCCACACATGTAGGGACCTTTTTCTTAAAAATATTTTTTTCGGACTAAGAGGATCTGTAAACATATATTTCCGGTAAAATCTCGACATGGATTTTTTGATGGAATACAGTCATTGTAAAAACATAGGATTTGTATTTCCGCTGTACGCTTCTCTCTGGCTAGGTTTCTAACATGAGAGAAATAGTTAGATGGCCTCTCAGTGGCTGGCTCAACCCGTGGGACCCAAATGTCTAATTACTTGGAGCCGTTAAGGACTTCCCGGCCGGAAAGAGAATCGCTAATAAGAGAGGCAACATGCCTGCCCTCCAGCGGAACGGCGTGGCAATCGGATATCCCATAGCGGGTATGCTCTTCAAACTGCTTCCATTGTGTTCCATCGTCAGCAGCTTTCTAAGATGCACCACGTCACTTTTCTATTCATTACCACACGTTCTCTGCCTGAAAGGGACTCTTGCTGTCCCTATTTCCCAAAAATATCCTTTCACTGTAGTGTCCAACATTTGATCCGCCTTTTCACTGCCAGTACACACAGCATGATAGCGTACAGGATAAATCAATAGCCAGCGAGAGACACATCAAACAGCACAGCCATGATGCAGTGTTACATTTCAACAAAAACATTTCCACCAGTCGCGTTCACATTTGTTTTCTCCGAATTATGAGATCCTCTTTTGTTTCATAAACGCTTGCAACTGTCTGTTAATTAATAATTCTTAAAGGGTACCATTTTAATATTCCTTAAGGATATGTATGACTGGAAGTTTGAAATTCCAAAATAATCATTTTGAAATTTATACCACACGTGTGGTATAATACAAATAAACTACAGAACAAATTGCATCCATTTTCCTCTAATGGTTTGGAAGAGATGGACAAATGTACTCATGTTTTTGCAACGTCATAAAAAAGTCCTTGCGACAAAAAATTAAAATTTTGGTTTCATATTTTAAACATTTACTTTTCGAAACTGCCCTAGGCTTCTCTGTGTCTTCTTTGGTTTATCCTCCTAAAATGTTTAAAGTTTTGTCATAAAAATATAATTCTTGTGCTTGTGGAAACAAATGTTACAATACATCTGACAGTAAAATCTAGGACAATTCTTATTCATTGTTTGTCTGTGAACATGCACAAAAAATTTTATTTGTGTAACAGAAAAACTGCTCCGCAGGAAGAAAAATCTAAAAATATCAATAGCGAGAAAGATTTGGATGCATGGCTCACATTACAATCCACAAGGTTGGACCCCCAACTTTCTTTTTTTTCACTCATCTGCTGCTGTATTTTCTGTCTTTTTCTTCTTATATTGCTGCTTTTATTCATCTTGGTTTTTTATTTAGCCTGCTGTGAATGAGATCTCGTTTAACTGAAATTTCTGTTGCCAAGTCTAGGGCAGTTTCAACTCTAATGTTTTGACTTAAGGCATTTGAAAATGGCACCTGGTGCCCAATTATACCTTGTTTGTATTCAGGAAGGTTTAAATTATTTTATGGAGTTAAAATAAAATAGGCGATTGTTTGTGGCTTTTCATGAAATTTCAGTCATATATACCCTTAAGGGACAGTAGAGGTGAACTTTTTACTACAATCGGTCAAAGAGCTAAAAACGGTTTTTTACAGCAAATAGGTAATTGCTGAAACCTTTGTCCGTCGAAATTTAGCTCAACTATTAAAGCGCCATTGAAACGACCGAAATTAGCCAGTTTCAACCAATCGCGGTCATCTGACTGGAGCGATATTTTCGAAACGTTTTATCGAGCTGATGTTCGTTTTTTCTTTTAAATTTTGTCGCACCTGTCTTGTTTATTGCTAACAAGGTGACAGTCCAGTCAGCAACCTCCAGTCAGTTCCTCAACTGTACCTTCAATTAATTCAGTTACAATGTTTATTGCTAACAAGGTGACAGTCCAGTCAGCAACCTCCAGTCAGTTCCTCAACTGTACCTTCAATTAATTCAGTTACAATGTTTATTTGAAGTTTTATCTATTTCATAAAAAAAGGAGTGAAAATAATCATTATTTGTGTTTTTAATGTATGAGATGAGTGCAATAACCTCAAATTAAATAACGTTTGTTTCCGTTTTATATAAGTATTAGTTTTTAAAAATTTTGCTACCGATAGTCGTACATTGGGTGTAGGTACGATCGGCCATATCAGAATTCAGCAGGTAGTTAAGAAAGAAAGAAAGAAAGCAAAAACATTAGGCAAATAAACATGGTCGAATGCGTCATCTACCATTTGAGAACTAATGTAAGTATACAATCATAGCCTAACAATATACTATATACTATTAATTATAAATATTCTATTTCCCTGAATTGTCTTATCAAATACAATTCGTGTTTTCATCTCTTAGGACAATTGGCTCCCGTCGCTTCGCTGCGGTCGTGGATTATTGACAAGATCAAAACACTCGAGGTGTTACGATAATTAACATTTAGCTCATATTCTTCTCAACAGTTATAAAGACATTGGAGCATTATATTTTATCTTTGCTGCACGAAATAAAGATTATGTTTCGTGGTGTTACAGATATACGGCATTTATCTTAGGTTTGTGCTTGACAGCCATTTAAAGATCGTAAAATAACCTGTTTCCTAGCATATTGTTTCACTAAGCGTTTTTCTCATAACCACATTTTCACAATTTTAATGTTTCATGTGTCTCATTTTTTGTATAAATACAATTAAAGTTTCCAGAAGTTCGCAATTGCAATAGTAATTTTTTAAAACATATATTTTTATGCAAAAGATATTAATTTTAGAATCTAAAATTTCTAAGTATTTAAAATTATAATGATTCCGTAATAAAAGTTACTGAAATATTCGCGTTTAAGGTTTTCTTTGAGTGGTTCAAAGCTACAATTATTCAGAAAATGCCAATCAATTTGCTCCAATTTTGAAACGCGTGGGGAATTTTGATTAAGCAACATATCTCGTTCGGTTCGTAGTCGGCTTACCCTCCCCATATTTCCGACTGAGCCCCCCACCCTAGAGCTTACTAGCGAATGCCTAGGGATCAGCAGTCTGTTGGGGAGGCAACTGCACGATATCTCAGAGTGGAGTACCTGGAACAAATGGTCGGTCCGTAGTCAGGCATGAGCGTGAGGAAGTAGAAGAAATGAAATGCAAGCAAAAAGGATGACCGGAAAGGTGATAATGGAGTAATTGGTGGAATGATAGGCGGGGGAAACCGAAGGACAAGGAGAATACGTGCCCTGATGCCGCTTCGTCCACCACAAATCTCACATGCGAGCGCTTGGAATCGAACCCGGGCCGCCTAATTGGGAGGCAAGCGGTCTGACCACACAGCCACGCCGGCACCTAAGCAACATATTTACATAACAAAATTTATTAAATAATTTATATATTGCAAGGTATTTATCCGATTTGAATAAAATTTGTACTCATATTAATATATCAGTAATACAAGCACAGTAAAACTTTCAGAAACATGTTACACAAATATAGAAATTTATAGTTTCACTCCAAGTGTCCCTTAATGGTATTCATACACTAGTGGAATTAGTTCTGGGCACTTTGTTAATGTAAATGTAAATTTGAATATCATATTCAGCTGTTATTCAGGATGATTATGAGAATGTGTTTGGATTTCGGAAACACTGAACCAAGGCAGTAGCCACCACATGGAAGAAAAATGTTTACATTTGAAGAAGGTGTTTAACATTGGTAAAAGAGTCTTGGTTTTTTGTTTTAGTTTTTTTTTAATTTTTCGACTCACCCGGGATTGGTTCTATAGCTATTGATAGCAGTCGTTAAGGAAGCTAGTAACTTTGATTTATTAAGGTTAAGTATGACTGAAATTTTACGAAAAAAATCTCCTTTTGTATTTTAATTTCATAAAATAATTTAAACATTCCTGAATATAAAAAGGTATAATTGACCATCAAGTGCCATTTTAAATACCTTAACTGCAGCTACAGCAAAGCATTTGAGGTAAAACTGCACTGGACTCGGCAAGAAAAACTTAAATTTGACGAGATCCCATTCGCATCATGCAAAGTAAAAAAAAAGTTGAGCAGAAGAAAAGCAGCAATTCAAGAAGAAAATGACAAAAAAGGCAGCAGCAAAGCAGAGGAAATGGAAAGCTGAGGGTCTAATCTACAATTTGTGTGGATTTTAATGTGAGCCATGCATTAAAATCTTTCCTTGTTTTCTCGCTATTAATATTTTAAGCAATTTTCTTCCTGTAAAATGCTCCTCGCGGAGCAGTTTTTCTGTAAGACAAACAACATTTTCTGTACATGTTCACAGAGGTACAATGAATAAAAATTGCCGTAGGTTTTACTGTCAGATGTATATAAACATATGTATTCAATTTTGAAACATAAAAATTATATTTTTATGACAAAAAAGCACATTCATAGATTTAAACAACTTTGGAGCTTATACCAAAGCAGACGCAGAAAAGCCTAGGAAAATTTCAAAAAGTAGATGTATTATGAACCTAGGGTTAAAATATTAGAGCAAAATCTTATTTTTTTTGCCATAATCTCCAAACCATTAGAGCAAAATGGATGAAATTTGCACAGTAACTTACTTGCATAATATTATACATGTAGTACAAATTTAAGAAAGCTGGCATTATTAGTTTGGAATTTCAAACTTTCAGTTGTGCATGTCATTAATACTTGCATCTAAACTACTTTATACACTAAGATATGAAAAGTTGTAACTATATTTGCCATGGGGAAAAAGAAAAGAAAGAAGTACAGAAATTGCTACCATATTTGACTGCACAAACACTGCATAAAATAGTGCTAAAGATATCCGACAGATGGAACAAAAATAAACTGGCAAGCGTGGTATACCGGCACTAATGTTGCGGAAGGATAACAACATTGGATCGATTGAATACCTCGCTATTAATCACGTAATCGCCCTGTTCATCTCTAATTATTCGGAACGTAACACAGGAGTGATTCATGATGCGGACCCGTGAACTTGCACGCAAGGAATATTAATATTTATAGTCCATCACAACGGACATTACATTACACACAATTTAACTTACTGCATGCCACATTGTTACAAATTAAACACGGTTACACGCTTTAAAACGCTGAAGTTTCGGATTAATGTCTGCTGAAGAGAGCAAGGCCAATTCTACATGATCAACATAATTTCAACTAACGCTGTAACTCCTGCTGCAGGTAGAGGAAAGTAAGTTCCTAGTGATCAACATAATTTCAACTAACGCTGTAACTTCTGCTGCAGGTAGACGAAAGTAAATTCCTAGTGATCAACATAATTTCAACTAACGCTGTAACTTCTGCTGCAGGTAGAGGAAAGTAAATTCCTAGTGATCAACATAATTTCAACTAACGCTGTAACTCCTGCTGCAGGTAGACGAAAGTAAATTCCTAGTGATCAACATAATTTCAAATAACGCTGTAACTCCTGCTGTAGGTAGAGGAAAGTAAATTCCTAGTGATCAACATAATTTCAACTAACGCTGTAACTTCTGCTGCAGGTAGAGGAAAGTAAATTCCTAGTGATCAACATAATTTCAACTAACGCTGTAACTCCTGCTGCAGGTAGACGAAAGTAAATTCCTAGTGATCAACATAATTTCAACTAACGCTGTAACTCCTGCTGCAGGTAGACGAAAGTAAATTCCTAGTGATCAACATAATTTCAAATAACGCTGTAACTCCTGCTGCAGGTAGAGGAAAGTAAATTCCTAGTGATCAACATAATTTCAACTAACGCTGTAACTCCTGCTGCAGGTAGACGAAAGTAAATTCCTAGTGATCAACATAATTTCAAATAACGCTGTAACTCCTGCTGCAGGTAGAGGAAAGTAAATTCCTAGTGATCAACATAATTTCAACTAACGCTGTAACTCCTGCTGCAGGTAGACGAAAGTAAATTCCTAGTGATCAACATAATTTCAAATAACGCTGTAACTCCTGCTGCAGGTAGACGAAAGTAAATTCCTAGTGATCAACATAATTTCAAATAACGCTGTAACTCCAGCTGCAGGTAGACGAAAGTAAATTCCTAGTGATCAACATAATTTCAAATAACTGCTGCAGGTACAGGAGAGTAAATTCCTCATGATCAACGTAATTTCAACTAACGCTACAATTTCTGCTGCAAGTAGAGGAAAGTAAATTCCTCATCATCAACGTAATTTCAACAAACGCTCTCATTCCTGCTGCAGGACTTCATCACCAACATCATTTCAACTAACAGTGATTTGTAGTGCAGGTATAACAAAGGAAATTCCTCAATAGCAACATAATTTCAACTATCTCTGCATTTTACGCATTAGATATTCGGACGTAAGTTTTTCATGAGGAACTTCATTCCAGCTAACACTATAATGTTTCTCAAAAACAACGCTATTCACCCAATATTATAATTTCTGATTTAGATATGGAAAAGTAAATTCTTGATGAGGTGGCACTGTGGCCGAGTGGGTAGACCGCTCGCCTCCCATCTAGGTGACCCAGGTTGGATCCCTAACGCCCGCATGTGGGATTTGTGGTGGCGGGCGTTTTTCTCCGGGTCCTCCGGTTTCTCCCTCCACTCATTCCACCAATTGCTCCATCATCACCTTTCCTATCACTCATTTTGCTTGCATTTCATGCATTCCACTTCCCTCACGCTCATGCCTGGATGCGGGCCAACCACTCGTTCCAGGTTGTCCATTCTGTGGCTTCGTGCCATTGACTCCCCGACAGGTTTCTGACACCAAGGCATCAGCTTGTAGGTGTCAGTCCTAAATAGGGGGAGGGTAAGCCGACTGCAAAAAGAAACATATGAGTAAAATACTTTTAACGTGACCTCTGCCATGGGAACATAATGTTTGCATTTCGAGTCAATTTCGAGTTTGTTCGCATTTTTAAAACACATTAAACTGCGGTTCAGACGTCACAAATATTACGTTTGCGAAAATCACCATATGCACTAATAAGACTAATGTTATTCAGCTCTACGTACCCGTTGATGCCCTAAACGGATTTGCTTTAGAGGCATGCGGGTTCATATGGTTCCTGTTCTCCGCATCACACAATGCAACATGATAGCTTTGGGAGCGGGGAGGCGTTGACCAATTCACTGAATCCTTGTTAACAGCTGCACGAGATGTTAAATCATGTCTTGATGAAAAGTGATTCAAGTTTCGGAAAACAATGCACACTGGGTGTGGTACATAACCCAAAACTCGGCTTTGTGCTCTAGGATGTCTTAATGACACACTTTGCTGACGAGAATGTGCACCATTTGCGAAGAGGAAGAGTCATAGACACATATCTTGGCTAGATCTAGGGTACGGAGGAATGGAGGGAAAAGTGTTTTCCGCGATTCTTTACCACCGAGAAGTACAGTTAGCAGCACGTTGGACGCTGCTGGCAGGTGCGGAAAACGTGGACGGGCTAAGTAAATTTCTTCTTAAGGCAAGAGAGCTGTGATATGAGAAGACTGATAATGGGGAAGAGCGAGGGGGGGGGGGGTTGATAAGTGTTAAACAAAAGTGATGATGATGTTTTACACATATTTTATCTCATACATTTCGGCCATTTATTTGTTGTGGTGTTAATTTATATACAGAGTGTTAATGAACTATACGAAAATGTTTTCACAAAATGGAAATGGCGTGTTATTTATGGACGCTCTTTAACTGCTGTGGTTCTCAGCGTCCCATTCTAAATTGGGCGTGAAATACCGCTTAATTTTGCTCAGAGGTCTCTCTATCAGGCTTGAGGTTCTTTTACGTGCCGTAAATCTACGACACGGGACCAACGGCTTTACTTCCCTTCCGAAAGAAGCCATGCTAAGGATTTTTACGCCCGAAAAAATCCATCGTCCTCCGCCGGGTTTGAACCGGCGACCTTGGGTATGTGAAGCTAGCATGGTAACCGAAATATTTTCACAGAATATGTAAATTACTTAAATAATTAATTTGAGATAGGAGACTTATGGCCTGTTTATTGAAATTTCAAAGTAACGGCTATAAGTTTCTGAAGTGCCAGTACGCCACGAATCGCGGCTCTTCGTCTGGAATGAAAAAAATAATTATAAAAAAACTTTTGCTCTTAGACAGGAATGGAGCTCATGATCTTTGGGATAGTAGCTTCCCGCGTTACGCATTAAGCCACCGGAGTAGTTGAAAATACGCCTCCATACTAGGCTACATAGCTCAAGAATGTAGTTAATGAATGCTCAGTGTCGTAGTGTCAAGTGATTACCTCGAGATTTTACAGATTTTTGCGACATTAAATCTTGAGAACGCTAGTAGCGAGCTGCTAAAAATCGATATTTCTATACTCGGGCAGCAGTTTTAAAGACATTCTAAGCCACTTTTTCCAACCTGCTTTGCTTAAACACCGACTTATCAGCACCCGATACCCACACGTTTAACGCTATGTAGTTGCGTTATGTTTATCCGGGGACCATGCATCGCCGATCTCAAATTACTTATATCAGTCACGTGCACAATATATATATATATATCTTAAGTATTTGTCTACTATAATAGGGTACATTAATACATTGAATACGGTCATCCTTTTATTTTCAGTGTTTACTATTATTATTATTATTATTATTATTACTATTTTTTAATATTCTTTACTATTTCGTGTATCGCAAAAGCACATACGATTTGTGAACCTGTGCGATTGATGAAAATCAATACATGTGTACTTTTATTTTAAAAAAATGCACTTATTCATTCACTCATTCACATTTCCACATAGGGAGTATTTGTATTTTCAGGAACCAATATGTGGTGCCCTTTGTTAAGATATTGGAGGTGTTGTAAGGACATGCTTGGCTAGGCCGGTGGCTACACAAAAGAGCCGATACACGTAACCGATCTGGGCACTTGCAACTGTTTCCTATCTTTGCCCTTTGAACTGTCTCAAAACATATTGTAAATCAATAATTTGGTGATATGCTTAACGAAGTAGAAAAATTGTTTAGCGCAAATTCAGTTAAAACTAAAAGCAATATTTGCAATGGCTGATTCTGAAAGAAAGGTGCTAATTATACTTTAACATGTATAACAAACTGCAGTTTAATGCTTATAAGATGTGGTAGAGTGGTAGACAAAGCGGCGTCTGGGTGGGGTTTCTTCAGTTTCTCTGGTTTCCCCGCCATTTATTCAACCACCTGTGCCGTATTTCCACATTTCCTGTCATCCACTTCACCGTCGAGTTCATGCCTGGTATTGGCCTGATCACCCATCATGGCAACTGTCAGTGATACATAACGGCTATCTGAGCCCATTTTTTGGTTTCTAGGTCCTGCATACAGCAGGTTAAACCATGGAACAATAACAAAAATTTAATATTCATATTTTGTATATTTATTAAAGTTCGTTAAGGGTGGATGTCAATTAAAATGGTCAACCTTTTTATTTTTGTATTTTAATTTCAATTGCTGCTCTGAAATTATTATTCTTTTCAAAGTTTATTTCGAAGTTCTATTACAAAGTACCAAAAATGCAATAAAATGGTCAAGTTGGCCGTCCTCTCCTCCACAGATGGTTTACTATCGGCAGTGGTTTCATGGTTATGGCTATATGTCATCTCATTGGTCAGCATCTTGTCGTTCTTACACCATCTTTCTGAACAAAGCGCATGCTCAGATTCACAGAGAGCATTCTACAGTTCCTTATTGTTATGTGAACCCAAACTTCGCCCTTTTTTTATCCGGAAGTTATATTTACTATAATATAAGAAGTATTAAGAATAAGACAGATTTTTATTAAATTTTGCACACTTATCTATGCATAAGCTTGAACACCAAGTAAGGGAATTTGATAGGTGTATTTCATAAGTGATAGCAATACAGGCAGTTGGGGACAAACTTCTGCTTTGGAACATCATTTTAAAAATAACATTAAATAAACCAAGAGTAACAGAAAAAGGTCTTACAAGGATTCAATACGACCATCCAGAGAGTGACATAACTACGTAATAACGAGATAACTCAAAGCTTTACTTACAAAGTTACAGTACCTTACTCTATTTGTGAGAGCAATCTCTATTCTCAGTTTTTCAATACCGATGTTATACTTTTATACTGCCAAAGAACTTATTCGGTTTTTTGAATGTACAATATTTCGGCCAATCGAATTTTATAGGAAAATAACGAAAGTGATTAGTGATATTGCAATGAGCGAGTCTTCAGTGAGGAAGTGACAAATAATTTACGAGTAATCAAAGAAGAACCAGTATGCTTGACAAAGACCAGAGTGGAAGTTCATCAATCGTTATAAAGGAATTGAAAGCAAATGTTGATGAAAAAATTCAGAAAAACCGGTACTTCACTTTGGGCCCCATAGGTGACTTTTTGGGTGGAAAAGATTTCGCAACCAGTGTAAACCTCATCATCTTGGCTCAGATCTTTAGCGGTGGAAGAGTATAGCACTGAAACACCGATACCACATGCCAATAAATACCCTGATAGCAATGACGATTACGTTGAAAAATAAAGTAAGTTACTATAACTTTGTGAATAGAGTTTTGTGTTCATATTTTCGTTATTATTTAGTTATGTAAAAACGCTCATTACTTTCTGGATCGTCCTGGTATAATTATATAAACAGTGCGATAAACTTCGAGTAATTGTTTCAGAGGGTTAGTCTTGAAATAGCTACATTTTCGTAGACAATTACATTTTAGATACTTACATGTCTCTGAAACATATTTGCTTACTTTATTGAAAGTTATGTCACAATTATATTATTTTATAGCGTAGAACATGTCCAAACCTAATAAAACTGTGAAAAAGTAAAAAACGTATATATTTTTCTGTAATATACATCATTTCAAATATCTTCTCTTAAAGCTAATTTAAGTAAAGTTGGCGACTCATAATATATATTGTTAGCAGCAAACCGAGTTAGATGAATAACGTGCGCAGCTGGCATTTGGAAAGTCTCGAGTGCTTTTTTCGCCGGACCGAATACTCTGGGAGGTTTTCCTCACGCTGGTAGGCGGTGTCTGGGGTGGTTCCTCCTCTACCACGAACTTCGTGTCCCCATCATTACTATCATACTTTAGGGTTGCAACTGGACGGTGGTTTGTTAGCTCTGGTAAGGTTTCCCCCTGCCTTTTGGTGGGCTTGCCATAGAGACCCCCCGGGGGAACGAGGATCAAGTAGCGCTAGCCGGTCCAACGATGTGCTCCATCCTAGACCGTGGCTCTTACACTCATGAGTAGAGATAGCTTCTTGGGGACCGATAGAGGGATCTAAGCGAATACCAGTTGCATACCTACCAAATAGAGACCCACCTGCATTGGCAACTGCACGCGCCGCATGTGAACATCCTGTAGTAACATGTTGGGGAGCGTGGCTCGACGTAGTAATATTCTATGCTGTATATTATAAAACTTGTTTTACAGGTAATTAATACCATTGATGATGATGCATGCTCTTCAATCAAGATTGTAAAATCTCTTGCTTCAAATATATTGCATGAAGGTTTGCAATTCATATAGAAGAACTTTGCAGATCTATCTACGACAATAAGACATATAGTGAAACATCGATCATTGAAATGTCTCGAGTCCTGAAAGCTGTCAATGAACTTGTGCAAGCAAGTGACATACCCGTGACACCTGTTTTCTGTCCCGCTATCGGTCCCCAAGATGCTATCATTTTAGATGTAACATTTTAGAATGTTAGTGATTTTTCACGAGGAACCAATATGTCACCTTTGTGAACAGTCTGATGAAACATCAGTTAATCATTTACTGGAGTGTGAAGCTCTAGCAGGTATTTCATCTTCGAAATGGCTAAGCATCCCGGAGAAGATCCTCAACTTGTGAAGCAAAAAACTCGGCTCACTGAGCGGGTTGAACTAACGTATAACAAGCCAAAGAAGCGCACAAAGATTCTTTTAGGCTATTGTGTATAGAGTTTAACTCACTTCCAACCTCATCATCATATAGAATCGTTAGGGTCTTTAGAATCTGGTCATCATTTGGGTCTCCTCCTAATTCCTCATTTCCAGGGATCATGTGGGAAGCAAAAAGGTCCAACGCGGCCCACTTGCTGTGTTATGCTTCAAGGTCCCTCCGTCTGTCTACGCCTACTCATAGCATTAACAAACAATTAATTAATGTTTTACATTGCTCTTCGTTCCTTAAGTTAAATCGCATTAGGAATTCCAAATCCAAAATCATGTGTACAATACAATTCTTCACTTTTCATTGAAGGCTGAAGCGCGTGTCTGATGCTTCCATTAGATAATGAATTGCTTGAATACCAACAATGCTTGGCTTCTGACTTTGCTAAGAATGGCTGTAAAAGGAACTTACAATTAAATGAAAGCAGAGAAATTTATTATTTATCAATCCCTAAGCAGACACCCATGACGATAACAGAAGCTGTAGATGTACTGCATTAAAAACGCCTTTTTCAGATTCCCTGTATGTGTACATATATAAGTTAAATGAAACATTGAGTGACTGTCGTCAACAACACTTTTCTTCTTTTCCTTCTATCGTTATTACCCTCCTAGTTTATAGTACTTGCACCCCTAGGACCCACAAGCCAGCCCCTGGGGTCAGATGCCTTTTGGGGAGCAGAGAGACTCTCGATCAGAGAGTGTATGATCAGCTCTATGCCAGGTTACAAGATAAGGAAGAAGATCACGTGAAATATTGGTGAAATGGAGTAAAGGGAAGGTGGTTGTGGAGCAGATGGTGAAATGAACGGCGGGAGAACCGGAGAATTCGGAGAAAACCCGTCCGAATGCCACTTTGTTTACCACAAACCACACATGCAGTCTCCCGAAATCAAATCCGTGCCGCTTTGGCGAGGGGCGAGAGATCTACCCACTCGGCCACAGCGTGTGGTGGTTCTTTCATAGATGGTTGAAGGGTTCCGAGTTCGAATCCCGCGTGATGGTTTAGGATATTTAGGAATGGTGTGGAGATGTGGGTGCCCTAGCTCAGGCAGGGAATCTTTCTCAGGTGAGGTAAGACACAACTGGTTTCCTTTGAGTTCACGATTCTTACTGAACTCGTTTACTTATTTTCTCCGATATTTTCTACCATCGAACACACACGCATTCATCTAAATGTTCCTCCTTTCCAGCTACTCCTTACGAGAACGCGCCTACCATTCCTTATTATTTGTGATCGTATTCTGTTGTATTATACAAACACTGTTTCTATCGCGGCCATATGTAGCCTGTGTGTTTCCACCGCGGAATCAAATATCACGTCTTAACCCAACGAGTCTTGCACAGCAAGCGAAGCCGCGTCCCTCGACCAACAAGAACTCCGTTTGTATTCGCCTTTGTCATGTCCACCTTCAGGTAATGGAAGTTCCAACCCCTTCGGTTCATTATCCTGCCTTAACAGTGCTCTTCTACCTGGGTCTCTTGCCAGCTCGTGGTAATTTTGTCTTTGCACTTTTAGGCGTGTTTCAGAACATTTCTTCCCTGGCCATTTTCAACGCATATTTGTTCCTTCTTAATTTATTTCGCCCTATTAATATCTTTTAATTCCGTGGTACGATATGTACTGTCTCAAGCGCTACCCTCAATGCTGCATGAAGAAAAAATAAAGAAAAAGAAGAACAAAACTAAGGATGCAACACACACACACACACACACACACACACATATATATCTTTGGAATGAGGAACCCTTCATGATTGCTGTGACGTCACATTTATTCTTCCATTTCCTACGTCGTCTTCTAGGCGCTAGTTTTTCTAAAGCTAGGAGATAGTCGATTTATTACTGTTCATAATATGTGCAAAGTTTTAACGCATCAGATAGTTGAAACAGACAATTTAAACCTTGATCTCTAAGCTGAGTCATGCAATCCTACTCTGAGAGGCCCATGCGGGTCCACAATCGGCCCCGGAAGGTTTAGTCCGTCGTCGAGGTGCGGTTCAAAAATACTTGCGTTATGCTCTACTTAAGCAATATCTCTTTTCCATTTTGCAAACTTAGGACTGCCAGTAAGGATGTGTTATATTAATACTTATTGGGCATACAACTTCTTAGAGGTATGTTATATTGTTGGGAAGCTAGCGTTCGTCCTTTAACGTTCGAACGTTCATTTAACATGGTGAAACAAATGTCCTTTACCTTCACTTTAGGCTGATAGAAATAGTAGTGAAACTGCTTTTGCGAACTCTACAGTTCTGTTACGGTACAAACATTTTAATTATTGGAAATGTATTTCTTTTTTTGGTTATTTATCTGAGTTGTTTGTTGGCGTCACGGTTTCCCATATCTTTCAATTTGGATTTTCTTTAGAGCATGTTCTAAAATAAAAATATTAGGATTATCAGTAAAAATGCACCATTTAATCGTGAATACAATGATTCGCAGGCATTTGTTGATTGGCATGTCGAACTCCGCCTAGAGATTAGGGGGAATCGTAACTTTACTCGCGACATATTTTCAATTTATAATCGTTAACTGAAGGGCTCAGTCGTATTCAGATTGCAATAATTTCTCCCACTTCTTCCAGGTCCAAAAATTGCTGAGCAAATCTCTCACATCATTCCTCTTTTGACTATTCATGACATCAAGGCTCCTGCTGGCATGCACTGTACGACGATCACAAGTGCAGGGTGATCTAAAAACTCCCGAACCGGCTGCGCAATGTGTTTGTCTGTCTGCGGCGTCGGCGCTCGTTGCCGTCTGTCGCAATCATAGAAAGGCACGGATGAAACCATGCAACATTTTTAAAGCAACTTTTAAAGGCTTTACTTACCAATGTTATTAAAGGAGATGCTGAAACACCCCACTGCTGTTGTCCATACATTTTTGGCACCTCTTTAGGAAACTATCCATCACTTGCCATAGTTCACATTGAGATATACTGGTAATTTCCTGGCGGATATTTTGTTTTAATTCTTCCACGTTGTGTGGGTTTGTCTTGTTATGCTTTACGTTACACCAGAGATAGAAATCGCAGGGATTAGGTCGAGGGACGAAGGGGGCCACAAATCTCTGCTAATAATTCTATCCTGAAACACGCCTTCAGTTGTTTTATCGAAAATTTGGCTGTATGAGCTGTTGCAGGGTCTTGTTTCAAAAGGCAAAATCAAGCTCCCTGTCTGTTAATTCTCTAAAAAGAAGGGGACAAAATTGTATTCACGTATGTACGTGCGTCAACTATTGACTCGAAAAAAAATGGGTCTATAACTCCTCCGCTAATGGCGCACTCTACACCATTTTTTTGCGTCATGAAGGGGTATTTTATGAACAATATTAGGTTTCTCAAAGCTCCAATAATGATTATTTTGTGTACACACATATCCATGAGGGTGGAATCAAGCCTGATCCGTGAAAAAATATGAAATGTGGGTTAATTTTGCCATTCTATGCACTATTGAGAGCACACTCACAAAATGTGTCAACACTTACGAATCATAAATAAATACACGATTTGCAGTAGAAAACAAATGCTGAGCCTTAATATACCTTGTGCATAAGTACAGACAAAATAATAAAGCACACTGGTAATAACTCAAACACACGATTTCACCTGCAGATCAATACTGCACTTTCAGAGCAGAGAAAAACAAGTCAGCACCGCGACCTTGTGCACAGCAGCTGTGTGTTATCATGTTTCCGTGTGCGCAGTGGAAAAACACCACACAACGGTTAAGATGTATTTTAGGTCGCACGGTTTATCCACAACGGCACGTATGTTCTGCGAAACTATCGTAAGTCCACGTGACATGTACGCGGTGATAAAAGATAACGTCACATTTGGGTAAGCTCAGACTTCTTACACTAATCGCACATGGACGACATAATAAAATATCCCGAACAGCTTTTGGACGTGTTTACGCAAACAAAGTTTGCTCTCGGCTACACCCTATTAGTGTTATATTTGACACATGTTGCTGAAATAGAGTACACAAGATGCTATGTGTTCGTGTGTTCCCATTTTGTCACTCCTCACCCAATTCTAACCTTCTCACGGTCACATTTGATTGGTCTGAAAATGCACATTCACTGTAATTTGGAACAAATGTGAATAACCTCAGTCTCTGATACCGCCACATTTGAACCTTCACTTCAGTATGGAACAAGTGAGATTTCTTTGGGATTTGAGTGCTGCACAGGGGACTGGTTTACGATTATTACAAGTTCGGTTTAAACCTTTAGTGCCAATCACGATCTAATCGTGATGCCATTTTCATACGTGTTAACTCTTTCCAGCGGGAAAGTGTGTTTACCTTCTACGTCATAGAATATACAGAGAGGTTTTGTGGAGCGTTTCGGGACCTTATCTTTACACTCCAAAGCGCTACATTTGCTCCAAATTTAATTTCTCTAGCCGGTGTTTATGTTTGTTGAAAAATGGCGTCGTCTAGCCAAAGGTTACGCACCGAAGAGGAAATAAGTTCCCGAATTATCGGAAGAAAGCGAATTACTTTGAATTTTCAGACCTTGATGAAACCGCTTCTGAGGAAGTACTTATCGGTGTACTTATCAAAATGGATTTACAGAGGAGTAACCAGAGGAAGCATAAAACCTAAATCAACCATTCAGCTACGCAACAACACAAGTGCTAAATTGTACAGTTATCTAAGTTACATTTGTATACTGTTGCATTCTGTCATTTTCATTAATAGTGGGGTCTTGTGCGTGTGTGTGTTTTTGGTAATTTTTTTCAGTTTTCAGCCGTCAGGTTACGCGAATTCATTTTTTGAATTTTAAACACTAGAGCACCAGGGCATTGTTTTAGTAAAGAAATATCTGTAATTTAATTTAATGAATACAAACTTTCCGTGTAGCAAGGTTTTGTATGCCTAGTTATTCATTATTTTGGGGTTTAAATTTTATTTTTCAATTTTCTTTCGTTTTTAATTTTTTAAAAATATTGAAGTCACTTCTCATCTATATAGTGCATATTATACAGTAGACAAAACGTTGACTAAAAATGAAAAAAAGTCATGTCTCTGTCATTTGGTACCCATTTTAGCACTAATAATTTAAAACTCCTCATTCTCTTCTAAAATTGCTTGGCACCTTTCACATAGTATTTTCCTATTTGGACTGACAGTAAAAGGACATTTTAATTCTTTGACTTTTGATGTCTATGCATTTAATTAGCTTAAAGTTACGCTATCACTTTAGTATGCTACAAATCTGAATTATCTAGAATATAGTCACTTGCTTGTAGCTGCACATTGGTTTCAGTTCCCAAACTTTACAAAATTGACCTTTAGGGATTTTGACAATGACTCGCTCCTTTGCTTCAATTCTGTTCTCCAATTATGTCCGGAATAAAAGTGAGTTATTTAAATTGGATAGGTAGAGTCAGACTGAAAAATTTAATGCCATAGCCGGGATTTGAACCACGGATCTGCCGACCTCTAGCCGGTCGCTCTGCCACTGAGCTACCATGGCAACATGCTGGCAGAGCATTGAATTTCTCAACTGACTTGCATGTTGGTGAACTGACACAGTTCCTGTCCTACACACGGCTTGTGTGAAAATGCAACTAATCCAATATGAGTTACTTAAAATTAGAATGTACGTGACTATCAGGAGCGACACTGTAATATGTAATATTTGCTGCGCAAGTAACGTTTTAAATAAACGGGCAGTTTTATGACGTAGGTTAGTGTTGAACCGTTACAGTTTATTAGTCATAAAGGCAAGGTTGCAGATACTATCGCTGTTTCTCTGGTCGTAACGCTGTACCAACCCAGACATCGAACTCTGGTGTGAGAGCCAGCTGAACGTTACGCTCTGCAAGTGCCTCACTAACTGTAGAAACAGTTGACTATCATACAAGCAGACAGGAGACATAACCTTTCCTCAAGCTCCTCATTCAGCAGCTTGCCATTGGAACCGTATAAACGTTTTCTTAGGTATTTTATTTTCCCTTAATGTACTAAAAAAATATAAAAAAAAAAAAAAATAAGAATAAAGATAAAATCTCTATACTATACTCCAATGTCTAATTGCTTACACCGGGGCAAATATTTCAGACCTTATTTCATTTATTGACAAACATTTTTTTTTAAATTTTAGAAAATAAAATAAATATACAATTGTCAGATTAATAACTTAACCTAAATAAATTAAATTATGCATCTGAACCTATATATTTATCAAAATTAAATTTAATATTTTAATGTTTATGTACTAAATTAATTATTATTAATTACCTAAACATTTAAAATTAATATATAGATATATAAAATTTAGTTTATTATTTTACACTATTGTTATTAATTAAATATCAATTTTCACTTTATTATACTATAATTAATATATCTAATTATTTATTATTATCCTATCTCTACACGTACTATGTACATAGTGAATGCAGAAGATATTATAATGCACCCAAAAGCTTTATAGCGACATTTAACCGCAAACACATGTTTTGAGACTCCCCTATTCCAAAAAAAAAAAAAAAAAAAAAAAAAAACATGTTCGTTTGTGTGTGTGTGTCTGTGAATAGCATAGCTAAAAACGAAAAGTCCGTTAAATACCAAACATGGTATTTAAGTTCAGTATCTTCCAAGGATGCGACAAGAAAATTTTCAACAAAGCCCTCCACTCCCAACTATCCTCTATATGGAAACATTTTAGAAATTTTTGATTAAAATATCGCGTATTAAAAACATCTACATGGCAAATAAAATGTACATATATCTTGAATTTTCTGGAAAATCCTCTGAAGACCTCTTCATTCTGGATGACGTTTGTATAACTAGCAAACCGTAAGAGATATACAAAAACTTCCATTCGCCTCCCAAGCCACCGCATGTGAGATTTGTGGTGGTCAGGGGCGCGTTTTCTCCGGTTTCCCCCACCATCGCATTCCACCGGTGCTCCCTATTCATTCCATCTATCACCTTGGTGCCTTGGTAGTAAAAGAAAGTGTACAGAAACTTGCTACACAAAAAATGTGGATCTCACAATTAATGTTATAAGGAGAGCTGTAGAGATAACCGTTTTCGAGATATTTCGGATTATTGGTTTTAATTTTAAGCCACTTAAATGTTTCTCGAACGGGAAGACATTTTTCTTCTTGTTTGATTACTTCTGGCAATCAAAACGATCGAATTTCAATTGTTTCACATGGCAACAGGTTTTAAAAGAAATTGACCATCGCCTTAGCCTGTGCATTTGCTTGTTTCCCGTGTACTTACAAGAAAGTAAGTAATAAGATTAATTCTGCTTATGTTTGTATTGATTAGCATGATGTAGATAAAAGCTTAATCTTTTAAATAAAAGGTTTGTAGCGGAACAGCTAGAGGTGGTGATGTGAGTGGATCACATCAGATTTTTAGAAAAAAGTAAGTTTGTGTGTGTGTGTGTGTGTGTGTGTGGACAGCATAGTTCAACAATTAAAAGAGAGTGAAATACCAAACTTGGTATTTAAACTTATTATCTTCCAAGGATGTGACACGAAGATTTTCAGGAAAATCTCCCCACCCCAAATTATCCTTTACATGGAAAAAATATTTAAAAATTCTGTTTTTCTCAACATTTTCTATTACGATTTTGATTAAAATATCCTACATTATACATATTTACTTCGCAAATAAAATGCATATTCTGAATTTTCTGGGAGTAGTTTCTGAAGACCTACTCGTTCTGGATAGACCTTGTTTATTTTTGGATAACTACTAAACCGTAAGAAATAGACAAAAACTTACCACAAAGAAAATGTAGATCGCTTTAAAACACACAATTTATGTCATAAGCATTTTTGCTTACAGTTTAAAACATTTACACTTTCCTCAGACAGAGTGCTACCGTTTTCTTTTTGTTCTCCTCCTGGCAACGCAAAGAAACGATATTCAAAGAAAATCGCATAGCGACAGCTTTTAAATCATTTGTTATAGCTTTAGTTTATCACATTTCTTTAGTTCACTTATAAGTAAATAAGAATAAGATCATTTTGCTAATGCTTATCTCGATTAGCATAGTGTAGAAAGAATAATCCTTTGTAAGAAGTTTGTACAACAGTTAGAGAAAGCCATGTGAATAACACATCCTACCATAAATTAGCATTAAAATAATATTCCTACCACTTTCAGTTATATTTGCCGCTGTTTCAAACCAGGTTATTGTAAAGGAATGAAACTCTTTAAATAAGATTTACAGAACATGGAAAAAGTTGATAATATATAAGATATTTAATTCAGTTTTGAAAGTGATTAACAAATGAAGGATAATGGCAATATGATTTGAAAAAAAATATTGGCCTTATCTACATTAGCACAATTGAGTTGAATAAGATAAACTTTATCATTAGGATGTGTTGATAAACAGAAATTATGTTTTGGTATGTAAGACAGAAATTTCATAAAAAACCACTAAAATCAACTGTTTTATTTTAATACCATAAAGTAATGTAAACATTCCTGAATATAAACAAATAAAACATAATTGGCCACCAGACGCCATTTTTAAATGCTTAACTGCAGCTACAGCAAAGCATTAGAAATAGAACTGTACTGGACTCGGCAAGAAAAACTTCAGTTCGACGAGATCACATTAGAATCATACGAAGTAAAAAAAAAAAAAAACAAGTTGGGCAGAACAAAAAGAGCAGTGCAAGAAAAAAGGGACAGAAATGGCAACAGCAGAGGAGAGGAAAAGGAAAGCTGAGGGAACAAAATACCAACCTGCTGGATTTTAATGTGAGCCATGCATTCCAATCTTTACTAGTTTTCTCACTATTGATACTTTCAACAGTTTTCTTCCCGTAAAATGTTCCTTGCGGAGCAGCTTTTTTATCACACGAATAACATTTGCTGTAAATGTACACAGAGGTACAATAAATAAGAATTTCTCTAGAATTTACTGTTAGAAGTATTTAAGCATATGCCTTCAATTTTTTAAACATAAACATTATATTTTTATGACAAAAAAAAACCATTCACAACTCTAAAATATTTTGGAGCCTGAACCAAAGGAGACACAGAGAAACCTAGTGAAATTTCAAAAAGTAGATGTATTGCGAACATAAGGTTAAAAATTATGTATACCAACATTTTATTTATTTATTTTTTGTCGTAAGGGACTCTTTTAGTGACGTGACATAAACAAACACATCTAACTATAACCTCCAAACCAATGAAGCAAAATGGATGAATTATCACTGAACTTATTTGCATAATATTACATCTGAGATATAAATTTCAAAAAGCTAGCTTTATCAAAATTTCAGTGATACATGTCCTTAAGAGTAAAGCATATCTGTAATATACATATTAATAAACACTGTGCCACCTCTAGACAAGATTAGAGGACCTTTTAGTGTTATAAAACCAGTGCTGCTAACACATGATTATGTTCTTCCGTCAGACCAACACCCAAAAACCCGTCAAAATGTCCGTGTTTGCTTTCAAAAATAGAATTAAATTCAAACTCAAGATCAGCACTTTGGAAAATTTTCGCGATTAGATCCGAGAGATGATAAAGGTATATAAGTGATTAATCAAAAATATGTAGGAGCAGCTTCTGCAGCTATACGTGGGTTCTGTAGGCACTTTTGACTGTGAGGTGTTTTTTTTTGGTAGTGTTTAACGCCCACTTTAACTACTAATGCCACCGCAGGCGATGACACTGATGATACATGAATGATGATGGAGCACCGGTGGAATACGATGGCGGGGGAAACCGGAGTACCCGGAGAAATCCCGCCCCAACGCCGTTTTGTTCACCACAAATCTCACATGCGGTCGCTTGGGATCGAACCCCGGCCGTCTAGGTGGGAGTCAAGTGGTCTAACCACTCGGCCACGGCGCGGCCCCATAACAGTGAGGTTGAAAAGGGTTCTGCTAATTTTAAACGTTTTCTTACTTTTCATGAAGTAAATCTGACTAGTTCATTTTCAATACTTGCACCGCTCACTACTAGGTTCCCCGGGAACTTCTATCAACCATTCATTTAATTGTTGAGTATTTAACCATTCTTTTCTAAAATGTCGTACACACCGCTTAACCTTCTGTTCAGTAAGGTAATTAAAATTAAGAAAAAATCACTCTAAAGTAACAGTTAAAGACGCACCGAGGTACCACAGTGTAACACCGAATTAGCACTGCGTTCACTACTTTCAATCAGAATTCACATTGATTCATAAAGTAAACAACGTTCGTTATATGTAGAATAATGTGGATAAGTTTTATTTCTAAAGAAAAGCAATATAACATTGATAATTTCTAATAATATCCGTCAAAAATCCGTCATATTTGCCCATCATACAACTAGAAAATCCGTCAAGTTGGCAACGCTGTATAACTCTCGTCAGCAATATACTGGCGTATGTCCTTGAGTTTGTAGCTAGTCAGCCAGCTATCCTCTCCTAATGTCTCATCACCGAGTCCTACAGAAGCACGTGGTGCAGATTAAGCGAAACCAACATTGGAATTGTTCACTACATTACAGAACACGGTCTCTGTTGTACAGTCTCTGCCAGAACTGTTGTACGCACAAGTGGTTTCCAATGTACGAGGGCAATTCAGAAAATAACAGACGATTTGGCATAACTAAATAATAACGAACGATATCAACACAAAACTTGATTTACAAAGTTACAGTACCATACTCTATTTCTCAACTAACAAGACACTCATTTCTGTCAAGACACTTATTGTCACGAGGTACCAGTCTTTCAATGTCGATATTATACTTTTCTACTGCCAAAGAGCTTATTCTGTTTTCTTTAATGCACAAAATGTTCGGTCAATCCAATGTTATATGCAGATAACGCAAGTATAATGCAATGAACGAGTCTTCAATTAGGAATTGGCGCATAATTTAGAGTAATCAAAGAACCAGCATGCATGACAAGGACCGGAGTGAAAGTTCATCATTCGTTATGGAGAAGCTGAAAGTAAATGGCGAGAAAAAAATTCAGAAAAACCAGTGTTTCATTTTGGACCACATACATGACTTTTTGGGTGAAAAATTCCCAATGTAAATGAATCATGGTTCAGATTTTTGACGGCAGAAGAGTGTAAGATCTTTATTGAAAAACCGGCACCACGTGACAATAAACACCTTGATAGTGTCGCCGTCCGTTGTGCGCGCCAATATGTCGCCGTTCATTTGTCTACCTCGGAGTCAGTCTGGGTTACTCTAACAAACAAACGTGTACATACCTCTAAAAAGTCCTTAGATGTGCCGGCTATGGTCGTCCTCGTAGAACACAAGTTTGACTCTCACTGAGGCGGAGAAAGAATTACTGAGGTATGTAACATGGGTTAGGCTTAAAAATAAAAGTACTTCACTTTAGATTCCACTGAATGAATGCTTTTATTTTCCTTTGTTGCTTGTTGAAGCACTAACCCTTCGAGCGACTCCCGACATATTAATTCTTGAAGACGTAGAAGTATTAATAACTAGTGCCATTTTCTGCTATTTATTAAGTTCTTATTTTCGACGGTCATTGTTAATTACTGCGTACATTTCTGTTACGCAACAAATCAACTCATGCGATAACTACAATATCTCGTGTAATAAAATCACATACTTAGGCACCCGCGTTCACACGTACAGCCTATATCGTACCGCGTCCAGCATCACACCTCTATCACGAAGAATAAGTAGCAACAGCAACAATAATAGCAATATTAATGACCTAATTCCTTGTAGGCGCATCGCTTAAATATTTAAAATCTCCAATATCGAACTCCTTCCTGATTAGCTGAAAAGAAGCGCGAAAATAACGTTGTCATGTGACTAATTTTGTAAGTTCTTTGTGTTCAACTCATGTGACCACTCTTTATAATATGAAAGTCCCGAGATTTTAGCTTTTAGGGGACAAACCTTTCTCTAAAAATTACCCTGTTACTTGTGTTTCTAATGCGTTAAAAGTATTGCTCTACAAAGGCAATTGTGTTACTAGCATTAACAAAGAAAGTAACCTTGGCGTGCACAATAGCAAATTCTTCGCCCTAAGGTTTTGTGTTCTACAATCTGCTCACTCTTGACTACTGAAGCAGATATTTCCTATTTGAAACCAATGCAGGAATATTAATTAAACTAATAATACACAGTGGGCTAATATACTGTCGCAATAGTAACGGTAATTACGTTGAAAAATAGAGCAAGGTTCTGTAACTTTATTTACAACGTTTTGTGTTGATAACTTTCGTTATTATTTAGTTACACCAAATCATGTTTTACCTTCTGGATGGCCTTCGTGTCAATTGCAGTGCCTCCCGTTTGCTCCAAATTGAAAGATAAATCTTTGCAAACCAACACCCAACTTCCGAAAATGTGATATGAAAACGGTTGACTGCGAAGAATCCTTTTCACAGAGAATGCTTTATCATTAACACAATCTGATGTGTGACACTAACATGCCTTTCTCTACACACGAACTTATTATAAGGAATTAACCGAGCTGCATTAGCAAAATTTACCTATTACTTAATTCCTTTTAAGTAAAAGAGTACTAAAGGAATGCACTAGGCTAAAGCGATATGCAAATATTTTAAAAGCTGTCGTTATGCGATTGTCATTGCAATTTGCTTCTTTACTTGACCAGGAGTAGAACAAAAGAAAACGGACACTTCCTGTCTGAATAAAAGTATTTTATAACTAAAACCAAAAACAAGGAGTATCTTGGAAATATATATAACAAATCGTGCGTTTTAACGAGGTCTACATTTTTGTGTAGTAAATAAGTAGTATGTTTTCTCTTACGGTTTACTGCTTATTTAAAATTCGGAAAAAATTATCCAGAACGGCAGGTTTTCAGAATCTTTTCCCGGAAAATTCAAAATATACATTTTATCATGTAAGTGTCTGTAACATACGGTATTGTAATAAAAATCGTTAACGCCATTTTTGAGAAAGACATTTTCAAAAATGTTTCCATGTGAAGGGTAGTTTGGGGTGGGGGATTTTCTTGAAAATCTGTGTCAAATCCTTGGAAGATAATAAACTTAAATGCTAAGCTTGGAATTTAACGGTCTTTTAGCTTCTGAGCTATGCTGTTCACAGATACACACAGACCTTTTTCTAAAAATGCTTATTTTGACTCAGGGGTCCCAAAACATATATTTCCTGAGAAATTTCGGTATCGAATTGCTGGGTCGAGTACAATACCTTGTCTATGTACTGTGTACATAGTACGCGTAGATAAAGCAAAATTACAAACACAAGAAGAAATCCTTGAAGGAGATCAGTTTTTGGCAGATCAAGGACATGTTACACCTAAGACTCCATATCACCAACATTTAAATGCTATTGAGTGGGTTTGGGGAAATGTAAAACAGCGGGTAGGAAGTAGACGTTTCATTTCAAGATGAAACATGTGGAAAATCTGTGCCATCAAAGATGTGGAGACATTTATTCGGTGCAATTGGAAAAAGTCGATATCTCTATCATGTTATACGACAGCCATCCAGAAAGTGATACATGATTTGGCATAAATAAGCAATAACAAAACATTTACACAGTTACTCTATTTTTCAATGTATTTCACATTACTGTCACGTGGTACCGGTTTTTCAATGTAGATGTTACACTCTTCCACCGCTAAGGATAGGACACAAGATGCCACTTTGAGGTCTTCGTCGTTTGGGAAATCTTGTGCATCCAAAAAGTCATGAAAGTGAAATACCGGTTTTTCTCAGTTCTTTTAATAACATTTGCTTTCAACTTCTCCATAAAGATTGATGAACTACCACTTAGGTGTTTATCGTATATAAACACTGGTTTTTCCTTCATTACTCGTAAATTATCAGCCATTTCCTCACTGAACACTCATTCAGTACATTATCACCATACACTTGCGTTATTTCCCTATAAAACTCCATTGGACGAACATTTTGTGCATTCAAAAAAAAAAAAAACAACAAAAAAACGAATAAGTTCTTTGGCGGTAGAAAAGTATAACATCGGCATTGAAAAACTGGTATCACGTGACAATAAATGTCTTGACAGACGTTGAGAAATGGCGTAAGGTACTTTAACTTTGTAAATTAGGTTTTGTGTTGATAACTTTCGTTATTATTTGGTTATGCCAAATCGTGTGTCCCATTCTGGTTTGGCTCTGCAGCGGCCGGCTCCACTACGCAGTCTCAAGTTGCAGCATTCTTATATCCTCGCTGCTAAATCCTTGGGAGTTAAGTTGATACACCCACACCAACAGATGAAAAGCTTTACCCGTTTGACTTTCTCAACCAATCACAAAGCAGCATTTCGGTCGGTCGGTCGGTCAGACAACCTTTGCAATATCTGGCTGTTTCCAACCGCGTGCTTAGTTTGTGAACACGTGCACTGAGCTGTTCTGTGCAAGCTACATATTATTCGTTGCTATTGCTGATAGTGTTGGTGTTTGTACGTGAGGGAACATAACAAGACTTTCACAATTGTAGCAGTGGATAGACTTTTGCGGGGAGGTGTGGCGAGGGTGGACGCGGCTTCTGGAACAAGAAAGTGAATCATGTGCACAAAATAATGCGAAAAGCTCAGAAATTAGACGGAATCATCGGTGATGTGAACTTGGTGACGACGACGATGTTGATGATAACAATGACGATGAAGCTTTTGAGAATGATGACGACGGACACTTGGATGGAATTGAGTCATTAAAATTCTAAACCAGTGAAAATCACTTTGTTATACCTTTCTCTCATTGTAACGAGTTATTTTGCACTAATTTGTCTACATTGTCGTAAATACGTAATGTACACTACACACGTTATAGTATCACTGTTATTTTCAATTAACATCAATAATAACTAATTAGCTTCATTATATATCGATATTCATTTATTTTTTTACATGTTTATATTCATCATTACACACTTAGAGACATTTGTGAACAGCTGTTGTTTACAAGTTACTCTGGCAACGCCGCAAAGGCAGCATAGCCAACCTTATGCGAACTGTCGAGTGCTAGGATTCAGCGGTAGGAGTATAGCGCTGCAGCCTGCTATACATCAATAAGGCATATTACTCTCACCCTAGTCCTCCACTAACAAATCCATACACCAAAAGACCCGTCATAACCTAGAAGTGTTTAGTAATTTTTCCGGAAATAACTAAATAAAAATTCAGATATCTATGTGTTTCGAAATTAAAATGGTAGTATTTTTCTCTCATTATTTCCGAGTTTTCCTCGATATTTTAAAGAATCATCAATACAAATTGTATCTTGGTAGCATTTGAAGCCAAAAGACATAACAATTAGGGGATACTTTCAAATGTCTGTGTATATTTCTGAAATGTTACTGTGATTGCATTGCTGTTGTTTTAATATAAATGCCAAATTTAATTTACTTTGCCACATATAAAATATTTCCTAAATGTTAATATGCGAATAAGTTGCATAATACAAATATTCCACGTGTCTCAAAAGTTGAGAAAATTGGTTGGAATCTTCTGAATTGCAGCTTTGACCCACACACAAACTTTAAACGGTGGTATTTCAATAAATTTGATTAGCGAGTTATAATTTTTAAATACATTTTAAACTATTCAGTTAATCATTTTTCATAGATATATGTTCTTGTTAGAAAACATAATATTGGTTTTAGAATATTTTTGCCCTTTTTAACATTACAATAAATATTTATGCAGATTATGAGATATCTTAGTTCTATTGATACCCGTGAACAGTTTGAAAGTGTGAAAATATAGTTTTGAGAAAAACACTTGTTTTGTTAAATAGTATGCTAGGAAAAAGGTGTAGTGTACTACTCTAAATTACTGTAGAGCCAAAAGCAAAGGGGGCAGCTAAATACTGATTCTCCATACCTGCCCAAAGCTTCCAATAATTATTTGTATAGAAAAGTAGGTTTGGATTTTTTACTCAGTTGTAGTAAAAGAGTAATTTCTTGTGTCACTTAATGTAATTAAAACATTTGAAATGTCACATTATGTGGTCGAAGGGCTTTCTATCTTACACAGAAAACATGGCACAGTGTAGAAATTTAAAGTAGTTGTTAAGCCCTAGAGGGAAACCGACATTTGGAAGGATTTTGATCAAATTTCACGTAGCCGTTCCCTTAAACTTGGAGAACTTCATACGCAAAGTCCGTCGTGCCAATACAAGGTGTGTGTGTGTGTGTGTGTGTGTGTGTGTGTGTGTGTGTGTGTGTGTGTGTGTGTGTGTGTGTGTGTGTGCACTTTTGAAACGACAGTTGATGTCTGGTCTGCACTTATTATGTTTGCACTCACAAGATCTGTAAACAAAACGAAACAGACAGTCAGGACGTGTAAACAAATGCAAGCTACCTTTCTGCGGGAGGGGGGGGGGAGACAACAGTGTGCTTCAAAATACAGTTATTCTCAATAATAATGATGTTTCTCCCATGTATCAAAATTCTAGATCGTATGATCACTTGAACAACAATTTGTTACTGTATAAATTCACTGTTCTAATAAACATGAACACATAAAAATTATATTTTAAATAAGTTTAAAAATAAAATCTATTATATTATACTTTATATTAGCTTCAATTAGTGTAGAAATTGATTACTTCTCGTAGTCTCCAAAAGTTTCTGATTTTTCCAAGTTTAATAATTTGCTTCTCAAAGTTGGAGCATTGTATCGAAAAAGTATATGACCATTTAGTTCGTTGTACTTTTCAGAGGCAGGATGAAAATTTTGAAAGAAATGATTAAAAATTGCAACATGTGGAGCATGTTAAGAATGTAAAAGTGCTGCATTATTACTACCCAGCTCCTACGCAATTATTGCTTAAGTTAATTGACAGTTAAAGTGCGTCTAAAGGGAAAACTGTATATTTTCTTAAAGTTTTGAACTCATTTAAAATTATTTTAATTTTACATAATTTTGGGTCAAATTTCACAGATACAGTACCTTAACTCAAAAGATTGCTCAAACCACTGAATGAGCAGTTTCGATTGAATATATCTGAAACACTTTCGAAGGAACAGCATAATTAATGCAGAGATTGTATTATTTAACATTATAATTGCTAAACAGGAATTTTAAAACTACGGCCCACACAAAGTAGGATAACAATAATTATAGTTAGGAACACGCCTAAGAATAGTCGATAATAACTTAACACAAGATATAGTTACACATTCTATGTGCTCAGTTTGTTAATCAATTTATCGCTGTGATAATTCCAAAGTTGCTGCATTTAAATACACTGATCTTACAAGCAACTTCAACTTTTAGAAGCTTTTGTTTTCCCTAGCGTACTCGTAAATAGAACGGTAACACATTCTATCCCAGCGCTGAGAAGCTCTTAAGAAAGAAGAAATAAAATGACGAAAATATCTATCTTGCATTCCCTGCCTGTATTTTACAAAAGGACAACTGGATCGATATGCTGCCAACAGTAAATACAGGCGCGAGCTCCCAGAACAAGAAGGGCGAGAGAAAGTTAGGGCGACGAAGAAAATCGAATCCTCTACTCGGAACGTTTTACAGATGTAAGAAGGTGCCCCAACAACATAGAAAACAGTAGGGAGAATAAAAAAGCACATGCATGGGAAACTTTACACGCATGCTTATGCAGAAACCTGGCGCCTGGAAAGAAAAGCGATATTCTCTGCGATGCATCTATTCCTTTTCCAGAGAACCAAACATAGCCTCGCATGACACCTGCCGTTCAAAAGCAGCAATATCTGCGTCGATGCTAATAACCTCAGTGGTCATTATGACAAGGAGGTGGTGAGGATAACAATAATTGTTGTAACATACGGCTTCATTGCACTTTAATTCATTAGGTACTGATGTCTCATTACAGCTGCAGTAGAGTGTACAAATATAAATAATAATATAATCTTAAAATCAATCCACAACCCAGTCAGTATCTAGTTAGAAGGAATATCTTTTATTGTCTTCTTTCTCTTTAATCCATTTTGCTCGTGGCAGCCCAATTTAATGCTAATACCCCTTTGTGTTTCTGTAAATTTGAATCAAGTCCCATGCAATGCAGAGGTAATCCGAGTCCATTGTTGTTTCAGACTCTTTGTAGAATTATTGTACTACTAACTGCTAACTTACTACCACTACCACTAATAACAGTAACAATAAACATAGTGTGTGAGGGTGAAAGTAATCATAAGCACGTATAAATGCGATACCATCAGTAAAGGCGACATCAAAGTGATGGACAGGGTAGTGATGGCGAGGATGATAAGTGTGGTGAGTTGACGATCAACAGTGCCTGATGTTGACGGTTAAATTAAATTTAATGGAGTGTTACTTACTGCTGCGGTTCTCAGATCCCATTCTCTATTGGGCATGAAATGCCCCTAAATTTTGCTCAGAGACCTCTTTATCAGGTTTGAGGTCCTATTACGTGCTGTAAATATACGGCTTTACTTCCCTTCCGAAGGAATGATCAAAGAAATATGTAGCCCTCCCCTGGGTCTGAACCCGTGATCTCGGTAACCAGAGGCTAGTTCATTATGCCTAATCCACGAAAGATGGAGTGGTGCTGATGATAAGGGAAATAACAATAATGATACAGTGATAGCTCTTTCCTCCATTTTTTTCTCAATATAGCATTCCACAGGCGGAAAGCAGGAAAGGTATGAAAGTTTCAAAGTAGTACAATGGGAACTAGTCGAATGAACGAATGTGAACGATTGGGTCACTGTGGTGGATTAGAGGTAGAGTATCGAAAAAAAGCCCAAGACCCCGGTTCGAATTCCAGTCGGAACATATACTTTTTCAAGTCTGATTCATTTCCCACTTAGTGGCTTCGCACGGTTAGTGAAAACCATTTACGCAAACACAGTGCAACGAATCTTTGTAACATTGTAAATGTAAGAGACTACGAAATAAGCAACAGTAACTATGTGAAATGTCCAAAGATCTGGATTCATGCGACCAGCAGCTCTACCACATTGAAATCGAGGGAAAGAGTGATGATGATAGTGTTCAGCACTGCAGTACGTGTTGATAAAAGTGTGACGTGTTCCATTCTTTAACTATTTTACAGCAAATATTCTTACAAAGACTCATTTTATCCACTTGAGACTAATCGCTAAACGAGATAATGATAACTTATTTCACCATTTAGCATACATACAATGCAATAGGTTTCGTCAGCAACTTATTAAAATGCATCTATATTTAAATATTCTTGTAAATTGTAAAAATTAAATTCCTTAATTATGTTTTTAACATTAATTATAAAAGAATTCGCACCTACAATTTGTCTTATATTTAACGGTAGTTTATTATACAAATTTCACTCCAAGATAAAGATGAGAGTTCAGAGACATCTGTAACCGAAATTTAGGACGTACCGTGTTATTTCCACACCTTGTATAATGGTTGTGTATATCAGAAAAAAACAACTCATCTGTCTTTTGTAGATGAATAAAATGCAAGCATGCAAATGCATACAAAGATGCCACAGTTAAAATCCCAAATTCTTTAAAATGTTGGCGAGAACTACAATTTTTTATTATTCTCAGAGCTTTCTTCTGGAGCAAAGATTGGCTAACCCACTGCTACCCCAGAGCAAAATACCATAGTTTAAATGGCAATGAAATAAACTATAATAAACATTGGCATAAACAGTAAAACCCTTTAATGGCTGGTGGCTAAAATTCTGTTCTCTTTACATGCTCAAGTGTAAACAATAAATTATTATTAATAATAATAGCAAAAAAAATAGTTTCTGTTTGAGAAAATAATTTGCAGAATTTAAACCAATAACGACGATTATCTCCATATAACAATATATGTATGTGAATCCATGCATAAGCCCGAGAACATTTAGATTTAAATAAAATGTGTATCTTAAATTTCCTGCGAATAGCCTCTGAAACCGTCTTTATTCTAGATGACTTCGTATAAATATTAAACTGTAAGAGATAGACAAAAGCTTATCAGATCTGGTTAGAACACACAATTTATGTCACATGTATACTTTTCTGGAGTTACGATTTCCGAGGTATTCTTGATTATTTGTTTTAACATTTCCAATACTTAGACTTTTCTCAAATGGGAAGTCGTTGTTCGGTTTTCTTTCTGCTGGTCGAACGAGAATAGCGGGATTTCAAAACAATCACATAGCGAACGACTTTTAAAAGATTTAATTATCGCTAAACCTTATAGTATTTGCTTATTCCTCTTCTACAAGCAATATTACCGATAGGTATAATAATAGTTATTTATGGTGAAAGAGCGTAAAGTCATGGCTTTGGATTCGAGCGGAAATATTGTGAAACGAGACACAGTTGACAATTTTTTGATATTAAAAGGAACGAAAGATGAAATAAATTTGAGTTAAGTTTGAGCCATTCACCAAGGGTTATAGCTAGTTCCTTTCTAAACACCACTTTCTAAATTTCTCATATTGTGCCTCAAACTTTTCGGGATTTAGTAGGCAGTAAATTTGATTCTACTTTTTTCGCAGCTCTAAGGATACCATAATTCTTAAAACTTGCCATTTTCTCAAATTACATCTCACAACAACAATAATATTGGTTTGTCACGGCCTGCTATTATTTGAGTTCTTAGTAATGGTAAACATACGGTGTATATATCTGCTTATTTTTGCGAGCGTAAAGTTGGAACCAAATTATTTTACTCTTGCATTTTACGCCTGCTGCACTTCTTTGCGCGTGGATTCCTTAAAAACCAGCTTGTAATCTGAAATGAGTTCGTAAACTACCCAATTACGCTCGTTGTAGAAAAACAAATGCTAATATTTATCTTGATAAGCATGAAGTATACTGAAGCTTTGCATGAATAATTTGGTGCAGCATAGCTGGAGAAAGTTATATGAATGTGGCACATCAGATTTTTCTGGATTCAGGGACTCTCAAAGATGTATTTGCTGTGAAACCATGGTATTGAATAATCTGGTGGAATGCAATACATTGTACGATTGCCATCCAGGAAGTGAGAGACAATTTGGTATAACTAAATAATAACGAAAGTTATCAACACAAAAGTTTATTCACAAAGTTACCTTACTGTGTTTCTCAAGTAATCGTCATTGCTATCAAGGTATTTATTGTCACGTGATACCGGTTTTTCAACGCAGATGTACTCTTTCACCGCTTAGGATCTGAGCCAAGATGTCCTGCCGTTTTGAGGTCTTAATGGCTGGGAAACATTTTCCATCCAAAAAGCCAAGTACGGTCTCCAAAGTGAAACACAGTTTTTTCTAAATTCTTTTACCAACACTTGCTTTCAACTCCTGCATAACGATTGGTGAACTTCCACGCCGGTGTTTTTCGTACATACTGGTTCATCTTTGAATACTCGTAAATTAAGCGGTATTTCCTCAGTAAAGACTCGTTTATTGCATTATCACTATACACTTGCGTTATTTACCTAAAAATTCGATTGGCAGGACATTTTGTGCATTAAAAAAGAATAAGTTCTTTGGCGGTAGAAAAGTATAAAATCAGCATTGAAAAACAGGTACCGGGTGACAATAAATATCTTGACAGAATGGAAATTGCGTTGAGAAATAGAGTAAGATACTGTAACTTTGTAAATAAATTTTATGTCCATATCTTTCGTTATTATTTAATTATGCCAAATCATCTGTCACTTTCGGATAGCTCGCGTATTTTCTATGAAACCATGGTACTGAATAGTTGGGTGGAATGCATGGTACAGAAGATAAAACGACCCGGGTTGGAGTAACGAAGATTTACTGTAACAGCGAGAGTAGGATATGAGAGCGTACACACCTCTGACGCAGAAAGGTCACATCTGCTAATCTCCAACACCCTCAGGGCGTCAAGTAATGCACCTTATATTATACTTGAGTAGGCTAAAAGGTTCTCTGGTGTAACTCGTTCAGCGTGTTGATGTTTTACTCTTTGGTCTGCATTACAATATCACAGAAAGTGAAAAAACCTGTAATCATCACATTAAGGCTGTCGAATATATTACACTACGTCAAACCTTCTAGCACATTTTAAAAGGATAACACCATAAGCTGTAATCATTGTTCTTATATCATTTCGTTTAAAATATTGTTTGTCATTATGTTGAATTATAAACAAATTGACTTTAAGTTTTTGTTACCATTATCTACAGCATTTTCATCTAAAATAATCTAAAACTTACTCTTAATGAGACAATTTCTTAAGGAAGATTAATTACTGCTACAATTATGATTATGAATAACAAACACAGCAGCCAAAATAGTAATTAATAGTTGTCAAAATAACTTTCATTTTATTCTGAATATTGGCTTCACAATGCACTTAATTTTTTCCTCCCATTTTTTCACAAATCCTTCATGTGCTTCATTAATGGCTTGTGCTTTGCTTCCATATATTTGCAGTCTTTTGTAATAACTATGTTTTGAACTGTACAGCATTTTGTGTGACTCATAATAGGAAATGAACAGTTTGGCTGTAGCCACTGAACATGTGCAATGTCTGCCATTTTATTTTCTAATATCAAATGTGATCAAAGGTGTGATGGTGGGTATAGCTTTTATCAGAGAAGTATGTCACAGCTAGATCTGGTGAAAGCTACTGTATTACACTGTAAAATGTTTTATCATATAATACGAGGGTCGGCTGATAAGTCCCGGGCCTCTCATAGATATGGCGTCATTAGGCCAGTTAGACGGTAGCATCATAAAGTTTAACTCTAAACTAGCCTGTATCCATAGTTACAGACCAATAGCTTGTTTAGTTTTCGAATGACAGCATTTTAAACAAGACAACTTTAGAGTTTTCACTAAAATGGAGGATTTGGAAAAACGAGCAGTGATTAAATACTTCCATTTGAAAGGCTTAACGCCTAAACAAATCACGGAGGAGATGGACAGTACATATAAAGGCTCTGCCCCTTCATATTAAATTATTAAAAGGTGGGTTGCAGAATTTAAAAGGGGACGTACGAGCACTAGTGATGAGCCTCGCTCTGGACGCCCTGTAGAAGTGACAACTCCAGAGATCATTGAAAAAATTCATCGTCTAGTACTGGAAGACCACAGATGAAAGTTATTTGAAATAGCAGAGGCTGTAAACATATCAAAAGAACGTGCAGGTAATATTTTAAGTAATGTTTTGTTCTTTCACCAGGTCTGTAAAAGATGGGTGCCGCGTTTGTTGACACCTGATCAAAAATCGCAAAGAAAAACTGTTTCTGTTAAGAATGTGGAGCTCTACTGTAAAACTCCCAGTGAATTTTTGAGAGGATGAATACTATGGATGAAACTTGAATCCATCACTACACTTCAGGAATTAAATCACAGTCAAAACAGTGGATTGCATCAGGTGAACCAAGTCAATTTTGTCAGCTAACAAGGTTATGGCGAGTGTTTTCTGGGATGCACAGGCATTATTTTTATTTATTACTTGGAAAAGGATAAAAGTATCACTGGTGACTACCACGCAAGCTTGCTGCAACGTTTGAGTGATGAGGTGAAAAGGAAAATACCTCATTTAGCCCCCCCCCCCGTTGTTTCATAACGACAATGCTCCGGCCCATCGTTCAATCATTGCAATGGGAAAAATGTGCGAATTAAAGTTCAAATTCGCTTGAACATCCACCCTGTTTCCCAGATCTAGCACCCAGGGACTACCACCTGTTACCAAACCTAAAACAAATTTCTTAGAGGACCAAGATTTCACAGCATTTCATTGATGCGGTAAACAGATTTTGAGGGCCTTCATAAATCACACTATAGAGATAGTTTAATTAAATTAAAACACAGATATGACAAATGTATTAGCTTTTATGGAGATTTTGTTGGGAAATTAAGCAAAAAAAAAAAAAAAATTAAATGCTGTTTTCATTGAGAGGCCCGGAATTTATCAGCCGACCCTCGTATAGGCCTTAGAACTGCGCAGGACGTGAAACTTGTATCACCAGGGATTTGCGAGGCCGCGCCGTAGCCGAGTGCATAGACCACTCGCCTGTCACCTAGGCGGCCCGGGTTTCATCCCAAAGCAACCGCACATGGGATTTGTGGTGGACAAAGCGGCAGAGGTGTAGGTTTTTCCGCGTTCTCCTGTATCCCCCGCCATCGCATTCCACCGGTGCTCCATGAATCATCAGTGTCATTGCCTGCGGTGCCATTTGTAGTAACAGCGGGCGTTAAACACTATCAAGAAAAAAATTTAAAAAAGGGAGGTTACACTAGAGAATGCAATTAGCTCGCAGTTATGTAGTGAACGTTACGAAATTCCAAGAACTCCAGTAAGAAACAATTTCATTTAGATCAAGGTTCAAATTCCGGAGAGTCAATATGTTCAAATGTCTAAGGGACGCGCGTGCAAAGCGCGCGCAGACTATTTCTAAGAACCAGCAAAGGGAATGTGTACTTTGGATTGACCAGTGAAAGAGAATGAAAAGTGTATCTCAGATTCTAACTTGAAGTATAAAATATGCTAACGTAGAACGTAAGATCAATTGTGGGGTAGTCACTAGTAGTTTGGACTTAGGTTAATAAAGGAAAAATACATCGCTATATTTAGCTGTACTGTCGCCTCTTGCCCTCCAAGTTACCTGCCTTCTTGCCTTTTGCGCTACAAGATTTTGCTGCTAAAACCTTTACAAGTCACGGAAGCCTGCAGCGAAAGGCTCAGCACCCGTTCAGCGGTGTTCGATAAGGGATTCACCGTATAGTAGGTTAGTGAATCACGGTGATTTAAACTCACAATTTTATTACGGAGACAAATTTTACCTACAAAAATAGGTTCTAAATACACTGGGAGATCGCATAATTAATAAGACGTAGTTATAATTCTTGGCGCTCTTTTATTTACAAACAAATGGTTTTTCATCTTAAGACAATTGAAAACTCGTTCCTTATAGATCAGTTATTAACGCTCTTAGTGTCAATCACGATCTAATTGCGATCCGAAAATTCTGCGAGAATTGCTAATCACGATCTAATCGTGATCCACTTTCATATGTTCTAATTCTTTCCAGCGGGAAAGTCTGTGTATTTTCTGTATCATAGCCACACAGAAAGCTTTTCTGGAGCATTTCGGGACCTTTTCTTTACGCTCCAAAGCGCTAAATTACCTCCAAGTTTAATTTTTCTATTCGGTGTTTATGTTGGTTGAAACATGCCGTCCTCTAACCAAAGAGGAAATAAGAGCTGCAGTTTGCGATGTAGAGCAAGCGAGTGATTTTGAAATGTTAGACCTTGATAAAAGCGTTTCTCACATTGACGTAAGAGAGGAAGGTATACTATATTCTACACTTATTAAAATTGGTTTACAGAGGTGTAACCAGACGACGATGACAATGTGAATCAACCGTTCAGTTAAGCAACAACAGAAGTGCTAAGTTGTTACACCTGTACCATATTGCTTTAAGCCATTTTCATTAATAGCAGTATCATACTGATGTGTATGTGTGTCTTTTTGGTGATTTTTTTTTCAGTTTTCAGCCTTCAAGCTATATGAATTCATTTTTTGTATTTTAAAAAATAAAACACTAGACCAAAACAGGATGCCGTTTTAGTAAAAAGAAATCCGTACTTTCATTTAATTAACCATTCTTTGTATCAAGGTTTTTTATACCTTTTATTTGATTATTTTGGGATTTTTAATTTTATTTTAAAAATTTTGTTTCGTTTTTAACTTTTTAAAAATATTAAAGCTACTTTTTATCCATATAATGCATATTATACAGTAGACAAAATTGTTTACTAAAAATGGAAATAGATTTAGCTGCCAATGTCATTTGGTACTCATTTTATTACTAATAATTTAAAACGTTGCATTCTTCTCTCAAATTGCTCGACACTTTTCAGACAGCACTGTGCTATTCGGGTTGGCACTGAAAGGGTTAGCTCCACTGAATATTGTCAGTAAATTTAACTGGTGTTGTCCACACCGCTGAAGCAGCTTTGCCAGCAGAAAAACCACCGCCTCAGTCTGCTAAAATGGCCGCAGTCTGTAATGCACACTAATATGTGCGATTTTACTCATTCTGATTTTCTTACTTAATTTATTCGTAAAATATCAGGATGAGCAGAAAATGGAAAGTTTGGCATCGCTCATATCTACCCGTTGCCGAAGGTAAGCTCAGCAGTTGGTTTGGAATTATCCGGAAAAGTTCTTATGTCAGAGACAAATTGGGTTCCCGCTCCAGAAACGACTATTGAATTTCGAGATTGCTTTTGTATCTGGTTAAGGTTCCGGTTTAGGAAAGGAAATCGGTAAGCCTGTCAGAACAAACAACTTCATCGATTGCGGTCGTTACCCATAAGAACTGGCACATCCGCCGCTTCTCTCGCGTCTGGATTAATGACATTCCGCTAAATAATGCCTTCGCATTGCTTCTCTTTAAGAACCAGCTGGAACCGTCAACCACCTTATTTTACGACCTTAAGCAAAAAATCTGCTGTACTCCATCCACAGGAAATTGTTTATCTTTTCTCCAAACAAGACTATTCATTTATCTACAGCATTCTAATTGAGATAAACATTAGCAACAATTCTCTTATTAGCTGCTTCCGTGTAAGTAGAATGGAAATAATGCATTATACCATAGTCAACTCTTTTAGGAGTGCCTATGACTGAAAAAATTAATTTTAGCTCCATTAAATAATTTAAACATTCCTGAATACAAAAAGAGTGTATCTGGGCAACAGGTGCCATTTTGAATGCCTTAAGTCAAAGCATTAGATGTGAAACTGTACTAGTCTCCGCAAGAAAAACTTACTTCAGTTAGACGAGATCTCATTCACACCAGGTAAACTAAAAACAAAGTTGTGCAGGAGAAAAGCAGCAATGCAACAAGAAAAGGACAGAAAAGGCAGCAGCAGAGGAAAGTAAAAGGAATGCTGGGTGCAAACCACCAATATGTTATATTTTAATCCGAGTCATGCATTAAAATCTTTCTTTGTTTTCTCGCTATTGAATTTTCAGTATTTTTCTTCTTGTAAAATGCTTACGGAGCAGTTTTTCTCCTACAGAAATAAAATTTGCTGTGTGTGTTCACAGAGAGAAAATGAATAAGAAATACCCTAGGTTTCATTGTTAGATGTATTGAAGCATATGTTTTCTATTTTCAAATACAAATATTATATTTTATGACAAAACAACAGATTCATAATACCAAATATACAAAATACCTCTAGAATAAAGAAATCTTCGGAGGTTATTCCAAAAAAAATCAGGACATAATATTTTACTTGGCGTATAAACATCTTTAATTAAAGTCATGATACCCATTGTTTACAAAGTCGGATATAGTAAACATTTTCCATGTAAAGGGTAGTTTGGGGTAGGGGATTCTTTCTAGTGTCGCATTCTGCGAAGATACTAAGTTTGGTATTTAAGGGGCTTTTCGTTTTTGAGCTATGCTGTCCAAAGATCTACACACATGCGCGCCCCGACATTTTTCTAAAACTTTTTTTTTTTTTTTTGCATTCTCAGAACATTATTGGTGAAATCTCGGTATCGAATTTTTGGGTACAATACTCTAGCTTTCCTATACCATATGTACATAGTACATGTAGAGAAAGTAATAAGTCTGAAGGTTTGTGAAAACATTTTTTGCCACACTAAGACAGATAATGTCACATTGGAAGTATTATTCCATTACAGGAATGTAGCTCCATTTTGAAAGCACTGGGGACTGAGAGTGTAATAAACGCCATTTTATAACACATTTGGAGTTCACTTCCACTGTCAGATTTCTGAACAAACGTCTGGTAGCTAACATTTGAATTCGTTCTGAAGCGAGGTAAATGTGGTAAGAAATGAGATTTTGAGAAGCGAATGGCCACATTTGTTGGCAAGCAGACGTTAAAGGAATGACTGGATGCTCCATCTGCAACAACACATTCTTCTTTTTGCTCTCTTCTTCTCCCTTTTGCAACAAACCTTTAACTTACTATAACGCCAACCAGATCGAAATATCAGCATTTGAGACTTATTATTAAATGTTTGCTTTTTCAAGAACAATGTATTTACGATATAGAATGTAATGTGTTCCACTCAAAAATTCAATATTTAGATTTTACCGGAAAATATGTTTTGAGCCCCCCCCCCCGAATAAAAAAACATTTTTTAGAAAATTTTGAACCTGTAAGTTTTTGGTAGCATAACTCAAAAACGAAAATGTCGTTAAATACCAAACTTTGTATTTAACTTACGAATCCTCCAAGGATGCAACACGAAGATATTCAGGAAAATCCCCAAACCCCCAACTACCTTTTACATCGATCATTTATCAAAGAAAAGCTCTCACGAATTTGATTAAAATACCTTATATTTATATGTGTTTATGACAAATGAAAAGTAAATGTTCAATTTTCTGAGAATAGTTTGTGAAGACCTGCTCATTTTGCATGGCTTTTCTATAACTCGTAAACGTAAATAATAGATAAAAACTTACCATACAAAACATGTAGATCTTGTTAAAATAAACAATTTAGCAGATTGCATTTTTTCTAGCTTTAACCATTTCCGATGTATTCCTTGTTATTTGGTTCATTTTTAAAATATTTATACTTTTTTCAAACAGAAGACCGTCCATGTTTTTGTTATTCCCTTAGTTCCCTTCTACTTATAAGTAACAAAGTAATACAATCTTTCTACTAATAATTATTATTTAATCTGCATCATGACAATCGAGATCAAAAATAGCAGAAATTCTAGTTTCACTTGCTTCGTTGTAAGTAGACGGGAAATAAGGTAACACGCCATAATTAAACGCTCTAAAAGCTGTGCCTAGTCGCTTGTCATCGAAACCCACTTCTTTGCATGGCCAGGAATAAAACAAGAAGAACACGGACGACTTTCTGTTTGAGAAAGTATAACTGTTTTAAAATAGAAACAAATATCCAGGAATATCTCGGAAATAGCTAACTCCAAAAAACGTATGTATATCACATAGATCATGTGTTTTAACAAGATCTTCACCTTCTGTGCTGTAAATGTTTTTCTATCTCTTGCGGTTTATAAAGTCATCCAAAATGTCCAGGTCTAATGTGGCTATTTCAAAAAATTCAAGATAAAATTACTGTGTCATAAAAATGAATAAAACAGATAGTATTTGAATCAAAATTGATAAAGCCATTTTTGAGAAAAGTCAAACATTTCTAAAAGTATTCCATGTAAAAGGTAGTTGGGGGGGGGGGGGTGGAAGCTTTTCAAGAAAATCTTCCTGTCGCATCCAAAGGCTTTTTGTTTTTGAGTTATGCTGCTCAGAGACACACATATACACGCATACACGCAGACAGACACAGGACGTTTTTCTAAAACCATTTTTTTTTAACGCAAGAGGACTCAAAACAAATAATAGGGCCATCCAAAATATAACGAAAGATTTCGCATAACTAAATAATAATGAACATATCAACACAAAGCTTTATGTACAAAAATACAGAACATTACTCTATTTCTCAACATAATATCCAATCAGTCAAAACATTAACTGTTACATGATACCACTTTTTGATGTTGATGCTATACATTTCTACTGCAAAAGAACTTATGCGTTTTTATGAATGTACAAAATTTTCGGGCAATCGAGTTTTATAGGCAAATAACGCAAGTGTATAATGATAATATAATGCACGATTCTTCAGTGAGTAATCAAGAAAGACCAGTTAGCCCGACAAAGGAACTTCATCAATCGTTATGAACGAATTGAAATCGAATGTTGATGAAATAATTCAGAAAAACCATTATTTCACTTTGATCAACATACAGGACTTTTTGAGTGGAAAATATTTTGCAACCGGTGAAAATCTTAACATCTTGTCTCAGATCTTTAGCGGTGGAAGAGTATAACATCAGTACCACGTGACAATAAATGCCTTGATAGTAATGGTGATTAAGTTTAGAAATAGACAAACGCACTGTAACTTTGTAAAGAAAGTTTTGTGTTCATATGTTTCGTTATTATTTTAGTTACGCCAAAATGTTCATTACTTTCTGGATCGCCTTCGTATTTCTGGTGAAATTTCGGTGTCGACTTTTTTTTAATGGAATACAAAACCTTCTATAGCTACTACGTACATTGTACATACGTGTAGAGAAAGTAAGAGGACGAAGAATGCTTCTGCTGTTCTACAGCATGGACTTCCTCCGTAATAAAAGGCTTTAGAATAATTTGTTATAAATTCAATACTAATAGCAGTCATTGAGTCTGCAATGCCAAATATAAATGGGCGTCAATGAAGACTGAAAACAAAAGAGAACGCCATTAAATTCGCGCTTAAAGCGGCTAACTCGATTCATAAATTGCTGCGATATTGTGTTGGTGAACAAACGCAAAGAATTGAAGTTATTGAGTCTGTGGATTTGCGGTACAATTGTTTTAATCTGACTTATTGGCAACTGTCCGAACAAGGAATGCTGGGGTGCCCACTCTCCACGCCTTCGTTTGTACCAAATACATCGGAAGCGGTGCCGGTGTTTCCCCCCTGCGCACACGGAGGCATAACACACACCTGCTGTACACAAGGTCACGGTGCTCTTTCTTCTCTGTTCTGAAAGTGTAGTATTGAGCTGACGGTGATATCGTGTGGTTGAGTTATTACCAGTGTCCTTTATTATTTCGTCCTGTACGTTTCTTTTTTGGTAGTGTTTAACGCCCGCTTTAACTACTAATGGCACCGCAGGCGGTGTCCTGTACTTAGTCACAAAGTGTATTATGGCTCAGCATGTATTTATTCATGATTGGTATCTCTTAACACATTTTGTGAGTGGACTCTCAATAGTGTATACAATAGCAAAATTGACCCACATTTAATATCTTTCACGTTCGAGGCTTTTTCCGCTTTCATAGATAAGTGTGTACACAAAATAATCGCTTTTGGAGCTCTGAGAAACCTTAATATTCTTCATGACATACTCCTTCATGACGAAAAATTGGTGTACGGTGGGCCATTAGTGGAGAAAGTGTTATAGGGCCCAATTTTTTCGAGTCAACAGTTGACGCCCATATATACATGAATACACTTTTGTTCCCTTTTCTTTAGAGAATTAACAGACAAGGAGTGTGATTCTGCCTTTTTGCAACAAGACTCTGCAACAGCTCAAACAGCCAATCTTTCGATGAGAACAATTGAAAGTGTGTTTCAGGACATAACTATTATTAAAGATTTGTGGCCCCTTCGGTTTCCCGACCTTATACCTGTGATTTCAATCTGTGGCGTAACTTAAAAGTATAAGGTATACAAGACAACCCACACACCCTGGAAGAATTAAAACAAAATATCCGCCAGGAAATTGATAGCATTTCTCAACGTGAGCTAGTAATAGAGATTTTTCTAAGGAGGTGCCTAAAATGTATGGACAACAGCGGTGGCCAGTTTCAGCATGTCCGTTAATAACATTGGTAATGTAAGCCTTTACAAGTAGTTTTAAGAATGTTGCATGGTTTCATCCGTGCCTTTCTATGACAGCAGCAGACAGCGAGCGCCTAGGGTGCGGACAGCAAAACACCGTGCAGCCAATTCGGACGTTTTTGGATCACCCAGTTTGATTCTCTTTTAATGCCTTTTGCTTATCCTCTTTAAAGTGTAGTTATAGACTTGCGGTGTGTGGTAGTGCTGGCAGATGGCACGCGAATGCGGAGTTGGGAAGATGAATCTGTGTGTTTGGCGGCTGCACGGCGGATCCTGGCACCGGGACGAAGAGCTTTGACTCAGTGAGATAGGGTACTGTACTTATGCGGTAGTAATAGATATACAACTCACTTCCTAGCTCTCATTAAGACTTTCACATGTCCACATCTGTTGCATCAGCTATATCTAACCACCACACTGGCCGCGCCGTGGCCGAGTGGTTAGACCACTTGCCTCTCACCTAGACGGCCGGGGTTCGATCCCAAGCGACCGCATGTGAGATTTGTGGTGGACAAAGCGGCGCTGGGGCGGGTTTCCTCGGGGTATTCCGGTTTCCCCCACCATCGCATTCCACCGGTGCTCCATCATCATTCATGTATCACCAGTGTCACCGCCTGCGGTGCCATAAGTAGTTAAAGCGGGCGTTAAACACTACCAAAAAAAAACAAAAAAAAACAGCACACTCACGCGCACAAGCTCACAAATACTTTTAGAAGCACAGACAAATCTTGGAATTTCGCAAACACGCGGAAGCCATTTTTCTCATTTGGTTCAGTGGACAAAAAAAAAAACATTTCTGGAAATTTTGCATTGTGAGGTTTTACTTTCTGTGGGAAAAAATGGTACACAAAAGAAAACTGTGCGTTATGTCTAAACGAGTTTTGGACAGTAATATTTGGTTTAGTGAGACTTAAATGATAATGATGAGCGCGCTCAAATACTAAGGTCATCAGCGCTCTTATAAAACAAAGTTAAATAAAAACATCAAAGGTAAAATAACAACATAAAATAGACATTAAAATTAAAAGAAGAAAGTAAATTTAAAAACCGGGGAATAAAACAACACAGGAATCCAAAACAGTACAAAAAGGAGCGAAAAGGACACAAAGTAACTAAAACTCGGTCGAGGGGAAGAAAGCAGTTAAAATCATTAAAACTCATGAACTTCCGCTCCATTAAAAACAATGGTTAAAAATGAAAATAAAAAACTAAATCTGTATTGGATACACCAAGTTCGAAAGGAAAGTAAAAACTCTATCGAACTCTCTGTGGTCGTAGGCAAGGACCAAGGCATGATTTTGGAAAACTGAGTTTGTTCTGCTGGTGCGATCACCTTGTAGACATCACGCTCAGAAAGTATAATTAGAGAAACTGCGATTGCCTCAATAAATGCAACAGATTAGCACATTTGCTCCCACGTATCTTTCGAACAAATGTTGAGCTGAATGTCTTAAGCAGACAGTCTCTACCAATTAGTCTGCATGCTTAATGGGGCATTTTAATTCAGTAGCTTAATGTTATCTTGTTTCTCATTAAGTAATCACTTTGGATGCTTGCTTGCTAGACGTGTTTGCCTCTTTCATTCGTATCTTTACCCTGGTTTTGCATCATTTAATGCGAGAGAGTGTGCTCGCCTCAAAGATGAAAGCGAGTTGTAATGAAAATATGTGGGGCCGCCCAACTCCGTAAATGAAAGAGATGCGGTGGACCTTGCGATCGATAAATGTTTATTTGAAATACCCTGAGAGCACTCGTTCTGCTAATGTAAAGTGAAATAGAGCACTCTTAAAGCTTATGCTAATTGGACATGTATTGGGGAAGAAAAAGTAGCTTGCACAAAAAGAGTGGCATATAATCGTCCTAAAACCAACACAAGATCTTCCCCACAAATATATGTAGAGTCCCGATGAGAAGAGATATTCTGCTTCGCTTTCCCAAGTCTGATGTTCAAACATGCATCTTTGGTGGCAAATAAAATAAGGGTCTTTCCGATGTCAATTGCGAAGGCAAAGAGCACGGTCTGCCACTGACTTCTCAACGCTGACCAATAATTTCATTTCCTGCTAGTAAACTGTGTTCCTATGCAACCTGTTAGTGGAGTACATGTCTTGATAAACTACATCAGACCTAATAAAGAAAATTACACCAATATTTGCTTCATTTATAAACTAAAAACGTTGTTATCGTGCTACTGAAGAGGTTAACGTGTGCTTTAAATTTGTTAATAGATAACACAGTGATTACTCTGGGAGGTCCCCAACGTTTTGCAGTGCACCAATGAGCGCGTCACTTCAGCCAACAAATGCGTAGAAATCACAAATGACAGAAAGAATTTAACTACATGTGGAGTAAAACACAACGTTGCAACATCTTCGCTGTTTTATCTCGTTCATCTCATACATGTAGTTCTCTTGTGAACTTCACAGTTGCAAATGGGTGGTGTTTACTGCGTATTCTTAAATATATAAAGGCCTTGGGACGTAACTAGCTTTAATGCTGGAAATAATAGTAATAGTCAATGATCTAGCTAGTTTTCCTTACACGGGGAATTCGCTTTGAGTAACACGATAAATCCTTTAGTTATTTATTTATTCTTCCAATATACAATTTCATCTTAACGATCTGAAAGGCAATGACTCAGAAAATAAGCTGGGCCACATACGCTGCTAATATTATCTTTTTGAGACAATTTAACTTTACTGATCAGTCAAGGAACTGATAAAAACAACAGACACAAGGTATTATCAGAGTAATAGCAAAATATTGTAGATCAAGTTAAACAAAATATTTCTTTTGCTGTGTGAAAACAAGTTTGGTTTACTGCCTTTAGCCAGTGATGCTAAATAAGACATTTGTATACAAATGTACAGCAAGGCTTTGTTGATATTTGCAGGAAGTTGTTGAGAGTTTACTATTAAGATAATTACAAATTCTTAAGATAATAAACACCAGATATTCGTTCTTAGGACTTAATATTCATGTATCACATTCAAGAGTACCTCGAAACAATCCAAGTCATAAGTGGTTTTTGGCATAGATAACTACCCTTTGTCCCGTTGCCTGAAAGCTGGGACGGGATTTTTCTGATATCAAACAAGTAGAAACTCTTTTGTTTTTATACACGTGCTTGCCATGACCGCCCTCTAAGGTGTATGTCAACATCACACATGTTTTCCTGTGCTGCTTAATCTCCAAATTTTCAATGTTATATAAAAGCATACCTAAAAGCGTTTGGAAGCAGCGACATCAGACATTGGACTAAAGCTGTAAGAGAGTTATATTATTATTGATTAATTGTTATTTCACATAAGGCGTGTGTGAAAAAACAATTAAAATTAACACTAATTGACCATAGTAGTTTCCTATACTATGAATTCTGGGCCTTAAAGTACTTGCGACATTGTAATTTGCCATTGGGGTTTGTCATCTCAAAGTAATTTGAGATCACCTTGTGGCTTACCGGGAAACATGCGAATCAGCTGAGAAATTTAATGCCATGTTGCCATGGTAGCTCAGTGGTAAAGCAACTGGCTATAGCCCGGGATATCCCTGGTTAAAATCTCGGCTATGGCATTGAATGTTTCAGTCTGACTCTACCTATTCACTGTTATATTAGTTAAGTAACGTTTTGAAACACCCTGTATAAATAACTGCACGTCTATTCTGCGTGCTTTTAGCTAAACTTGAGTGATAGTGTGTGCACTTCTGGAGAAAGCTTAAACGATCAAACTCAACTGGAAATACTTCTTAAAGCCATAACGATCTGCTGACATGTGGAGTTTGGTTATGCAACGTTTTGTTTTTTAATTACTTGAAAATGTCAGATTTTGCTTTACATTTAGAACTAAAATATCAAGTGGGCGCAGAGACGAACAAAACAGCACGAACATTAAATTACAGTGGAAAAAACACCTTTTACAAGAGATGCTATGCTGAGGGACGAGGAGTGAGGAAACTTAATTATCTTAAAATCCATTAATGCTACCTGAAAAAGAAGCGCAAGAGTTTACGCTTGCATAATTTCAGAAACAGGAAACGCGGGTGCTTTTGCTATCTGCGACGGAAGGAGGGAACAACTGCTAAAGGGTATGACGCAAAGATTGTATTTGTGGTAGCAAACACGGTGTCTCGAAACTCTGCAGGTACATGAGTTTGATATTCGTAGCAAAGACTCTCATTTAAGAGGAGTCGAAATGTCCTATCTTGCCAATACTAAAGTTTAGCCCATTATCTCAGCAACTATTTAACATAATGGGCCAAATTTTCAAGTTACGAGGTGTAACAAAAAACGGTGTTTTTTTTCCTTTCAAACAACTTTTGTTTATGCATCTACATCAAACTAAACTCCCTTAGATATAATACACTTGTGTCAGCACTTTTTGGGATCTTGGAAGCAACTCTGGAACTCGCTTTTCCTTATGGTGTTCACCTACTTCAGCGATCAGGTTTTTAGCTCACCAATAGTGGCTAAACAATATCCTATCATGTTCTACTCAGCCTCGGGAGTAGAAAGAAGTCGCAGGGGGCCATGTCTGGCGAATAAGGGGGCTGAGGCAAAATAACGTTTCCGGTTTTTGCCAAAACATCACGAACAAGCGTTGAGGTGTGAGCAGGAGCACTATCCAGGAGCGATTTTGCCAACATTTTGGTCATTTTCTTCGGATTATTTCAGGCAAACAGCGCATGACTTCTAGGGAGTATTCCTTATTGACTGTATAACCATATGGAAGAACCATTTCTTTGCATTTTCCACAGGTCCTCAGCAATTGATGTGTGAGGACGTCCAGGGGATCGTCGTCTCCAGAGCCTTCTCGACCCTCTTTGAGACGCCGATACCACTCGAAACCCTTGTCTTACTCAGAGTAGATTTGTCAAAAGCCACAGCCAATATTTCGAAAATTTTATACTATTTTTCAAGAAAAATTTAACGCAAATTTGCTGAGCCTTCGAAAACACGTATGACCCTTTTAACTGTCAACAATAAACTAAGTATTTAAAACAGCTGAAAATGCAAATATACATCTGGAACATTTGTACCTACAAGATAAAAGAAAAGTTTTAAAAATTGGTAGTATAAAGCCCATGAAATTAAAAAATTCCCGTTATTTTTTTTTTATCACACTTCGTATATTGAGCAACACCTTCACTCTCGATTAATCAAAACTAGAATAGATCTCTTCGTTAGAAGGAAAGGTATGATTCTTTTTAACTAACGTCTTAAAATGTTCTTGAAATATGTTGATTTTAAATTAAAATAATAACTAATCTATATACATAAAAACCTTTTCGTTATAAAAAGCCTATTTTAGTGCAAATGTGTGGTAAAACTTTCAGCCCTTGTTGTCAATTAGTTAGTGATAATGGGCGTTTGTATAGAAAAGTTTACTTCTTCATAAATTCCTTTAAAACATACAATTTAAAATATGTAGCCTAACTCTCCAAACACTGTACTTGGAAACTCTCACGTGAAAGAAATATGAGCGGCATGTTAGTGCTGCCAATAGTGAAAGTAAAACTTTCTAATCAAAATAAAGAAGGATCTCTTCTCTAATGCCAATATTTACAGACCTATTGGTGTTTTACCGAATGAGTCTACCATAATGTTCTAAAAAACTACTAAACATTATGTTCAACAATATTTTTACACTATTCACAATTAGCGTACCCCAATGAAAGTTCTACCAAAAGGAGCGGGACATTCGAAAACGTTATATGCAATTAAACATGAAAATGGAAAAAAAAAAAAAAATGAAAATCACATTTCGACTCTGCTAAAACGCAATGTTTCAACAGTTGTAGCATCTGTAACAAAAGCGTAACTCGGAAGAAAACCGCAGGCAAAATTCCTAGTGTCATAGAACATCTGAAGTATTTATGTCCGAAGTATTGTTACTTGCTAATCTCCAACGACTCCGATCTTCAATACAGAACGAACTGAGTCCACTGCATGGTATTAAGCTATACTCTTGTGCACTTACTTTTCTTTAGCCAAAATTAAAGAGACTCATCGTTGAAATTTGACCATAACTTGTTATAAATGAAACAAAAACTTTAAAATGATATGAATTCTAAAGTTTAAGAAAAATTATGTTTTTTTCCATTTTGACGCACTTTTACTACCAATTAACTGCAGCTATAAAAGCGCAGCCACATGCTTAGTAATGGCTTTGTTTACTCGCAAATCTTTTCCGTACTCAGAATGTTCCATACCATGTAGCTTTACACTAATTTCTATCAAAATTTGAATATTGTCTCTTAAAAGCACAGGGAAGAAATTGTTCAATTACTTTTATTACATTACTTTTTTTTGGTTTGGGAAAACAAATGGTTTTGTAGGCGGTTTACCCTCCCCGTATTTGCGACTGACACCCCCAGTAGGATTTGCAAGCGAATGTCTAGAATTAAGAAGCCTGTTGGGGAACCAACGACACGAAACAACATAATCGAGAACCTGGAACGAGTGGTCGACCCGTAGTGAGCGCGAGGAACTGGATGATATGAAATGCAATCGAAATGAATGATGAGAAGGATGATGGAGCAATTTATGAAACGAATGGCGGGGGAAACCGGAGGACCCGGAGTTAACCTACCCAGATGCTGCTTCGTGCGCCACAAGTCTCACATGTGGACGTGTGGGGATCGAACCCGGGCCGCCTAGGTGGGAGGTGAGCGAGCTAACCTCTCGTCCTCGGAGCCACCTAAACCTTTTAATTTTAAAAATCAAGAGCTTTGGAGAGTACGAAAGGTAATAATTTCTCAACAATAATTAGGACTAATATATAAAATATAATATAACTGATCTGTTTTTAAACTCATTCGGCTTTTTATGCAAATATTTTATAAACGCATCATGTTACTCAGTTTATTAGAACAATGGATTTATAAAATGAAAATAATTTAAATAATAATTGAAGCTAAAATCTTAATATCTGATAAGATTTCACTATTACAGTATACCTAGAATATCTCAATAAGATATCTTACATAGCACGGATTCACCAAATTTCACATTTCAGTCGAGCAGCTCAATTACCAGTGTCTGCAAAGCACTCCCTGTGTTCGGTTCATGTTTGTCGAACGTAATCATTAACGAAGTTTGCTCCTTAAATGGGAGGCAAGCTTAGTTCGTTCGACCTTGGCCCCTGTGTACTGGATGGATTCTCTCTCCTTAGCGCAATACCTCAGTCACAGATAGAAGCATTGTGCGGTTTTTGGAGAAATAGGTAATCTAGATCGCGGTCTTCACGGTAGTATGTTTTTGGTGTAAAACCCATTATTCTTCCTATGTTCAGAAAATAAACACATATTATTTTATTGTCCTCTTACATCTATACGTAATACACTTTACTACTAGCCACAGCAAACATGTATTTTATATAAACACACATAAATTAATGAAACCACGTTTGTGAAAAATAATTGTTATTTATGAATCCTGAATAATGATATTGGAAATAGTCATCATAACAGATAAACAAATACAAACATCCCGAAATTAATAAGAAAAACTCCTCCTTATTCAGTACCATTTGCAATATGAAATAATCATTTCAGAGACTCACATTTTAGAGAATGGTAACGAATTAAAATGAATTACTGATTATCAAAATGTTATGAATAATAAAAAACGGAGTTGACTTGGTCTGGGTTGAACCTATCCATCATCCTTTAACAGAGTGCATCATTAAGTTGAGATTGTACAATATCTCCAAAACTAAGTGTTGTAGATAAAATGTCTGGAATAAAGGTTGCAGGATATTAATCGTGTTGAATTTCGAAGACGCTGTTATAGTTATTTTTAGGGTTAATTTAATTTTGTTTAAATGGGAACCTACCTTTTTATGTTAGTTTCTCACTCCTTATAAAGTACTAAATACACTTGTATAAAGCACTTTGCAATGCTCTTACACCAATGTAAATAACACGGAACATTGTAGATGACTTTGAAAATGAGCGCAATGAGAAATTTTATGATCCAGCTATATACAGTAAATATGCTACAAAACTTGGCCGTCACCTACTGTACACAGGCTGGCAGTCGCAAGGCCCGTCACCCACTCACACATGCGTGGACGTCAAATAAAATCTCAAATCACATTAACAATTATCAAAATATACAAAAACATACCTTATCACAGGAGATGTTGGAAATTCCCGGACAACAGTAACCTTGTATTGTTTGAGCTTTAAAAGTTTTGTTACTTTCCATGCTGAAACTTTCGAAATGCCAGTTTCTTGTGCAAGACCACTAAAAGACGTTTCGACGCTCTAAGCTCTCTCCGACTTTTTCTAATATGTGCTTCATAGGCGAACGTTTGTTTACTTTTTCTTTTCTTATCACAATTTGATCTCGTTTCTTTGAATTCATTTTCAAGCAAACTAAAGGCCTAACTACTCAGAACACGCATCCAGAAAATTTAGTTTCGTCCCTTCAAAATGATGTAAGCGCATAAGTATCATACATATAAACACTCTTTGTGGCAATATATACTACATTTTGAAAGTACTTCAAGCAAAACTAAACATTCCACAACGCGTGGACTACATTAGAACAGAAATAAGACTGAGGCACGTTGACGACAGAACGAATGTTGGCCGCGCGCGCAGGGAATGCATTGAAGGTTACACGGGCCAGCTTGTCGCGGCCAAGTTTTATAACAAACGTATTGTAGCTACAATTACATTTCTGTCTTATACTGTATTTTGTAAGTAAGGCTTTACTCAGTTGTGAATGACATCAGTAAACGAAAAAGGTCATCCACTTCCGTCAACAAATATTGTTTTAACACGTCCCTTGGAATTTGACAGTGCGCTGGAGTTTTACATTACTCGCTCCATTCATAAGTTTTGATGGTTGGGAATGGCGCAAGGCTTACTCTCCCCCACCTTGGTTTACCGTCTCAAGTTCGATGTGAAGACAGAGACGTTCAGATCTTAATGTGGGTATTCCTCATCTATGTACCTTAAGTCCATTACCGTTCTCAACATACTTATCCCATAATGTAATACCATAACACAGTTGGACCTTCTTAGCGTCCCTTAAAAAAGTGTATTGCAATTGAAACAGCAATTTGTTATGAAACCCAACTGATCAATCTTACATTTCGCAGATTTCCTTAATATTCTTGAATTGGCTTACAGACTTAACATTTAGGATAAGTGTACCAGAAGCCAGTAAAGGAAATCTTTGCGAAACCTTATTACCGTCATGACTATTATTATAAAGTATAGACATCATATACAATCAACATAAAGGTTGTACGAAGGACATCCAGAAAGTGACAGACGATTTGGAATAACTAAATAATGACGGAAGATGTCAACCGAAACTTTATTTACAAAATTACAGTACCTTACTCAATATTTCAACGTAATCGTCATTCTGTGAAGGCATTTAGCGCCACGTGGTACCAGCTTATTAATGCCGATGTTATACTTTTCTACCACCAGAGAACTTATTCGTTTTTTGAATGCTAAAAATGTTTGGCCAATCGAATCTTATAGGCAAATTACGCAAGTGTATGGTAATAATGCAATGAACGATTCTTCATTGAGGAAATGACGCATAATTTATGAGTAATCAAGGAAGTTCCAGTGTGCACGACAAAGACTGCAGAGGAAGTTCGTCAATATTTATGGAGGAGTTGGAAACATGTTGATAAAGGAATTAAGAAAAACCGGTGTTACACTTTGGACATCGTAAATGACCTTTTGGGTGTAAAATATTTCCCAACCGATGATGAGCTCAAAGTGGCATTGACATCTTGGCTCATATTTTTAGCGGTGAAAGAGCATAACATCTGCATTGAAAAAACCGGTAGCACGTGACAATAAATACCTTGAAAGCAATGCGGACTACGTTAAGCAATAGAATAAGGTACTGTAACTTTGTGAATAAAGCTTTGTGTCGATATCTTTCGTCATTATTTAGTTAGGCCTAATCGTCCGTTACATTCTGGACGCCTCTCGTATTTGTCACGTACTTCAACAGGATGAGCGAAACATCGCTTAATGTGGGCATTCAAATGTAGAACTGGAGCCCTCTTCTTTAGGATATGTAGACAGTCGACTAAGTAGTGACACAACGGTTCGGAATGACAATCTATGACCACTACATAAGTTAAAATAGCTGCCGCTGTAACAATGGCAACAACATTAGCTTAGCCGCAAACTAGATGGAATAAATATATTACTGGCAGATAGATATATTAACAGCTGGTGGAAAGAAGTATGTTATCGGCGGGAACAATAAAGAATAGATATATTAACAGCGAAATAAGGAACCTAATAGTGCGAACTGGTGGGAATAAATATATTATTGGTGGTCATTGGAACGAATAAATATTGGCGTGAAGGAGGAACCTAACAACGACAACTGGAGGGAATAAATATGTTATCGGTGGAAATCATAAAGAACAGATAAGGAATAAGGAACCTAATAGCGGGAAGTGGTGGGAATATGTACCTTTTTTGGCGGTCATTGGAAAGAATAGCTATATTAACAATGCGAATAAGGAACCAAATAGTGGTAACTGGTGGGAATAAGTATGTTATTGCCGGGAATCAGAAGGAGTAGCTATTAACAGCGGGCATAGGAAACAACTAGCGGAAGTTGGCGGGATTACAGCGTATTATTGACGGGATCTGGCATGAATAGTTAGCTTAAAAGCGGAAATAAGAACTTCATAGCGGGAGTCGGCGGATATTATCAGCAGGAATAAGGAACTTAATAAAAGGGAACTGGTGGGAATAAGAACGTGTTTAAAGAGAGTAAGAAGACTGGTAACGGAAGCTGCTGGAAATAAGATTTTCTATGTCAAGAGCAAGGAATTTTAACGACGGAAATCAGTAGCTTAATGAACGGGATAAATTATTAGCAAACATGCATAAGGCAGGGGATAGGTTATACAGGATGATTTAAAATACTTTTAAAACTTTTGGGGATGGATTTCTAACATCAGAACAGCAACATAGGTTCACATAAGCATATGTTCTGAAACACTTCGTTTGCGCGTTATCGATTTTTTTTATGAAAGTCGCCTTCAAAGGGTTCCCGGGTCCAACCTAATAAATTCCTTTTTTATGCACTCATTCATTGAAGACTTTCTCCCATTTTACCCTGCCTTGTGTTGCCATGGCTGCAAGCTAATATTTATCAGATATGTAGTACATTGTCCACCACGTCTTACAAGTGTCTACAAGGACTTCATTCATTTTCAAAATCGGTTGATCAAAGACAAAATACTATTAGACATTTTTGTTAGTAATGCTACTATTAGAAGGAATGTAGTAGTTCCCTTCCACCCGGTATAGTGTGTAGAAATAAGCTGGGCAGGGAGTAATTACTCACCACTGACAGTGGAAGGGTATATGTTGAAGGAAGGTTCTTGTAGCCATGATGTTACAGTGACGTGTTCTCTGACGAAAGCAGGCACGTTGCAGCGTATAATGACGTTATTGCCCAGGAAGCCTCCTGCACTCTGAACCTCGGGCTCGTAGCGTTGCGTTACCACTGCAACAAAAACCATACAAATTACGGGTCAGAGTGGGTCCTTTGGGATAGCCGAATAAACTCATATGGAAGAACCCGTTAATGACTTGCACCGTCTCGCTCGCTCCCTCGCCCTTGCATATTCATATGAATTCAAACTATATGCTTGCCTCATTAATGACATCCATTCTCCGCTGTAATTACATTCTCCTACAAAAAGTACATAAAAGTTTTCGCCAGACGGGGCGCATTGGAGCGCACCACAAAGTGCTGCATTGTTTTGTAAATTCGTCCACCCGCTTGAAAGCGCTGTGATCGTTTCGAGGACTGTGCGCTCGTCTGCTCTTTCTAAGAATCGATCAAAGTAATGGAGTCTTTGTTCGGTATAATTTAAGGAAAACATGAGAATTCAAACAATATGTAATTAAATGTGCAGCACTGTATACAACTTTTAAATATAACGAGAATGTTGTAGGACACTGAAAGAAAAATTCAATTCTTATTTCTGCATAGAAACACAATTTTTAATATATCGCGAGCAGTGACACCTGAGGCATGATTACACTGGCAATGTCAAAATTACATGCTCGAAATTGCTTTTTACTGATACAATGTATATAGTACAAACATTATTTTTATTATTCAATGTCCCTAAGTTTAGGCTTTACAAAATGACAAGGTATACTATTAGCAATACGCATTCTTCAGGTTTTAATTACAGTAAGGAATAAAAACATGAGAGGAAGGGAACATGAAAAAATATCTTTAAATATCAATTCAAAGAAATAGTGACAAAGTAACAAACATGTCATATATATACAGGATGTTAATGAACTACACCGAAATAATTAGCGAGATTGTGCACGTGACTGATATAAGTAATTTGAGATGGGCGATGCATGGTCCCCGGATAAACATAACGCAACTACATAGCGTTAAACGTGTGGGTATCAGGTGCTGATAAGTCGGTGTTAAAGCAAAGCAGGTTGAAAAAATGGCTTAGAATGTCTTTAAAACTGCTGCCCGAGTATAGAAATATCGATCTTTAGCACCTCGTTACTAGCGTTCTCAAGTTTTAATGTCGCAAATATCTGTAAATTCTCGAACTAATCACTTGACAGTGCGACACTGAGCATTCATTAATTACGTTCTTGAGATATGTAGCCTATTCTGGAGGTATTTTTTCAACTGCTCTGGTGGCTTAATGCGTAACGCGGGAAGCTGCTCCAAAGGTCTTTAGTTCGATTTCTGTCATAGGGTAAATGATTATTATTATTATTTTTTTCTTTCCAGACGAAGTGCCACAATACGTGGCATACTGGCACTTCAGAAACTTGTAAACGCTACTTCGAAATTTCAATAAACAGGCCATAAGTCTCCTATCTCAAATTATTTATTTAAGTAATCTACATATTCTGTGAAAATATTTCGGTATAGTTCATTAACATCCTGTATATACGTATAGTTCATTATCACTATTAGAGAACTTAGAAATAATAAGAGCTTATTTTACTGCAGATAAGGCTGTTTCTTCACCACCACCACCATGGAGTCACATCTGGCTGATTGTGTGCTGTGGTGTATTTTTGGGATGAACATTTCAATCTGCAGTTACTGGGTACAATAATCAGCAAAGTAAGTGTGTGCGCTCATAATATTTCTTATACCTTTTAAAACGTACAAATGTTAGGACACGCTGAATGGTCTCTTCATATTCTATAAATAAATAAAACATTCATATACGAGCGCCATTCAGAAAGTAATGAACGATTTTACATAACTAAATAAGGAAAGATATCAATACAAAACTTTATTTACAAAGTTACAGTACCTTAGTCTATTTCTCAGCGTAATCTCCATTGCGAGAAGACATTTATTGCCACGCGAAACCAGCTTTTCAATGCTCATGTCATACTTTTCTACAGCCAAAGAAATTATTCGGTTTTTTGAATGCACACAATGTTCCGCCATTCGAAGTGTATAGGCAAATAACACAAGTGTATGGTGATAATGCAATTGACGAGTCTTCAGTGAGGAAATGGCGCATCATTTACGAGTAATGTACGAATAAGACCGGAGTGGAAGTTCATCAATCGTTATGGAGGACTTGAACGTAAATGTTACTATAAGAATTCAGGAAAAAAAAATTCACTTTGTACACCTAAATGACTTTTTGAATGGAAAAGGTTTCCCAGCTTTGAAGACCTCAATGTGGCAGTGACATCTTGGCTCATATCTTTAGCGGCGGAAGAGTATAAAATCTGCAATGAAAAACTGGAACCACGTGACAAAAAATACCTTGATAGTAATGTCGATTATGTTGAGAAATATAGTAAAGGACTCCAACTTTGTGTATAACGTTTTGTGTTGGTAGCTTTCGTTATTATTTAGTTATACCAAATCGGTCCTTACTTTCTGGATGTCCCTCGTACTTCAGATGTACTGTATATTTTCTTCACTATAGGAAACGTCTCCTTATTGACTGAAATCAAATGATTTCGAAATTAATTTCCCGTAAAATTACCGGTCTTAGCATGAACCGAGCCTGTCGGTGAGACAACGGCACGAAACCACAGAATGGAGAACCTGGCCCGTAGCCAGGCATGAGCGTGCGGAAGTGGAAGACACGAAATGAAGTCACCGGTGCGGCCGAAATGTTCGATGCATACCAAACTAAATATTTAGGATGAACATCGTCTTATGATACAACAGGAAATATTTTAAAAATAACTACCCCTAACAATCACTTACATGAAGAATTTACGAAATTTGGCTTTAACGAGCTTTAGTATAGCACACCATTTAATATATAATATATTTATCAATTCAGTTCCCTATATCCTGCCTGCACCTGGAATGACAGGTATAATGACATTGTTTCTGCAAAGTTTTTATCTCTATTAGTATGAAATAGACGTGAAAATAATGCGAGAGCAGCGCGGGGCGACCGCCGAGTGCTTAGCGGCGCGGCTATTGTTACGTTCGGTCTCTCAGAAAAACTGCACATGAGGAACACAAAGCCCTTTTCCCCGTAGTTTCCTTTCGGAAGTGTCTCGTAATTTCGACGCTCTGAACCTTTGTCCCAGTATATGGGAAGTATATAAAGATCCAAGTAGTGACCGGTTGGTCAGTCAAGGAGCGATCATTAAAAGAGCGCAGTGCGTTAAGGGTATGTATAAAACATTTCATGAAAAATCACAAAAATATTAACTCTTTGTTTTAATTCTATAACATAATTTAAACATTCCTGAACTCATTAAAGATATAATTGGCAACATTGTGCTGTTTTTAAATGCCTTAATTCAAATCATTAGAAGTGAAACTGTACTGGATTTGGCAAGAAAACCTTCAGAAAACGAGATCTCAATTGCATCATGCAAAGTAAAAAACGAAATGGTACAGAGGAAAACAGCAATGTAAGAAGAAAAGGATAGAACATGCAGAAATAGAGTAGAAGAAAAGGATAGTTGAGGGTCCAACCTACCGACCTGTTGGATTTTAATGTGAGCCATGCATTCAAATCTTGCCTTGTTTTCTTGCTATTGATATCTTCAATATTCTTTTTTCCGTAAAATGCTCCTTGCGGATCACAAATGAAATTTGCTCACAGAGAAACAACGAATAAGAATTTGCCTTGGTGACAAAAACAAAGAAATATTGCTGTACTTTCCAAACCCTCAGAGAAAAATGGATGACATTTACGCTGTCACTTATTTACAATATATTACATCTGTGGTACAAATTTCAAAACGGGAAATTTAAAACTTTCAGTCATACATGTCCTCAACGAGCTAGGAGCGCCGTTCAGCTGGGGTTCAGGGCAATTCTGATTTGGCAGATCACTTGCGTTGTGCACCGAGTGTGACAACTGTACAACATTAGCTTTCTTAGTTTCAAGTAATCTTAGCAGAAATTGTGTTTTATTTAGTTACAATAAGCTTTCTTATGAGCTACAAAAGTAAAGGAGAGAGGTAGAGAAAGTTATGTGAATGTAACACATCAGATTATTTTGAGTACATAGTATAGAGGCACTAACCACGCTGTAAAGTACGAGTTTCTCGCAGTTCGTCCGACACGGCCATAAAGCCTATCTCAAGCATGAAAGGGGAAGGGAAATTATAGGAAATTGTGCGGACCAAAATTCCTGGTAGAACAGAAATCACAACAGCATTCGCTTTGTCAACCAAATTGGGTGGCCTCAGTCAAACCCAGGATCTTCCGAATCCGAGTCTCACAAATTAATCTCGGCCATCTTCCTCTCAAATTATAAGTAATACCACGAGTGTTTTCATCTTGTCGATGATGTATGACGCAGTCAATTGTCCTAAGAGATGAAAACACGAATTGTATTTGATGAGACAATTCAGCGAAATAGACTATTAACAATTTATAATATATAGGAAGGGAGATCTTTTCGGGCTATAATTGTATAGCTTACACTAGTTCTCAATTGGTAAATGATGCTTATTTACCGATATTTTTTTCTTTCTTCACCGCCTCCTGAATTATGATATGGCCGACCGTGCCTACCTCAATGTACGAATATCGATAGTAACAATAGAAATAGGAAACAATTATTTTACTTGAGATTTTAATAATTAATTTATGAAATGGAAACAAACATTTTATTTGAGTTTATTGCACTCACCTCATACATAAGAAATACAAATCATGATTTTCACTCCTTTTTTGAACTAAATACATTTTGAAGTGGATAAAACTTTAAATATGAACTTTAACTGAATTAATTAAAAGTACAATTGTGGAACTGACAGCTATTAAAAGTGAAGGTAGTCTGACTGGATTGTTATCTTGTAACCAATAACCAAGACAGGGGATTAAACAAACGAACGTCAGGTGCGACAAGATTTCAAAAAATCGATATCAGCTGTGATATGATGTTTCGACAATCTCGCTCCAGTCAAATGACCAAGATTGGTTGAAACTGTCTTATCTCGGCCGTTGCGTTGGCACTTTAATAGTTGAGCTAAATTGGCGCCCTTATACTAAGTGTCCCAACTCCTCCGTATTTAACGTATGCAAATATCTCTTCGTGCGTTTAAAGAGTTGCAAAACTCAACGGGGCTATCGCACCAGTGGAGATATGGTGAGACCGACCTTAGTTTACCCTCGCAATGAGCGCGACCCGCTAATCAGGTAAAGCAAGATCGCTCTCGCCAACTTGCGACAGCGCTCACCTCTCCAGGATAAGAACTTCACTCCAGAGCGTCGTCGCTAACTACGACACGGAAGTGCTTGCCTCCATCCGCGGAAGCTGTACAGGATCGAGAAATACAATAAGACGTCACCAATACCCCGCGAACCTACACGCCATAGAAGTGTCAGCCACCGACATACAACTGGCCAAAGTATAGTCGGGGAAACGCTTGAAAGTGTCCATTAGCGCGTCCGCGACCTCACAAGCAGTAACCTCAACCTCATAATCGGTATTCACGAAGCTAAGCTTTTTAATTCCTGCTCAACAACATCCGCAGACTCAACACACACTCTCCAGAACTTCATCTCAACAACTCGAGTAACAATTACCGGGTATTGCACCAAGACGCCAGCCGGGCCAACACCGCAGACCTTGTGGCTTTATGACATTTACCCACAAGCGCCCGGGTGCATACAGGCGATACTGGTCAGCGTGCTCCCCCCCCCCCATGAAAAACGTTACGATCATTAAAAAGAGTCACCCAAAAAAAAAAAAAAAAAAAATTCCTTCTCACCTTCATTCTACCAACCCCATCCATCTGTTATCCTCTCACCCTCATTCCTGTTTTGCAAATATAAGACCAAAAAAGTCGCCAGCACTCCACTGGAGAGTTTTAACTATAAATATGCCCATTGAGTTCTGCAACTCTTTTAAAATCCCAAGGAATATATGCACAAATCAAATACGGGGCAGTTAGGACACCTGGTATATTAGATACACTCTCAGTTTCGTTCTAGCTGTAGGTGTTTGTAACGCTTCTATGCTCAAAATATACACATTAATGAGAAAATCATATTAATTCCCCAAAGCAGTCTCGTGTCGTTTGTGGGTAAAAGGGCTTCATGTTTCCTGTGTCATTTCATGGATCATGATTAGGAAATCATTCAATAATGCCTGCCTCATTGAAGCAGGTAATTGATCTAACTGGAACTCAATGGAACATGAACTCAGCAATTTGCAAGTCACCATGTTTAAGGAATTCATTGCCAAAACTCAGTCTGTAGTACAAAAGTTTATGATGCCAATACGTGTGCCTTTTTCAATTAGCGACAACAGCGACGAATGTTGCTATTCATCAGCATTCACTACACGGTTTATATTTCACTTTAGACAGGATAGCAAGGTTCACAGTTAAATGTGTTGTCCAATATCTACTTTGACAACGACGCAACCACAAAATAGGCAACATTGCGCGAAGACAAACGTAATGTCGAGTGAAGGATTCAGCGGCGGGGGTATAGTACCGAGTAGCTGATCGTTGAGTGGAAGGCAGAGTTTAAGTCAGCCGTTACAGCTTGATACCACATTTTTTCATACGAATAGAGACCCTTCGGGGAAAAAACTGAGACTTGGGTATTATTGTTTTCGATATATTTTCAGTATGAACTTGCTGCTCAATCTGCGACATCAATGTGACAATGACTCCTTGTTGGTTTGCAGGTACTTGCCACATAAAGATCAACACTTACTATTTCTTTGTTGTAAGAAAGCACAAGCTCCTTTGAAATAGCTAATTGCATTGAAGACTCCTTGTAGAATCATTCCATTATATGTGAGGAGGCGTCGTACATATGCGATTAAACTTCAGTTTTACACCTAAATGAAAGGCACTCAAATGCTTTTGGGATATTTTCCTGATGCAGAGATATAGCAATATCTTGTCTTTCTGAATAAATCACATTTGGCAACTCAACCTACATTTGAAGGTGAGATAGTACATGGCTATTGTCAAATCAACGAAACATGAGATAGGAAAACACGATTTTCTAAAGCGTTAGACAAATTATGTAATATGAAAGTGGAGTTTTTATCCTATTATATTAATAATTATTTTATAAAGAAATACTTTCGCGAGTGATTTCATACATTAAAATCATCGAATAATATAAGAAACACAAATTATTATGCGGGAGTCATTAACGTAGCAAGTTGCGTTGAAGAAACAATTAGGAATACCTTCAGGATTGCGAGGAAAAGCAAATGCTACGGTCAAGTTGGCAAACAAAGGAATTCATTAAGCTTCAAGACTGAATTATGTAAATGTTATGTTCAGACATTCTAAAGGTCGCGCGAGAAGGGAAACTCTAGAAATTAATAAGAAAAATCAATTGAAGAGTAAAGCTTGTCACAAATGTCAATAAAAAGCTAACGCCCGCTTGAGTAGTGTGGTGGTAATGTGTCTGCCTCATATTCAACAGGTCGTGAGTTCGAATCTCGCTTAGGGTAAGTTACCCGGATAAGGTTTTCCTCGGGGTTTTCCCTTATCCTGAGAAGACGAATGACGAGTAACTTTGAGCTCCATGGTCCCCGAGATCATTTGAGCATCATTTTATCAATTTCGTTCATCGTCCGATATGACCAACTAGGTTAAAGGACGTTGAGCTAAAAAAAAAAAAAAAAAAAAAAAAAAAAAAAAAAAAAAAAAAACTAACTAACATAGAACATAGGAAATTTAATGTGGTAGTCAGATATATTCGGGTCTTAGGTTAATAAAACAGCTTATATTTTGAAAACTTAGCTATTTCTACTGCCACTTTTCCTACAAATTTCTCCTGTTCATTTTACAGTTGTTACAAGTTATTGGTTTATTACTTCCTACGCACGGCGGTGATTGCAAAGGAATTCCCCGTATAGCAATTTAGAGAGTAACGGTAACCTAACCGTGTTACTTTACTAAGGAAACTAATGTTGCCTACAGCGTACGTTAGTGCATTTAATGTAACGTAGTTATATTTCTTTGTGTTTACGAGGCATATGAAGAAGAAAGGAAGGAGAAGGAGCCACGAGAGGAGATGGAGTTCTGGAAGGAGGAGAGAGTAAAAAAGTTGCGGATGAAGCAGTTATAGGATAGCAGCAAGGGAGGAATAGATGGAGAGCTGGAATGAGGAAGAGGCAGTGGAAAGGGGTGTGTGACTGGAAGTATAGAAGAGAAGCAGTCTGGAGAAGAAAAATAAAGGGAAGTTTATTGAACTAGTGCTTTTCTGGAAGTGAAATGCAATGAAAAAATAATATAAGTGTTTGGTAGTAACTTCATGCTTTAGTAAAGAACGGAGAAAAGTATTTATTAAATAAATGATTAATAGAGGTGAATTGATAAACAGTGTAATATTTGAAGTCAAAGACAAATGAGTAAAGAACATTAATTAACAAGTTGTAAGGATTAATAAAGTGACTACAGTTGTTTAAACACGAAGGTTATTATATGATAATTCAGAAATTTTAAGATGAAAGAGAAGAATTTGATATGGTAAAAATAATAAGTAAAGGACACTAAAAAGAACAGCGAATATGTTTTTAAATGGCAATAGTATGATTACATATTAATGCCAACATTTTTTATTTTGTTCTCCTATTCCTCAGCAAAAAGCAAACAACTTTTGTTTAATCCATTTTCTTCCAGAGGGGTTCTTTTACTGGTGTAGACAGACATTGATGAAAGGCAGATGCACAGAGTATCAGCACTGCACGGGCATTGTACAGTATTGTTTCATTAGCATCGTATCTTAGTGTAATAAATGTTGAAAATGATGCCTTTCTACCTCAATGCATCTTCCAACTGTGAATAAACGTTTGCATTGTCCGTAAAAGCATATCGTTTCCAATACTGGCACAAGCATTTCGTATGCGCACATTGTGCAGTCAATGTGAAGGCGGAGGACGATGGATTTTTTGGGGAAGTAAAGTCGTTGGTCCCGTGACCTAGATTTACGGCACGTAAAATAACCTCAAACCTGATAAAAAGGCCCCTGAGCAAAATTAAGCTGTGTTTCACGCGCAATGCAGAAATGTAATGCAGAGAAAGCCGTTAAAGAACGTCCATAACTAAAACTTCATTTTCATTTCACTCTATCAAAACTCCATTTTCTTTTCACTCTATCTTCGGAAAATGCTTGCTCTACATATGAATGAAAATATTTAAAAATGTTATATGTTCCATTCATATGACATTCTCTACGTATTCTGAAACAAATTATTCTTATGGAACCATATTTTTCGCTCTATTTCGTGCTGATTGAGAGAGACATTAGCAGAAATGGTTGTATTACTTTCTTTAACCATAAGGGAAATAGGCTGAAGTGATAGTCGAAATTTTTAGGGTAAAGTACAATTCAAATTCCCTTCTCTTTCCACAATCAGAATGAAAAAATGTATAATGCCTTCCTTTTTATGAAAATTCCAAGTATGGGAAATTTTAAAACCCGGAAATGGTTAGCTTTACAAGCTTTACAAGATATAACATGTAAACTGGTTGTTATAACGACATTCATATATTTTACAGGTAGTTTTGTCCAACTCTTACAGTTCACGAACTATACAAACTTAAAAGGACTTCATGGACTGTTCCCATTAAACTCAAGATAAACATTTTATTTGGCAGATAAATATGTTTAATATACCTTTGGCATACGTTACAGCTATTTTTTCAGAAAATCGAAAATTTGAAACTTCTTCCATATAAAAGTTAGTATGGGGTGAGAGATTTTGCTCAAAATCTTCGTGTCGTATCCTTGGAAGATACAGAACTTAAATACCAAATTTGGTATTTAATCGACTTTACGTTTTTTGAGTTATGCAGTCCACACACACACACACAAACACTGAGGATTTTTTAACAATGGTGTTTAATCCGGGGGTCTCAAAACATGTATTTCCGTTGAAATCTGGGTATACAGTGGGCGCACTAAATTTAAAATTACGTGAGTAACACGTTTTTTGAGGTTGGTATATATTCATATTATTCTCTTGGCAGATACCCATTGTTGACAACTTCGATTGTTCGATTGTTGTCGCTCTTATGACAACAAATCAACAAATCTTATGTATCAAATTAGTTGATGCCGAGATACTGAGAAAGAATGGCTGATACAAGTGATTACACAATTGTGGAACGCTCAGTGTCCGCTGTGTGGGTTCATGAGCGTCAAATTAATGGCAAAGCAATGAAAAATGTCATGGAGGATTTCGATGCACGGTTTGTGAAAGCAGCACCGACAAAAAAGACGTTGTTAGCGTGGGAACGGAAAACATTTTTAACTGGCAGTGTTCGGGACGCGACGGGAAGTGGAACACCATCCACCAGAATTGGACTTTCTGCTGACGTGGAAAAATCTATCCAACAATCTCCGGTTAAATCCGTAAGGAAACGTGCTGCAGAGGAATCAAGCCTGAGGTTGGATGCTGCAACAATTCCAAAGAATGTCTGAGAAGGCAAAGGTCATGTTCACAGACGAATGTGCGATTGGTCACTATTCCCGTACCGCAATGTTTATTCCTAGGGAAAAGAAAATCCAATTTTTTTCGAAGAAATCGAGCGCAACCCACCACGTGTCATTGTCTGGGCCGGAATGATCCAAACTCATCTGTTTAGCCCATATTTTTTGATGGTCCTGTTAATCAGAACACTTATTTCCAGATGATTGATGACTGGCCCCTCCCATAGCTGCAAAATGTTTCAGAGTCCTAAGATGTAAGGAGAAACATTTAATTACATAAATATTGGAAATTTGTACTTTTATTTCACGTCAGTTTGAATTTAATATAGGGGTATACGGATTTTGTGCGCACACTGTAGAATTTTTCGTGGAATAGAGTACCTTCTCTTCCTAATATGTAGACTGTACATACGTGCTAGAGAAAGTAATAGCGCATTCTAAAGAAACAGATAACTGAATTAATATAATTTGAGTTTCAGCTGATCTACGATGTAGTTGATACGTGCAAACCTCCTGTGACATCATTTTTGAAGTGCCTGACGTTTGAGTAGAGATACATCAGTTTTAAATTGTATCCTTCTCACTGTCGAAACCTGTGTTAAGATAAGGACTCTGTGACATTTGGAAACTCCACAGTGTCTGGGATATCTTACTGTAATTTCTACCAGTAAATCGTACATCAAGCTTCAGGTTAGCATGGTTTCTAACTGTTTATTGTCTCAGTTCATTCTTCTAATAAAATGACCCACGTGATGTGTTTTAAAAGTATACATGTACAGCAATCCAGTTTTACGAAAAATGTGTTTACACATAGAGCTTTAATATTAGATATATATTTTCTCTGTATTATCTCTAGTTAGAGGAGAAAAATTAGTACTTTTCGTACTTTTCAAAACACTTGATTTTCAAAATTTAATATTTTATTTTTGAAAATTGCAACATTATTTCGAACAATTGAATAACCATTTTGTTTAATATGCTTTTGAGAGGCAGTATAACATTTTGGACCAATTAGTGAAAACTCCATGTGTGGAACGTTTATGTTGTGAAAAAGTGTGGGAAAAAATTTGGGAGAACACAAGGTTTAAATTTGGAAGTACCTGTTAATAAGCAAGCGTCAACCCGTTAATTGTAGTTTAAGTGCGCCAAATGGGAAACATTATATCTTTTCTGAAAGTTTAGAACTCATACCATTTTTTTTTCGTAACCAGCTTATCCTCCCCATGTGTAATACTGACAACTCCATGAACTTACAAGCGAGTGCCCAAGGGTCAGAAGCCTATTGCGGAGCCAACGGAACGAAACCAGAATAAAATTACCTGGAACGAGCTGTTGGCCCGTAGCCAGGCATGACCGTGAGGAAGTGGATGATATGAAATAAATTAATGGTTATGATGCTAACTTCACATACCCAAAGTCGCCGGGTTCAAACCCGGCGGAGGACGTTGGATTTTTTCGGGCGTAAAAATCCTTAGCATGGCTTCCTTTGGAAGGGAAGTAAAACCGTGGGTCCCGTGTCGTAGATTTACGGCACATAAAAGAACCTCAAGCCTGATAGAAAGGCATCTGAGCTAAATTAAGTGGTCTTTCACGCCTAGTATAAAATGGGACGCTGAGAACCACAGCAGTTAATGAGCGTCCATAAATAAAATGCCATTTCATTACATTTATGAAGTGAAAGCGAAATAAGGTGATGATGTAGCAGTTGGCGAAATGAGTGGCGGGAAAACCGGAAGACCCGGAGAAAAACCGCTCAGACGCCGTTTCGTCCACCACCAACCCCACATGTGTAAGTTTCTAACTTCAACCCCAGAGTTCTCAAGTGACGAATTCAGTTGTTTACGCTATTTCTTTGTCTAGTGCAAGAGGGGAAAGACGGTATTGTGTGGTCACGAGAAGAGAAAGCGAAGACGACATAAACCGGGGAACCACGAGGAAATTTAGGCCAAGAATCCCGTGAAAGACGCATTGACCAATTACAATTAATCACGTCACGGCAGAAGCGCACCCCAAGCCACTTTCAGCGCCAAAAATGAGATTACGAGTTGAGGGTTTTGAGCGTGGGTAGAATTTGTTATAAATATAGAGTATTTGCCGCAATTTTTAGGCAGTTGGAATGTAACTACACGAAGATTCTGTGATGCCCGAAACAAGAATCCTCGTAAATATAGCAAAGTTATTACAGTGATTCACACAGTTGAAATGAATGTCACGCGTAAGGAAGCCACGGCGAAAATGTAAAGTGTCTACAATTATTCTGCACGTAACCGTTGCACTCGTCGCCGGGTAAAGTTTCGTTACCTTTGTGCGCGTTACGCTCTTGTTCGAGGGAAATTATCGAAACTCAACCGCGCCAGCAACATTCTCGGGAACGCTTGTAAAAGAGAAATAAACCTTGACTGAACGAAAAGTGCCGACGTTAATTTAAGTTAATTTCCGTACCACACCCTGGAGATCACCGTAGCTAAATACCAAAGCTAGATATAAATAGGTTTCAATTGCTCGTCGCTGAGCACACTAATAGCCGAGGAGCGTCGAGAATGGACTTTAGCAGCTGCAACGCCGGAGAGAGGACCAGTCGTCACTGCGCAGCCAAGCCCCACCAGGTACGTCCTCCAGCCCCTCTACGCCACACAATGAATTTAGACACTTAACAACAAGTATTTAAATAGCCATGCAAGCAAGCTAGATTTTTTATACACGCCGCACATATCGCTGTTATTGTGTATAATAACATTCTAATATCAGATCTTACACACTGGATTTTCCAATTTGATAGGTGTATCACATTAAGGATATGAGCGACTTGAAAGTTTGAAATTTCAAACTAATAAACTTTATGAAATTTATACCACAATATAAATTAATGCAAAGTACAGTGTAAATTTCATCCATTTCTCCTTAATGCTTTGGAGGTTATGGTCAAATTTGTTTAAGTCTTTGTCACGTCACTAAAAAGTCCCTTGCGACAAAAAATCAAAATTTTGGCTCAAAATTTTAACCTTAAGTTCACAATATATCTTCTTTATAAATTAATCTTGGTTTCTCTATGTCTCCTTTGGTTTACGTTCCAAACATTTTTGAAGTTATGAATGTAACTTTTAGTCATAAAAAGGATAATTCATATGTTTGAAAATTGAAAACATATGCTTAAATACATGTGACGTAAAACTTAGGGCAATTCTTATACATTGTCCCTCTGTGAACATGCTCAGCAAATCGTAATTGTGGAACATAAAAACTGCTCAGCAAGGAAGAAAAATGCTGAAAATATGGATAGGGAGAAAACAAGGAAAGACTTGAATGCATGGCTCACATTAAAACCCACCAGTTGTGAGGTTGGACCCTCAGCTTTCCTTTTCCTTCTCTCTCCTGCTACCTTTTATATCCTTTTCTTCTTGCATTGTTGCTTTTCTTCTACACAACTTCGTTTTTTCTTTTGCATGATGCAAGTCGGATCTCGTCGAACTGAAGTATTTCTTGCCGAGTCCAGTTCAGTTTCAGCTGTAGCTTTAGTTAAAAATGGAGCCTGGTGGCATACTATATATGTTCCCTGTTCAGAAGTGTTTAATCCTTTTTTACTTGAATTACTTTGCTACATATGCTATTTTTCCTCAAATTTACAAACCAGTGTTTATTTCCCTTTCACCGGCACCACAAGTGAAGCGACTTGAATAGCCGTGGTCGTTAGTGCGACACGAACTGGACTGTCCATCCATTCAAAGCCGAACGTTCGAGATGGAGTTCCAGAGACTGCGCTAAAGAATGGGAAAGGTCCTAGTAAAATAACCGGTGTGGTGGCAAGCCTGGATGCTGACGGGGTTGCATTTGACTGCAGTTTCGTGGATTTTGTTCTTTTTATTATAGAACATTTTTATTGTAAATATATTAATAATTTACAATAAAAAAGCTCTAAGTATCTTAAATTTAGTGTTGAAGGTTAGCGAAATTAGAAAAATAGTCCACTAAAATACCAAAAGCTTTTAATTAAACATCTTTGTTGCATATTTGAAACACCGTACAATAAAGAATTAAATTATGTTACTGAATTTAAATGAAAAAGTATCTTTTTGGTGATTTTTCTTGAACTTTTAGTCACGCATACCCTTAAGGAAAACAGTATCATATTTTTTAATTAGGGTTTATCCCAAACCCAGACAGATGGACACGTAGCTTCGAGAATACAAACGAAATGCTCGTGAAAAAGCTTTCGTAGATCTTTGTAATAAAGTAAATCCTCTTTAAGAGCATATAAAAGGAAGCGCTTAGTGCAGCAAAAACATAAAGTGAAATACCCGCATGTCTTCTCCACAGATTATTTAAGGCTTGCATGAATCTGCGAATCGTTTTGAGTTGCGGATGAACTGGATGAAGAACCGCTCTGCAGTAATTAATTAGAAAATGCTGCAAAAACTGAAATTGTGACTGGGGAATTTAGTGGCAAGAGATGTACTGGCTGGTGCTAACAAGAGGTTTTGGTTGCTTCGCTGTTTACCACAAGATAAATCACCACCAGAGCTCACCTGAGAGAGACAGAGATGTGTGTGCACATTTGAGACAGACGGAGTAAAACCATGCACAACAAGTTAACTAATTAGAACACCTCCTACTTACAATTTGTAAAAACTAAACTGTTGGGATCCCATTTGTTTTTCAAGGGCAGGTTTAACAGTGTTTGATATGCAAACATATTATATGTTCCATTCAAAAGACTTTCTCTACAAGTTCTAAAACAAACTTTTCTTACAAAAGTATATTTTTTATGTATTATTCTTTCTACACGTACTAGTGTATAGAGAAGGTCTTGTGTTCCACCCAAAATTCGATACAGAGATACGCCCAGATACCAAAAAAGCACTTTTATAAAAAGGTCCTTGTGTGTCTTGAACAGCAGCAAAATTCAAGAACTAAAAGTCCGTTCAATTCTAAAGTTGGTATTTAAGTTTATTATCTTCCAAGGATGCGACACGAAGATTTTTAAAAATATCCCCCCACTCCAAACTACGCTTAACATGAACATTGTTTTGAAAATAATTTATTTTTCTCAAAAAGGCTCTAACGATTTTGATTAAAATGCTGCCCACTATATACATTTACATGACAAATAATATCTATACCTTGAATTTTCTGGGAAGAGCTTCTAAAGACCTGTACTGGACAGCTTTTCTGAGTTTTGAATAACAATAAACCGTAAGAGATATACAAAAGTTTACTACTGGTTAAAACACGCCATTTATGTCACATGCATTTTTTGTAGAGTTGGCCGTTTCCAAGATGTTCTTGTTATTGGTTTCAATTTTTAAATACTTATACCTTTTTCAGACAGAAGGGTCCGTTTTCTTTTGTTCTACTCCAGGTCAATCAAATAAGCGAATTGCAATGAGAATCGCATAACGACAGCTTTTAAATCATTTGCCTATCATTTTAGCCCAGTTCATTCCTATAGTTCCCTTCTACTTAAAAGGAACTAAATAAAAACTATACTCTGCTAATGTAGCTCGTTTGGCATGGTTTAGGAAGAATAATAATTTTTTGTAAGAAGTTTGTAGAATATCTAGAGAAATTCGTCTTCTCAAGATAAGAGGGAGGGCAAAAAACCCTTATCCGGGTAACTCACCCTAAGCGAGATTCGAACTCGCGACCTGTTGAATGAGAGGCAGTCACGCTAGTCCCATACTACAGGTGAGCTAATAGAATGTTCCTTTAGCTGCATCATGCTAATAAAAATAAACATCAGTAGAAACCGTCTTATTACTCGTTTCCTTGTAAGCAGAAGGGAAATAAAGGAATACTCTAGGCTGACGGGGTAGCCATAATTTTTAACAGCTATCGCTGTGTGAAATAATTGAAACTCGGCTCGCTTTGCGTGGCTGCAGACGTATGGAACAAAACACAGCTTCTCTTTTGAGAAAAGTTTATGTACTCTAACAAGGAATATCTTGGAAACGGTTAACTCTACAAAAACGCATATGACATCAAATGTGTGTTTTAACGAGATCTACGTATACTTTCCTTAAATAAGTTTTTTTCTATCGCTTACAGTTTACCAGTAATACACCGTATCCCAAATGAGCAGTTTTTCAGAGGCTGATGTAAGAAAACTCAACATACAATTTTCTTTTGTGATGAAAATATTTTAAACATATCGTCGTATTTAAATCAAAATTGTTAACAGCTGTTTTTGAGAAAAATGTTCTTTGTAAAGGGTGATGGGTGATTTTCTGAAGTTTCGTGTAGCATCCTTGGAGGGAACGGTATTTAAATGCTAAGTTTGGTATTTAACCGACACTTCGTTTTTGAGCAGTGCTACCCAGTTTTCTAAGAATGCTTTCTTTTTGGATTCCGTTGTCTCAAAACATAAATTTCCGATTAAATATTCGTATCGAATTATTGGACGGAATACGGTACCTTCTCTATCTGTTTTGTACTATAGTTCACAAAGCTTAATATTTGACAGCGCGAAGGGTCACCTAATCTTCAGGCACTCCTACATATTTGGTATGAGAATGAAGTTTGCCACATGCTTCCCTTACCTGCGTGTTCAAGAGGGCAGCCAGTATTTAAGCAATCACTGTAAATCAACGGGAAACGATTGCAAAAGCTTCAATACACTTGCAGAAAATGTGTAGACTAAGCAGTGGACCTGAAGTAAAACGCTCCTAGCACTGGGTGCTTTGCTCACAAAGGTAAGTACTACTGGAATAGCTGAAATGGTTAAAGCGTGTTCCTGCTGAACAGCAGATCGTCTCAAGAGTCGCATATAACACCTGTTGTAAGCTTTTTATTTACCTGACCTATTATAAATATAAGTTCAACAGTCTAATGGAACCATTTTCTGATAAAATTCCTCCCATAGAGCAGTAAATGACATTGTTAGTTTTCTACCCTCAAATGGAAGTAAAGGAACATATATCCTACTCTTATATTTGCGATATTCATGTTTATTCTACTTAATCTTCTGTTTTTGTCCCGTAAATAAATGTAAATTAATTACCAGAAATAAAAGTAAAATATTTATACAACTTTTCAGGGTACTACTACCTGTCTGAAGAATGAATGCAGACGACCAGGAATGGAAGTTTGCGTAAACATAAACAGATAATCGGTATTACGTCATCACTCCCGGTGCATGCTGTACAGTTCTGCAACACTGGAATACAGCAGTCGAGTCTCTGGCAGTGGACGGATTCGAATCAAGTCAAAATGCAAACACCGCCGCGCGTAGTCATACGCTCACAAAGTAGAAAATTAATGTTCATTAGTGATAAAGAGAACAGCAAGTGTAACCTGTTGTGGATCGTTTAGTTTATTCGTGTTTAAGTACGCTGTGCTGATGTTTTGATGGTCAGACTGTATTGCACTATATTCCAGCCTTGTCTGGCCGCTCTAAACCTTGCCATGATATACCAGCGACCTCCCCTAACAGCAACATTCTTTCGTCAGACAGGTAGCAAGAAAATTTGTTGTCAAGTTAACAAGAGAGTTATTACTTGTTTTAGATTTCACCTTTAAAAGAATCATACTTTTCTCATGCAGGAATTTGTGAACTCCTTCCAAACATACAAAGGAACTGCAATCACAACTTTTGACTATCGTTGAACCTATGGTACTACCTTATTTCGCTTCTACTTACAAGGAAGTAAGTAATAAGACCAGTTCTGCTAATTTTCGCTAGATTAGCCTGAAGTAAAAAGAGGCATATGTTTTTTTAACAGTAGTTTCTTGCAGAGATGTGGAGAAAGTCATATGAATGGAGCACTTCAGATTTATATAATTTCAATTGTATTGCAGCGTTCATAAAGCGATGGTAAATATTACAACGTTATGCGAAATAAACCACATTCTCTGCACTATGTGAGGAGTGTTTTCATTAGTCTGTCAAATTTTCTAAGAAAACAGACATTCTGCGGATTTCGCACACTTTCGACTTCTCCGATATTGAACAGAAAGGCCCCACCGTGGCCGAGTGGTTAGACTACTCGCCTCTCAGCTAGGCGGCCTGCGATCGATCCCAAGTGACCGCATGTGGGGTTTGTGGTGGACAAAGTTTTTCTCCGGGTTAGCCCGCCACACATTCCACCGGTGTGGAATTCCATGTATCATCAGTGTTATCGCCTGCGGTGTCTTAGTAGTAAAAGAGGGCGTTAAACACTAAACATTCTGATGTGTTCCATTCACATGACTTTCTCTATATCTTTGCAACAAATTATTGTTAGAAAGCTTATGCTTCTACTTACCTCATGTTAATCCAGAACAAATTAGCAGAATTATTACTTACTTCCTTGCAAGTAGAAGCGAAATAAGGGAGTATTATAATTTAAAGTGATGGTCAAAAGCTAGTTGCTATGTAGCTGAAGTTCCTTTGTTTGTACGGACAGGCGTTGACAAATTCCTGTATGAGAAAGGAATGTTTTCTAAAGCTAAAACCAATAACAAGAAATATCTCAAAACCGATGAACTCCATGAAAAAAATATATATTACATAAATTGTGTGTTTTATCGTGATCTAAACGTGTGTAGTAAATTTTTGTCTATCTCTTGAGGTTTACCAGTTATGCAAAAGTCAATAAAATTATCAGCAATAAGGAGGTATTTTGAGCCAATTCCCAGAAAATTCAAGATATACATTTTATTTGGCAAGAAAATATCTTAAATGTAAGACATTTTAATCAAAATCGTTACAGCCATTTTTAAGAAAATCAAAAGTTTCGAAATTTTTTCCATACAAAGGGTAGTTTGTGGTGGGAGGATTTTCTTGAATATCTTCGTGTCGCATCCTTGGAAGATACCAAACTTAAGTACCAAATTTGGTTTTTAAGGGACCTTTCGTTTTTTAGCTATGCTGCCCACAGGCACACACGGACATTTTTCTAAAAATTATTTTTTTTGCATTCAGAGGGACTCAAAACATAGAGATGGTGTGGAGAAAATAAAAATTTAGCAGAAACACGCTTTAAGCTGATCAGCTATTCTAGTGGCTGAGTAAACTTACCTTTGTGAGCAAAGCACCCAATGCTAGGAGCGTTTTACTTTAGGTCACAATAACATGTTTTCTGCAGCTATATTGAAGTTGAGTTAGCAATATTTGCCCGTTAGTTCACAAAGATTGGTTTCCAAAACTGCGGCTATAACTGGTGTTTCTGGTTTATCCCTGTGCTAACAACACAAGCAACTTGACCTGTTTGTAAACCGTTCACGGCGCGGCTCCAACAATGGACGGCCAATATACAAAACGTGATGGCGCTTTTTAAAATGAAACAAAACAGCAAATGTAATTAATGTAGCTATACAAGTTATATATGGCAACAGAGGCCTTATTATAAAACAAACGCACACTAGAACTGGAGCGCAAACATTTGCTAGTTTTTTCTCTTATGATTGAAACTTTGAATGGCCACTTGCACATCAGTACTGTTGTAATTGATACATGTTTTGTTTTAATCATGGTGCACCAACAGCTAATTGATTTAATGTCAATAGAAATGCTTAAGGAGGTATTCTAGCAAAAAGAGAATTGCTTTCAATAATTATTGGTGCAATAAATACAATTATTTCGGCATTTATTGATACAAATCAATTGTGGAATAATATTACTCTCACTACGCCTACTATGTAGATGGTGTGTAGTGAAAGTACGATATCGAGATTTCACCGAAAATACATGCTTTGGTACCCCTGAATCAAAAAAAAAAAGGATTTATAGAAAAAGATCCGCGTGTGTCGGTGTATGTAGACAGCATAGCTGAACATCGAAAAGACCGTTAGGTACTAAACTTGGTATTTAAGTTTTATGTCTTCCAACGAGGTGAAACGAAGATTTTCAAGACAATTCTTTTCACCCCAAACATGGAACATTTTTCGAAAATTTTGATTTTCTCAAAGATGGCTCTAACGTTTTGATTAAAATACCTTATGTACAATATATTTTTATGACAAACAAAATGCGTATCTTGGAATTTCTGGGAATAGCCTCTGAAGACCTCTCATTATGGATGACTTTTATATAACTGGAAAACCATAAGAGCTATACAAACACAAAACATGTAGGTCTCATTCAAATGCACACTTAATGTCATATACATGATTTTTGTGGAGTTCACCGTTTTCAAGATATTCCGGATTTCAATTTTAAGCCACTTAAACTTTTCTAAAACGGGAAGATATCCTTTTTCTCGTTTCTCGTTTGTTTTTTCCTTGCAAGCAAAGAGATTGGAATTTCAATTGTTTCACATAGCGACAGGCTTTTAAAGGATGAGACTATTGCTTTAGTCTGTGCATTTTCTTACTTCGCTTCTACTTACAAGGAAGCTAGTAATAAGAATAATCCTGCATCAAGTAATAAGAACAACTAAACAGTTGATGCTAAAGTTAGGTCTTTACCAGATTTCAGTAGCGTTAAAAGTAGAATATTCTGTCACTCAGTGTTATAACATTATAACACCCCAATGTAGCCAACTTTGATTTATGCGTTCACGGACTAATTCAAGTAGGCTATGATATTGGTCCATAGAATGGTGAATGACTTCCATGGCATGAACATGGAATCTGCTGAACTTGACGAAATTATGCAAGCAGCGGAAAGAGCAAAATCACTACTGCTAAACTGCCTCCGTGGTATAGAATGTTTTCCTTCTGTATGAGTAAGTCATTATGTTGTCAGTACTGATGCTAAATAAGGCAACAACTGAATATCGCAGCCCGTTAAGCATGAACTTGGTGAAATACGTAAAACAATCTATTTTTACTAAAATATGTCTAAAATATTGAGAACTGTCTCAAGAATAATGTATGACACACGTGTTACAATTGTTTTATATTGTTCCTAGGATTACTGTACTCGGTCTGCGGCCTCGTTTCGCAAGCTTCCTTCTCACAATATAAAACATCATTTTTACCACTGGTATCATAAATAAAGTAATTTATTAGGTTTCCTTCTCATACAATCAAGTGAAAATGTTACAACACAATTCAGGTTTAACGCCTGCTTTTCCTACTTGTAGTACCGCAGGTGATAACAGCAGATGGAGCACGGGAAACAGGAGAACCCGGAGAAAACGCGCCCCTGCGCCGCTTTGTGCACCACAAATCTCACAGGCATTCGCTTGGGATCAAACCCGGGCCATATGTGAGAGGCGAATGGTCTAACCACTCGGCCACGCGCGGTCTTACAATTCAGGTTTTAATGCTAGGAGAACGACTACGCTGTCAGTGTGTTCCTCCAATAACCTTGTGTGGATTCATAAGACTCTGCTGTTCTTCATTGGGTTGGCACCGCTGCATTTGCATCAGGCTTCTTTTGCCGTTATTCGTTTGTATTTGTGCAGTCTGTAGCGTGATCTTGTTAAGTTGATACATATATGGAATTTGACCTGCCACAAATAATGTCCATCACAGGCGATCCTAACCAGACAGCAAAGCAACAAAAAGCTCCCTACAGATACCAGATTGAAACTTCCTGACAATCGGACAATCGGACACGCTGACCGGTGAGCATGCCATCACAGTGTCCATCACAGGCGGTCCTATCCAGACAGTATAGCAATAAAAAGCTCCCTACAGGTACCAGATTGAAACTTCCTGTCAATTGGACAGGCTAACCGGTGAGCCTGCCATCACAATGTACATCACAGGCGATCCTAACCAGACAGCAAAGCAATAAAAAGCTCCCTACAGATACCAGATTGTAACTTCCTGACAATCAGACAGGCTGACCGATGAGCCTGCCATGACAATGTACATCACAGGCGATCCTATCCAGGAGCGATGGCACAGCATTAACAGATTCCCTACAGTTACCAGATTGAAACTCCTTGACAACCGAGAGGTTGACCAGGAACTCTTCCCCCGGATATGGCCCATCATCCCCAAGGAGCGGTCCTTCTACGCGACAACCACCGGAAGCCAGGAAACGGTGAGAGCTTCAGTAAACATCTTTTTCCCTGTCACGCCGTACCGAAGCAGCAAGAGACTAAAATGTGAAAGATGAATGCTTTGATAATGTAATCGACATGGAGGACAATTCTGGGGATTTAATAAACGTTACCAGCGTTAACCGGGCGACTCGGGGAAACCACCGGGAAAAAAAATGGTCAGGAAGACCAGCCACAGCAATCAGCCACGACTTCGTGAATGCGAGTTGCAAACGTTACAGGCCGCTACCTCGGTAGGCTTTCCTACTGAGCCATGTGCTCAGTTTTAAGTTAAGTTTTGTTCAACATTGGATATTTGTTTATACATAAGTTTCGCCCACCTCAGTAGCGTGGTGGTAGCGTGCCTACCTCACATTCAACATTTCGCGAGTTCGAGTCTAGCTTAGGGTGAGTAACCCGGATAAAGCTTTTTTATTTTTTCTTTCCTTATCCGGAGATGACGAAAGTCGTGTAACTTTAAGCACCATGGACTCCGAGCTCGTTTGAGCAACATTTCGCCAATTTCATTCATCGTTCAATACGACCAAACAGGCTAAACGACTTTAAGCTACAAAAAATAATATATATACACCGGGTGGAAGAAAATTCTTTACATTAATTTAAACCTGTGATAAATTTCGGTATTTGCAACGCATTTCGTATCTTACGTTTTTGTTTCTGACCATTTCCTACGGAGATAATTTAATTTTTTTTTTCGAAAGCAAGAGACAGACAAGCTAGCAACGCTGCAGGTTGTGTCACTTGCACTAGATCAGAACATAAACAAACATGTCTCGCCTGCTGCCACCCTGCGTCGTGTTTGCAAGCGACCTATGTGTTTACATCCAGAAGCCGGTTCAGAAACCTGACCAACCTCAACGCAACATTGCCGAGTTACTTCACGTCTAAAAGACTGCTCGGAATAGTCGTTTAATGTTTTTAAAAGATTCATTATTTCGTAACTCTCTGTGATCTCCCATAATTCCTACCGAAACTAATGTCAGAAATACGTTACTTTACGCGTCTCACAAGTGACAAACTATTGTCTTCATACATTCTTGTGGAAATGCGCATTCCATTTGGAACAAAAAAACATTTATTTTTTTCAAAAAAAAGCTGATCAAAGAACAAAATGCCATTAGATTATTTCGTTTATAATGCTTCTGCGAAGCACATTTTAGAAGGAATGTAATAAGTTCCCTTGCACCTGGTATACCATGTTGCCATGGTAGCTCAGTGATAGAGCAACTGGCTAGAGACCGAGAGATCCGTGGTTCAAATCCCGACTATGGCACTGAATATTTCAGCCTGACATTACTTATCCAACCCCTGTCCTACATACGGCTTAGTATGAGAAGACAATTAGCTGTTCACTTGTCATCACTATTCAGACTGCACCACTTTATATAGAAAACCGCTGAATGGACAGTGGGGTGTTGAACCAACATCAGCTTTGAGGAATTATTTGACTTATGCATTATCTAGTCCGTATGTACAATGTACATAATGGATAAGGAAGGTATTGCATTCCACCCAAAAATTCGGTAATGAGATTTCATCGCCCGTGAATCCAAAAAATCCAGTTTTAGAAACACGTGTGTGTGTGTCTGTGGGCAGCATAACTCAAAAACGAAAATTCGGTTAAATACCAAACTTTGTATTTAAATTCGGTATCTTCCCAGGATGTCACAGGAAGATTTTCAAGAACATCACCCCACCCTAGCTATCTTTACGTGGAACATTTTTCGAACATTTTGATTTTCTCAAAAATGGCTCTAACGATTTTTATTAAAATTTTGAATTTTCTGAGAATAACCTCTGAAGACCACTTCATTCTGGATTACTTTTGTGTAACTTTTGCATAAATGGTAAACTATAAGAGATAAACAACTTACTATACAAAAAATGAAGATCTCATTAAAATACAAATTTATGTTATTCACATTTTTTGTAAGTTAACCGTTTTCGACATATTTCGAGTTATTGGTTTCAATTTTAGGGCACTTAAACGTTTCTCAAACGAGACACATCTTTATTTTCGTCCCTGTTATGTTTACTCCTTGCAAGCAAAGAGAACCAAATCTCAGTTGTATCATTTAGCGACGTCTTTTAAAGGATCTGTCTATCACTTTACACTACTGTATTCCTTTGTTTCCCTTTTACTTAGAAAGAAGCAGGTAACAAGAATTCTGTGAATGTTTATCTTGATTTGTATGATGTATGCAACAATCTTTTATAAGGTAAGTTTTTATGGAATAGCTTAGAGAAAGTCGTGTGAGTGGAACAATCAGATTTTTGTCATATGACCCAATTTCTTTGCCAGCATCAGATAAGTACAATATATAGCAACCAATAGAACAAGGGAATCCCTTTGAAAATCGCAACTGAATGAGCATATGTACATATATTGGCTTATTCAAAAATACTTTTACAAAGTTTGTAGACAGGTTCATTACATCAAAACAAGAAAAAATATGTATATAAACACATGTGCCAAAACCCTTGATACTCGATTTATTGAGGTTCAAAATGCTATTAATCAAGGCATTTTAAAGCGACACTTTATTCTATTTTTGGTGCTGTAAGCTTGTTAGGAGGTGTTCCACACAAACGTCACTTATAGCAAATGATCCAAGGGTCCTCTTCTTGCGTTTAAACCCGCATGGACTTGTTCAGCATGGAATGTGAAATACTCCCAATCGGTGTCGTGCGATTTCTGAAGCTTTCGTGACCCGTGGATTAAAAGTTTCTTCAGCCGGGATATCTGCTGTACAAACCAATGGTTTAAGGGGTCCCCAAAATATAAAAACCCAAAGGATTGGGGTCGCGAGGACGTGCAGGCCATAGAACTGGCCCCACTCTGCCTATGTATTCGTCATGCTAGATACCAGCCATTGCACCTCCAATAACGAGACTAAGATCATGCATAAACCGCATATTTCTTCTTATTTGCAGAAGCACATTTTCTAATAAGTCTGGGAAAGTCTTCTGAATGAAGTTCCTGTAGAGAGCGCTGTGGCAATATATTACACATCTGATAAACGATAAATGTTAACAAGCACCATGGCAACACAATGTCAACTGCGCAGAGTAAAATGTTTCAAAACCTTCTATGAAAGAGCACATATTAGGTTGGACCTGGAAAACCTTGGAAGACGACTTTCATTAATAAGTTGATAACACAAAAACGAAGCGTTTTAGAGCATATGAACCTATTTTCTTGCTTCGATATCAGGAATCCCTCCCCAAACCTTGTAAAGTTATTTTTGAATCCCCCTGTATATTGGCATACACATATGGCAAGAGAAAACAAATTAGCTGTCGAAAATGGAGGGAAGTACACGGTTTAATTACTGCAGTTGTGCTGGGTAGCGTTTCCTCTTGCAGGTGTAATGAGGTTCGCTATTTTTAAAACATAGCAGGCAATAACTTCCACTGTTATTTGTGGCATAGCTTTGACTTTCTGATGCATAATTTCAGCCGAATATCGATTCCTAGTTGTCCATCCGAGGGCCATCCAGAAAGGGACAGACTATTTGGCATAACTCAATGATAACCAAAGCTATCAACACAAACATTTATTTACAAAGTTACCGAACCTTACTCTATTTCTCATCACAACCTCCATTCTGTCGAGATATTTACTGTCACGTGGTAGCAGTTTCTGAATGCTGATGCTATACTTTTCTTCCGCCAAAGAACCTACTCGCGTTTTTTGAATGTACTAAATGTTGTGCCAAACGAATTATATAGGCCAATAACGCAAGTGTATGGCGATAAAGCAATGAACGAAGGACCACTGAGGATATGACACACAATTTACGCGTAATCAAGGATAAACCAGTGTGTACGATAAAGACCGGAGTGGAAGTTCATTAATCGTTATGGAGGAGTTCAAAGCAAATGCTAATAAAAAAATTCAGAGGAAACCGGTGTTTCACCTTGGACAGCGTACATGACTTTTTGGATGGAAAAGGTTTCCCAGCCATGAAGACCTCAAAGTGGTAGTGAATCTTGGTTTATATTTTTATCGGTGAAAGAGTACAACATCTACGTGAAAAACCGTTAACAAATGACTATCAATACCTTGATAGCAATGTCGATTACGTTGATAAATAGAGTAAGGTACTGTAACTTTGTAAATAAAGTTTTGTGTTGATAACTTTCGTTATTCCTTAGTTGTGTCAAATCGTCTGTCACCTTCTGGATGGCCCTCGTTTGTCCGACATAACGGGGTTCCCATGCAAAATATTCTTTAAAAAATGTTGGACGTTCCATTCACATAACCTTCTCTACCTTTTCTGCAAACTATCTTTGCAAAGACTATTCTTTCATCTACATCATGTTAATAGAGATAAACATTAGTAGAACTTGTCTTATCGCTTGTTTAATTCTATGCAAAGAGTAATAGGGAATACACTAGACTAAAGCGATAGTCAAATGTTCATGAAAACTGGTCGTTATGTGAAGAATTGAGGTTCGGTTCGCGCTGCACGGCGAGGAGCAAAATTAAACAGAGATGAGAAAACAGGTGACTTCCTGTTTGAGTACAGTTAAGTAGTTTAACACTTAAATTAATAACAAGAAATATCTCGTAAACGGCCAACTCTAAGAAAAAAGTACATTGACACAAATTGTGCGTTTTAAAGAGACCTACATTTGCTATATATCAAGTATTTGCCGGTTACATACAATTCTTCAAGAATGGAGAGGTGTTCAGATGCAATTCCTAGAAAATTCAAGATATACATTTCATTTGTGATGTAAATATCTTTGATATACGGTATTTTAATCAAAATCGTTAGAGCTATTATTAGAAAAACAACAGTTTGAGGTGGGGAACTTTTCTTTAATAGCTTCGTGTCGCATCCTTGGAAGATATTAAGCTTAAATACCTGGTTAGGTATCTAACGGTCTTTTCGTATCCGAGCTATGCTGTCCACAGACACACATAAGGACCTTTTCAATTTTTCTTTTTTCGGATTCCGGGCACGTGAATCTCAACATGGATTTTTTGGGTGGAATTGAGGTACTTTCCCTACCTACAATGTGCACAGTGCGTGTAGAGAACTTGTAGTACCGAGCGGTTAGCCAGTTCTCAAATGAACATAGGATAGTGTTATATAACCGTTGCTTGCCATTTATATTTCTATAATATTATTATACTCTCTTTTTAATTTCTCTAGCCCGTATGTACAATGCACATGGTGGATACAGAAGGTATTGTGTTCCACCTAAAGATTCAATGTTGAGATTTAACCGAACATATGTTTTGAGGTCCCAGAGTCTGAAAAAACATTTTCAAAAAAGATCCGTGTATCTGTATGTGTGTGTCTATGTATGGCATAGCCCAAAAATGAACAGATAAATACCAAGCTTGGTATTTAAGTTTAGTATCTTCCAAGTATGAGACACGAGAAGTTTTAAGAAAATCCCTCCACCACAAACTACAGTTTACATAGAATTCCTTTTAAGTTTTCGTTTTTCTCAAAATGGCTATAACGAATTTTATTAAAATACAGTATATTAAACATATTTATATCACAAATAAAACGTACATTTTGAAATTTCTGGGAATAGCTTCTGAGGACATTATTCTGGATGAGTTTTGCAGAATTTTACATAAGGGTGTAACCGTAAGAGATACAGAAAAATTGACTGCACAGAAAAGTAGATGTCGTTAAAACACATAATTTATATCCTGTACGTTTTTATGTAAAGCTGACCGTTTCCTTGTTATTGATTTTAATTTTAAACTACTTTTACTTTTCTCAAACGGGAAGTGACGTATCGTTTCATTTATCTTGTTTTACTACAGGCCATCAAGCAAAGGGAACCGAACTTCAGTTGTTTCACATAGCACCAGCTTTTAAAAATTTGAGCATCGATTTACCCTAGTATATTCCATTAAGCCCCTTCTACTTACAAGAAAGCGAGTTATAAAACAATTTCTGCTAAGGTTTACCTTGATTAGCAGGTCGTAAGTAAAAGAATAATATTTTGTGAGGAAAGTTAGTTGTGTAACAGATAGAGAAAGTCACGTGAATGGAACACATCCTATTTTTTCTAAAGAATTTCTGTTACTTTTGATTTAATTACGCCAAGTTTTATCCAAGATGTTTATCTCATAGCCCCAATTCGCTGGAGAGGAGCGTTTTTCCAAAATTAGCACTTTTGTGAACCAGGTCTATTAGACAGTAATACAACAAAGTTAGTGTCTTAAACAATGATATGTGATACGTCATGATATTCGCAATTCAGTATGTTAAGATAAACCTTTTAGGCTAAGTATTTTGTGCGACAATCTTATGCTCAAAACTGATAAACTCGGTAGAGCACATTTAAGTAGAGTTGTGTTTCTCGACAGTAATACAGAGATAAACATAAACCCTTTTAGGAAATGTAAGAATATAAGCCAACCAACTCCAAGACAACTCTGGTTTCCCTCAATATGTGCAGCGATGTGGCAACATGGCTTCAAAAGGTAACATTACGATGAATCACTGCCTGAAAGTGTATTATGTTATAAAACAGAAATCTTCGCACATTATGTGCAGCAATGTGGCAACATGGCTTCAACAGGTAACGTTACGATGAATCACTGCCTGAAACTGTATTATGTTATAAAACGGGAATCTTCGCACATTATGTGCAGCAATGTGGCAACATGGCTTCAAAAGGTAACGTTACGATGAATCACTGCCTGAAACTGTAAGATGTTATAAAACGGGAATCTTCGCACATTAGGTGCAGCAATGTGGCAACATGGCTTCAAAAGGTAACGTTACGATGAATCACTGCCTGAAACTGTAAGATGTTATAAAACGGGAATCTTCGCACATTATGTGCAGCAATGTGGCAACATGGCTTCAGCAGGTAACGTTACGATGAATCACTGCCTGAAACTGTATTATGTTATAAAACAGGAATCTTCGCACATTATGTGCAGCAATGTGGCAACATGGCTTCAAAAGGTAACGTTACGATGAATCACTGCCTGAAACTGTATTATGTTATAAAACAGGAATCTTCGCACATTATGTGCAGCAATGTGGCAACATGGCTTCAACAAGTAACGTTACGATGAATCACTGCCTGAAACTGTATGATGTTATAAAACAGGAATCTTCGCACATTATGTGCAGCAATGTGGCAACATGGCTTCAACAAGTAACGTTACGATGAATCACTGCCTGAAACTGTATGATGTTATAACACAGGAATCTTCGCACATTATGTGCAGCAATGTGGCAACATGGCTTCAACAGGTAACGTTACGATGAATCACTGCCTGAAACTGTATGATGTTATAACACAGGAATCTTCACACATTATGCTTCAATACTAGAAGTGAGACTAAAACAACCTTAAGTAAGTGCACGCAGCGTATTTAAATACTCACAAAATCACTCGTTCTCTCTCAAAAAATCACTCTCTTGCTCGCTCACGCAGTCCGTTCATTTACCAACATAATAAGTCGCCCCATCACTCACCTAGTTATTTCGTTTATGAAGAAAATCATTCGCCTGCCCACACCTCCAATCACATCATTTACCAACAAAATCACTCGTCCAATCACTCATTCAGTCACATCATTTACCATCAAAATCACTCACCCTCTCACTCACTCACTTCATTTATCAACAAAATCACTTGCCCACTCACTCAGTTACTTCATTTAACACAAAATCACAATCCCTCTTACTCACCGTGTCACTTCGTTTACCAGCTAAATCACTCACTCACTCACTCACTCACTCACTCACTCACTCACTCACTCACTCACTCACTCACTCACTCACTTCATTTATCAACAAAATCACTTGCCCACTCACTCAGTTACTTCATTTAACACAAAATCACAATCCCTCTTACTCACCGTGTCACTTCGTTTACCAGCTAAATCAATCAATCACTCACTCACTCACTCACTCACTCACTCACTCACTCACTCACTCACTCACTCACTCTTCATTTACCACAAAACGACACGCCCGCTCACAAAGTTAGTCACTTCATTTACCAATAAAGTCATTAGCCCACTCAGTCAGCCATTTCATTTCCGCAAAACCACATTTCGCTCACATACTCATCTCATTTACCAACAAAATCACGCTCCCACTTACATACTCACTCACTTCCTTTAACAACAAAATCAATCACTCCCTTCAATTACCTACAAAATCATTCACTTACTCAACAGCTCACTTCATATTCATAAATACAATCATTCTGCTCTTACAGACATTCACACACATTCATATGCTCAGAACCATTCAAACTCTCACACAATCATTCACTATTGCATACTGTTTCAGTTATTCACACGGTTATTCACGCGTGCACATTCATTTCCTGAAATAGTCATTCACTCACACACATTCATTTATTCACATTGTCAATCACTCACACATTCATTTCCTCACAAAGTCATTTAGTACCTAACATAGTCAGTCACTCTCACACATTCATTTCCTCACATAGCTATTAGTTCCTAACATAGTCATTTAGTTCATAACATAGCTATTTAGTTCCTAACATAGTCATTTAGTTCCTAACATAGTCATTTAGTTCCTAACATAGTCATTTAGTTCCTAGCATAGTCAGTCACTTTCACACATTCATTTCCTCACATATTCATTTAGTTCCTAACATAGCTATTTAGTTCCTAACATAGTCATTTAGTTCATAACATAGCTATTTAATTCCTAACATAGTCATTTAGTGCCTAACATAGTCATTTAGTTCCTAACATAGTCAGTCACTCTCACACATTCATTTCCTCACATAGCTATTTAGTTCCTAACATAGTCATTTAGTTCCTCACATATTCATTTAGTTCCAAACATAGTCATTTAGTTCCTAACATAGTCATTTAGTTCCTAACATAGTCATTTAGTTCCTAACATAGTCAGTCAGTCTCACACATTCATTTCCTCACATATTCATTTAGTTCCTAACATAATCATTTAGTTCCTAACATATTCATTTAGTTCCGAACATAATCAGTCACTCTCACACATTCATTTCCTCACATATTCATTTAGTTCCAAACATAGTCATTTAGTTCCTAACATAGTCATTTAGTTCCTCAAATATTCATTTAGTTCCAAACATAGTCATTTAGTTCCTAACATAGTCATTTAGTTTCTAACATAGTCATTTAGTTCCTCACATATTCATTTAGTTCCTAACATAGTCATTTAGTTCCTAACATAGTCATTTAGTTCCTAACATAGTCATTTAGTTCCTCACATATTCATTTAGTTCCAAACATATTCATTTAGTTCCTAACATAGTCATTTAGTTCCTCACATATTCATTTAGTTCCAAACATAGTCATTTAGTTCCTAACATAGTCATTTAGTTCCTAACATAGTCATTTAGTTCCTAACATAGTCAGTCAGTCTCACACATTCATTTCCTCACATTTTGATTAAGTGGCACAGTTTCATCTCCTTACATATTCATTCACTCACACACATTCATTTTCTCACATATTCATTCATTCGCACACATATATTTTCTCACATATTCATTCATTCACATATTCATTTCCTCACACACATATTGATTTCTTCATATTTTTATTCACTCACACACATTCATTTCCTCAAACATTCATCCACTCACACACATTGATTTATTCGGATATTCATTCACTCATATATTCATTTTCTCACATACTCATTCACTCACCATTGATTTCCTAACTAGTCATCCGCGCACACGTACACTCTCACAGTCATTCACCCACACATACATTCATTTACTCACACAGCCATTCTCTCACTCGCTACGCATTCATTTATTCATACACATAATGCCTCGTATTTTCATTTGCTTACTTACTCCGACAAAAACTATGTGACTGGAATACTGTGAGCCTGTTAAATTAAGGGTAAAGTGCAAATATGTGCAGAAGACCTAATTTTCAAAACAGCAGGTACTTCGGAGATTGTTTTTGTGAACCATTAGTTACGTCATGTTGATGCGGAAATTTCCCGCAATTTTACGTATAATTTCATATCTCTAAAATGCGATATTTCTAGCTTCTGTTTGATTCCAGAGAAATGCAATACCTATTTTTTTTTGAAAAATATAAAATATCTTACTAAAGCCATAAAAATCAAAAGAGGGACGAACACTCTGTAGACAAGTTTTTTTATAGTGTTAACTATATGTCTTACTACTATGGCACCGCAGGCGAGGTTCGACTCTCGGATGGGGTCGGGAACTTTTCTCTTGCCAAAAATATAACTTATTGTCCCAGAAACCGGAAGTATGAATGAGTGGGTCTACATGACCTGGATGTGAAAGGCGACAGCTTATAAAGTGAGTGAACAAGGTTCTTGTAAAAGTTATATCGAAGTTAAACCTTGTGGCATTATGATGCCTTTTTTCCCTGGGAAGAAGCCGAATGTTCCTCCGTGAAGCGAGCGGCGCTGACTACAGCCTCAGCGATGCCCACAGTACGTATCTAAGGGATTGCGCTACAGCAGTTTGTTTTTCATTTCCTCCTCTCATTATTCTGCCCACCTGTATCACATTAAGGAATCACAAACGCATATTTGTGTGACTTATGCGTGGAGTTTCTAGCACCCCACGGAAGATTACTGTCGCTGTTACAGGTGTAGCAACATTTACAATATACAGGCTGTAACTGAGCCAGGGGGCTCTGGGACTGGCATTCGGGAGGTCCGGGTTCGCTCCCCGTGACCTGGGTCTTTCGTGCTGTTCCTGGGGCCGCTTAGTGGATGCTGTATATCCAGTACGGTTCTTTTCCCTTTCATTCCTTCATTTCATTTCCCTTTTTCATCTTTCAGGTTGGCGCAGGTGTGGCTTGAGGCTTTGCAGGCAGATGGCTCGGTTGCTTGCTCCGAGTGAAACTCTCTTCCCCCTGGGTGCGCTGGTTGAGGATAGGTGCCGTTGTAGAGACCTCCTTCCGGCCTCCCGGCACATGTTCAGCCTCAGTGTTGCCATCTAATGACTTAGAAACTTCCGTGCGTCTCGGCGCTTAACGCCGTCGCTTCCTGTGTGTTTCCCCTCCTCTCATCCCTTCCCCCGGAAGTGGCAGGCTGCAATAGATCAGTACTTGGTCGCAGTTGCCGAGATGTCCATGTCCTACCTTCTAACGGTACACAGGAGTGTAATTGTTTATCAGAAAATATATTGGATAGGTAGAGTCAGACTGAAAAATTCAGTGCCATAGCCGGGATTTGAACCACGGATCTCCCGATTGCTCTGCCACTGAGCTACCATGGCAACATGCCGGCATAGCCGTCCTACACACAGCTTGTGTGAAAATACAATTAAATCCAATAGAAAATATATGATTAACATGTTCCAGATTTAATCTACATTTAAGCTTTAAATGTTTATTATACATTTGTCGCGGTTATACTTGTCAACGCAGTGGGTTAGCTTTCTTATTGTAGCATATGGGAGTCACTTACTGTAGATATATTTCTTGTCTTGGGGGCTTAACAAATAAACAATATAATGATCTTAATGACAGTTGATAGAACAGTTAGGTAGTTAGGTTAATTGAAACAGGAGGCGTGCTCAATATTGAAATCTCGATATCTCTAATTCACTTATGTAGCGTTCGTAGAGAATTGTGGTTGTTGTATAAGGTCTACGCGCCACGTTACATTATATGTAACAATTAAAAGGAAACCAGGCGCTCAAAACGTCACAAATCCTAACCATTTGCGTGAAATAGAAATTGGATTCAGTTAAATGAAGGATCAATTTTTTGTCATTGTTGATTATAATGCAGTAACAATAATAAGAGGCGCCGCTGAGAGGTTAGACCGCTCGCCTCCCATCTAAGCGGCCCGGGTTCGATCCCAAGCACCCACATGTGGGATTCGTGGTGGACAGAGCGGTCTGGGCGGGTTTTCTCCGGATCCTTTGGTTTCCCCCGCCACTCTTTCCACCAATTGCTCCATTATCGCCTTTGCAATCATCTATTTTGCTTACATTTCATATCATCCACTTCCTCATGTTCATGCCTGGCTACGGGCCGACCCCTCGTAACAGATTCTCCATTCTGTGGTTTCGTGCCGTTGGCTTGTTAGTCTCGGGGGGATCAGCCCTACAAATACGGCGAGGGTTAAGCCGATTACAAAACGAAACGATAGTAAGAAAACAATGTAAACTTCACTAAAACAATACAAACATATCATTCAAGGAGAGGCCATTAAACTCCATTAATCCCTTTATTTCTAATCAACGTCATCACCATAATCATGATATCAATGTCAGCTAACGTATTTTTCCAAACCTTATATGTCCATTTACCCCAGTTAACTTTTGTTTCGTTTGCTAGAGCTTGAGAAGTTTTAATTTTACAACCAGAATCAGCTGATGTCTACTTTCTCTACACGTAAAATTCGTTAACGAGATTTCACCGCAAATGTGTTCTGAGGTCCCCCGAGTCCAAAAAAACATTTTTAGAAAAAATCCATGTGTGTCCGTGGACAGCATAGCTCAAAAATTAAAAGATCGTTAAATACCAATCTTGGTATTTAAGTTTCGTGTTTTTAAGCATGCAACACGAATATTTTCAAGAAAATTCCCTCACCGCGAACTACCTTTTACATGGATTTTTTTTTGGAAAATTGTATTCTCAAAAATTGCTTTAACGATTTTGATTATAATACCGTATATTAAGGCTATTTACATAAAAAATAAAATGTATGTCTTGAATTTTCTGGGAATAACATTTGAAAATTTGTTCACACTGGATTCATTTTGCTAAATTTTGATAACTACTAAACCGTCAGAAATAGACACGTGCCAGAATGCTCACTTTTCTGGAAATTTCTGGCCACGTGATCGACAGCCGGATCTGCAAGCTCGGCAAGCCAGTTTCGAGTGTGAGTTCACAGCGTGAAGTAGTTCGCTGAGAGAGAGAGAGAGAGAGAGAGAGAGAGAGAGAGAGAGAGAGAGAGAGAAAGCAGTCTACCCTCTACGTGTCGATGCGACGAGAGAAAACTCTACTGTAGAGTTTTTGCGAAATCAGAGGAATAAAGATGTTTATTCGTAATCTGATTTGATTAATAAAACGACATTTTGTTACAATATCTGGCTATATTAACATTACTGTAAGTTAATACATTAATTGTATGTCATAATAAGTCATATAATCATAAACAATATGATTACAACACCTCAAATCACTTTGTATCGGAAAGTTACTTCCGTACAGTTACGGCAAACGCCACTGAATCTAAAACCCAACCTACTGCTCAACTTTCGTTTAGCAAACGCCAGCAGAATTGCTTATTGATGATGCTTGTTCTGGACCAGAGACAATACGTGCACATTTTGTTGTTGGGCACTTGGCACCTAATCCTCAAGTTCAATTGTATTACAGGAGATCTAGTTGCTTTACACCAACTATATTAAACCTGTATGGGGGCTTGGTAAACATTTCTCGGCCTGGCGCGGATAAGTTGTTTATGTAAACGAAATTTTGTTTTATCATATTGATAGACACTTTCGGAAAAATGTAAGTCAGTTTTCAAATTAAGCTACTAAATAATTTTGTTTCTATGGGTGTTAATAGTAGACATATGTGTGTTTCTTAAAGTTAAGAAACTGAAATACCGTGTGGTCATAAAATTATTTGCTCTGGGTGGTTTATCGCCAACGAAAACTCACCCAAAAGTAGTTGACGGGTTTTAACGAGCCTGCCCCTTCATTACTAACAGTTAAGGAATGTACAGCAGAATTTAAACGTGGCCATAACTATCTTGAAAGTGATCAATGTCAAGGACGTTCCACAATGCAACTACCAAGCGCACAATGCTACTGGATCATCGGCGACTATACACACGAAGCAGCTGACAGCGTAGGATATTAGACGGTCGTGTACAATATGAGGCAATACATGTTCGTATCACGGAATTAGAAGCTATTTATAAGGGAGATAAAAATTGCATTAGGAAGGGAAAAATATGTATTTGAAATGACTAGGGAAGAAATATTGTGAAACACGTCGAAAAGTGTAAAGACGGATTTTACTAAGGTGCGAATGTGCTCAGTACACGGGTTGGCAAGTGATCCACGTAGACATGTACCGTTACTTGCGGGACCTGACCCAAAGGGGGATGAAAGCTTCATCGCCCGTTGGTGGACCTGACAGAGAAAAAGGCAACGGGTTTCTTGTTGGTCGAGGGAAGCGACTTCACTTGCTATGAGAGATGCGATGAGATAAGACGTGCTATTTGATTCAGCGGTGGAGACGAACGGGCTATGTATGGCCGGTATAGACATGGTGTTAATTAATACACCATAATAAGTGGCACAATAAGGGACAGTGAGCGCAGTCGCATGAATAGTAGTTGAAAGGGAAGATAGCTTAGAAAGAATGCGTGTGTGTTCGACGGCAGATACTCTCAAAGAAAATAAACAAATAAGCTCAACAATAATCGTGAACTCAAAATAAACCACTCGTGTCTCAACATCTCCCCTGAGGAAGGTTCTATACTGTAATATTCTGAGCTGGGGCGTTCAATCTTCCACACCATTCCTTAATCTCCTGAACCATCAAACGGGGTTCAAACCCTGAACCCCATGAAAGCAACCTATGAGGGCAATCCAGAAAGTGGCAGACGACTTGGCATAAGTAAATAATAACGAAAGTTATTCAACACAAAACTTTATTTACAGAGTTACAATATCTTACTCTATCTCTCAGCGTAATCTCTATTCTTTCAAGACATTTAATGTCACGTGGTGCCAGTTTTCCAATGCTGATGTTATACTTCTCTACCATCAAAGAACCTATTTTTTTTGAAGGCACAATGTGTTCGATCAATCAAATGTTATAGACAGATAGCGCAAGTGTATTGTGATAATGCAATGATGAGTCTTCAGTTAGAAATAGAGTAATCAAGGAAGAACCAGTGTGCTTGAAAAAGACAGGAGTGGAAGTTCATCAATCGTTATGGAGGAGTTGAAAGTAAATGTTGATAAAAGAACTCAGAAAAACCGGTCTTTCTCTTTGGACACCATATCTGACTTTTTGGGTGAAAAAATATCCGAACCTCAAAGTGGCTCAGAACTTTGGCGGTAGAAGAGTATAACTAGTACCCTGTGACAACAACTACCTTAACAGCAATAACGGTTACGTTGAGAAGGTGCTGTAATTTTGTAAATAAAGTTTTGTGTTGATAACTTTCGTTATTATTTAGTTATACCAAATCGTCAGTCATTTTCTGGATTGTCCGCGTAAAACGTGAATCGCCACAGATGCATTCCAAAAGCAATTGCGAGAACGACAGTCACAGCAAAGTTTGGACCATTTTAAAAAGTGTGTAACTGATTGTGCACATTCTGTTACTGCGGCTGAGACCAAAAGAGTTGGTAGAAACTGGCGGCTCTGCAGCAAAGAAGGTGAAATGAATTTCATCTGACGCAAAGTCATGGCAAGTGCTTTCTGGGATGCAGAAGCGATTCTTCTCATCGATTATCTTCAACAGAGAAAGATAATAAATAGCAAATTTTGCGAAGCTTTCTGGACCATCTGGATGAAGAAAACAAGGTAGCGGAGGTGTTTCATCAGAATCTGCATGTGCTCACAAATGTGCTCTGGCATTGGGAGGATACAGGGATTTCAAGAACGAATTATTGCAACATATTCCCAACACTGATATTTACATATTCTAAAGAATTCGCTTGAAAACATTTTGAGCCAAATAAAAACCCAAATGCACTCGTGGGTAATATAAGCGCATAGACCTAAAAGGAAAATAAATAGACAAAAACAAAACAACTCTAATGTGTTCCATTCTCATGACTTTCTCTACATCTCTGTAACAAATTATTGTTAGTAAGCTTATTCTTATATCTACTTCAAGTTACTCGAGACACACTTTAGCAGAAACGGTCTTATTACTTAGTTCCTTATAAGCATAAGCTAAATAAGGGAATACACTAGGCTAAACCGACAGTCAAATGTTTTAAAATGTTGTTGCTATGGGATTTAAATGCGTTTCTTTGCGTGGCCAAGAGTTAACAAGTTCCCATATAAAAATAGTTTTAAGTATTTTAAAACTGAAACGAATAAAAAGGAATATCTCGAAAACGGCCAACTCCACGAAAAGTATGTAAAGATCTACATTTTTATGACGTTTTTATCTACCTTTTATGGTTTACCAGTTATGCAAACTTCATCCAGAACAAAGAAGTCGCCATAGGATATTCCCAGAAATTTCAAGATAAACTTTTTATTTGGGTTGTAAATATCCTAAATATAAGATATTTTAATCAAAATGTTTAGAGTTATTTTTGAGAAAAACAAAACTATCCATATAAGGGGTAGTTTACGGTGGGGAGATTTTCTTGAAAATCTTCGTATCGCATCCTTGGAAAATATCAAACTGAAATACTAAGTTTGGTATTTAACGTCTTTTCGTTTTTGAGCTACGCTGTCCACAGACACACACACAAACACGCGGACCTTTTTCTAAAAATGCTTTTTATGGATTCAGGGGACCTAAAAACATATATTTCCGGTGAAATCTCGGAATTGAATTTTTGGATGGAATACAATACTTCCTCTATACACTATGTACATAGTACGTGAAGAGAAAGTAACAAGTATTACTATCAGGGAAGGCAATTTTTAATAATACATAACAGGTGCCATTAACTTTAGATTGAAAATTTAAAGAGCTCATATAATATTTACAATTAGGCTGCATGCAGAAAGACAGGCCAAAGAAACATCTTGTTTTGCACTTCCCAGATTATCATTTATCAAAAATGGGCAGTTTTTTTTTTGTACGCCCTCGTTGGAGAGACGCTGCTGATGTAACCGTGCTGTTATGCACTTGAAATGTTTCCAATAAGCAGAAGACTAGCAATTAAACAGTACATTTCCTTGCGCTAGACTAAAATGTGGCGTATTTCCTTCCTGGGAGTAGGACTTCTAACATCCGGCACAACACACAAACACATGTGTAGTACATGTTTGGCAAAGTACCAAAACTCGTAGTACTCAAACTGAACCCTTAGCGACGGACTTTAATATCACAAGCGTTATAAATTCGCAAAGTAACATCATTTCGTTAGTAAGAAGGTTCTAAGAAATGGTGCAGTTACTGGTCAAATATATAAGTACTACCTGTCTGACGAAAGAGTGCAGTTGTTGGGGGAGGTCGCTGATGTAGCACGGTTTAGAGCGGTCAGAGAAGGCTGGAGTATAGTGCAGTACAGTCTGACCGTCAAAACATCAACAAAGCGTACGTAAACAGGAATAAACTAAACGATCCACAACATGTTGAACTTGCTGTTTTATCTCTAACGAATATTCATTTTCCACTATGTGAACGTATGACTATGCGCGGCGGTGTTTGTATTTTGACTTCATTCGAACCAGTCCACTGTAAGAGACTCAACTGCTACATTCCAGTATTGTACAGGGCATGCACCGGGAGTGATGATGTAATACCGCTTATCTATTAGTGTTCATGGAAAGTTCTGCTCGTGAGTCTGCATTCATTCTTCAGACAGGTAAGAATTTCTACAGTATATTTATACACAGAAACATACCTATTTTGTTACCAGTCGGCAAAGCGACGAGGCGTATCGGAAAACATGCGAAACAACACGATATTTAGGTCAGTCACACGTCGTGTGGAAGGGACGTGTCAGCTGCAGTTAAGTCACTGCAGATGCTGCAATAGTAGCAATTATCTCATAACTCAGACAAAGTATTATTCATCGCCAGCGAGAGATGAGGTACGTAATACAACTTTTGCAACTGAGAATACAAAGAAATTGCTGATGGCGATTATTGGGAAAAAGATGGACCAAAAAGTTGGGAGGTTCATAATTTCAATCGGAATAGTGAACTGTAAGGCATCTTTCAGGGCAGTTCACGAACATTATACTTTTGCCACTTGAAAAAACCATCTCGGTCGCAGTTTTCCCGAATTTGAAGCAAGATTTCATGTTAACAGGTTGTACATTTTCCCGATGACACGATTTCTCACACTTCTCAGCGTACTTGGTGATTTGCACGATAGTGTGCGCTTGTTAACATGTCTCAATGCGCATGCGCGGGCGCCTCATCGTAACCAGCGTGGTTCATTCAGCGAACTTTTCTGACGTAGCCTGTAAACGGGTGAGTCAAAACAGTACGAACCAGCTGCGCTGTCTCTTGTCTGTTTACATCCTCGGCGCTTTTTCTTTTTGGTAGTGTTGAACGCCCACTTTTACTATTTGAGGCACCGCAGGCGATACCTCGGCGCTTGATGCCGTCTGCCGCTATCATAGAAAGGTGCGGATGAAACCATACAACATTTTTAAAGCTACTTTTAAAAGTTTTATGTACCAATTTTCTGAAAGGAGATGCTGAAACTGGCCGCTACCGTTGTCCATACATTTTGTTACCTCTTTAGGAAGCTATCCATCACTCGCCGTAGTTCCCCCGAGAAATGCTGGCAATATCCAGGCGATTTTTTTTTTTTTTTAATTCTTCCAGGCTGTGTGGATTTTTTACACTTTATGCTTTAAGTTACTCCAGAGATAGAAATTGCAAGGAGTTAGGCCGGGGTACCGAGGGGGCTACAAAACTCTAATAATAATTCTGTCCTGAAACATACTTTTAATTGTTCTCATCGAAAGATTCGACGTAGGAGCTGTTGCAGTTTCTAGTTTAAAAAATCACGCTCCCTATCTGTTAATTTTCTAAAATGGGTGAGTGGGGCAAATCTCTATTCACGTATGTACGGGCGTCAACTGTTTACTCGACAAAAATGGACTCATAACTCTTTCTCTGCTAATACACTAACTTTTTCGGCATGAAGGGGTATCTCATGAACAATATTAGGTTTCTCACAGGTACAATAACGATTATTTTGTGTACACACATTTTCATGAAGGAAGAACCAAGCCTCTTCCGTGAAAAATACTATGCTGATCTATAATACACTTGTGACCAAGCACAGTAATACACAGAGCAGTCACTTACAGAGCAGAGCAAAACTGACACTTTCTGTACTAATGATATGATTCTAGAAGTGCTTCTAACTTCAGAAGTGAAGTAAACCGTGACTGTGTGACGTATAGTACTTTTCTTTGCAATGGACCCTTTAGTTGACTTCTTGAACCCTATATACCTTCGGGGCCATAAAGGTGACATTTTCGATGCTTTCTGATTTCCGGTTTCCATTGCCTTTGCTTCATGAATCATTTTGTTATACCATAAATGGGTGTCTACCTGTAAGCATACTCAATGTATTTCCCAGAAGAAATCTCAAGGTTACCACATAGAGATGTTCACCGTGTTGCAATATGACTAGAGGTAGTGTCTTTGCAAAGTGTGAGATTGCCCTCCCTCTCGTCCCCACTACTCTCTTTCAACAGTCATGTAAAGCTAAAGAAACCGGTTCATTCCGGTATTAGTCCCTTGGCAGCTTTATCTGTGCGGTGGTGGCCTCGGCAAGCAATATGAGTGAGCAGCGAATGTTTAATCGGAATTGTTATTCAAGACGGTCTTTCATCCATATTCTCTGGTTGACATTACCTGTCTTTGTGCTTTCCTAACAAACTCTTCAGTTCAAAAGTATGCATTTGATTACGTAGGAAAAGATGAGTCATCCAAATCCTAAACAACCGTCACTGTTACACACGTAACCTCTCCGCTTCTCTGCCAGGTGGTAGGATAAAGGAGTAGGGGTAGGGCATTTCACACTGCGGTGCTTATCTTACCGACCTTGGTATAGCTGACGGAGTAGCTTGTTTTGGTTTAGCAGTGACGTAATCGATACGAGATATTATGGTCTTCAGGCATAACTAATCTACTTTTGCCATCACAAACACAAACACAAAGCTCGAAACAGTCATGCCCGTAGCGAGATTTGAACCCGCGATCCTTTCGCGGCAGAACCTCAATGCCAAAAATGTCAAGCACCACGGCTACCGGGCTGGCACGAGAGAATTATTCTGCACATAATTATGTAGAGCTTGCTGCTCCCTCTGTCAAGCTAATTCCTTAAAACAACAATAAAACTTCATTGTAACCTGAGTGTAATACAATTGAAGTTGCTTTTGTAAAACTACATACATTACAGTTTTTGTGAGTAAAACTTGCTTTATTTGCTTGTATAATCTACAGATTATTTGTACGTTTAACCTATATACGTTCTAAATAAAGCTTGTCTCATTTATTAATTTATAATGCACATTTAAGCCTATGTCATATTAACCTTTATTTTGTTCTTGTATTTGCATGTTGCAAGAGGCACGCTAGAGATTGGGAAAGACAATGGCGAATAGAAGTATATTTTGTAAGGTCTGTAAAGTAGAACTGAAAATTTTAGAATGCACTGATATGAAAATCTGGCGTATTTGATTCACATGATTTTTTCTACACCTTTGAAACAACTTATTGCTAAAAAGGTTATTCTTCTATCTACTTCATGCTAATGGAAATAAACATCAGCATATGGTGTTTAACGCCGACTTTTGCTACTATGGCACTGCAGGCGATGACACTGTGATACACGGATTTAAGATACAGCTTCGGTGAAACGCGATGGTGGCACAAACCAGAGACCCCGCAGAAAACATGCCCCTACGCAGCAATATCCACCACAAATCCCACATGCGGTCGCCTTGGTGAGAGGCGATTGGTCTAACCACTCGGTCGAGTATGTACCTCGAATTAAACATTCTTTTAACCCCGGTAAATTATGAAAGAAGAAGATTTTGCCTTGCAGAAAATAGTAGCAGCGATGGTTGAACTGGCGCAAGAACTTTCAATGAATGTTAAATTTTGCGTTTCATAGTTAACCAAGGAATCTATTTTGAGGTATAAAATTGTATTTTTAGACATTTGATGTTAAAAGTAGGTCTTTTAGCAGATGTCAGCAGTGTAAAGAAGAAAATTCTGTCACTCAGTGTTTTAAAATTCTAACACTCCAATGTAGCCAACTTTGGTTTATGAGTCCACGGCTTCATTCAAATAGGCTATGCCTCTCAAAGTTCATATCGATTCATAAAATGACTGATGATTTGAGTGTCATGAACATGGAATCTCTCGAACCAGACGAAATTGTGCAATCAGCTGAGAGAGCAAAATTACAACTGCTGCCAAAAGGTTAAGAAACCAGTATGACATAGGTTTATTATTTTCATCGCCTCCATTGTATAGAATGTTTTCGTTCTGTACGAGTAAGCCATCGTGAAAGAAGTAAAACAATCTATGTATAACTATATTATATATAAATATTGAGAACTGACTAAAAAGTGCATGACACACGTGTTAACATTGTTTTATGTTGTTAGTAAGATTACTGTACTCGGTCTACGGCCTCGTTTCGCAAGCTTCCTACTCACAATATAAATCACCATTTTTACCACTTGCATCATAAATAACTGTTTGTAAACTCATAGAAATCAGATATGCAAAAGAAGATTTGCCTCAGCCTGCAGTCCTTTGGCTATGACTTTCTAGAACCTTACCTCGAAAGTTGTGACAAATATGAGATGGACACTTTTTAGCTGCAACCGATGAAGAGTTTACCGCGCCGTAGCTGAGTGGTTAGACCGCTAGCCTCGCCGTGTTCGATCTCAAGCGACCGTATGTGGGATTTGTGAGGGACGAAGCGGCGTCTGGACGGGTTTTCTCCCGGTTCTCCGGTTCCCCCCTTCACACATTCCACCAATTGCACCATCATCAGCTATCTTATCATCCATTTCGCTTGCATTCATATCATTCACTTCTTCATCCTCTTGCTTGGCTACGGGCCGACCATTCCTTGCAGGTTCTCTATTCTGAGCCGTTGGCTCCCCGACTGGTTTCTGACTCTAGGCATCCGCTTGTAAGTCCCAGGGGGCGTCAGTCCTAAACACGGGAAAGGAAAGCTTAATGCGAAACATTAAGTCATTTATTAAGTCCATTAATTTTGTAATATGATTTCTGTGTCTATTACATGTCCATGCAGTTTTCATTATTCTTTATCCATTGTGAAAAATCTCAACAGAAGGATGTTTTTTAGAATTAAAATACACGGCCGTAACAACATCACATATTCCTTCTACAGTAAGATAGACAATTATCTTTACATATTTACTCAATGCTCTCCACCAGACAATATACACAAAACCAAAAACGATTTTACCGAATCCAGCTAGATCCATTTGAGCATGCTAACAATATTTCATGCAAATCTCGCGTAGGGCAAGTTACGAGTAACGTGTTCTAGATTTTCGGCACGTAAAAGCATCTGAAGCCTGATAAAGAGACCTCTGAGCTAAATCAATCGGTCTTTCACGCCCAATATAGAATGAAACGTTGACAACCGCAGTAATTAAAGAGCGTCCATAAAAACACTCAATTTATCAAGTCAGTCTGGTGTTCAAAGGTTATCTGAGCACAAGAACTGGCTGTAAGACCTTCCTAATATGAATGGCGTAAGCGGAAAAAGAAGAAACCACTCCAGTGCTTAACATGCGCTTTGCCTTTAATTATCAGAAGCCTCTCAGGTAAAACAGACACCGCAAGCATTGTTTGCTCTCGGAAGTCGCCGAAATTTCACATTACACCAATGTGAGCACGTTCCTTTTCAGGACCCTGAATACATTCTGTTTCTCATCCGGTTTTGAAGCGCTGGATGTTAACATTAGCGTCGCAGAATAATACACAGTGTTCCTTGTCACTGAATACATTCTGTTTCTCACCTGGTTTTGAAGCGCCGGATGTTAACATTAGCGTCCCAGAATAATACACACGGTTCCTTGTCACTGAATACATTCAGTTTCTCAGCTAGCTTTGAAGCGCTGGATGTTAACATTAGCGACCCAGAATAATACACACGGTTCCTTGTCACTGAATACATTCAGTTTCTCAGCTAGCTTTGAAGCGCTGGATGTTAACATTAGCGTCCCAGAATAATACACAGGGTTCCCTGTCACTGAATACATTCAGTTTCTCAGCGCGCTTTGAAGCGCCGGATGTTAAAATTAGCGTCCCAGAATAATACACACGCTTCCTTGTCACTGAATACATTCAGTTTCTCAGCGCGCTTTGAAGCGCCGGATGTTAAAATTAGCGTCCCAGAATAATACACACGGTTCTGTGTCACTGAATACATTCAGTTTCTCACCCGGTTTTGAAGCGCCGGATGTTAACATTAGCGTCCCAGAATAAGACACGCGTTTCCTTGTCACTGAATACATTCAGTTTCTCAGCGCGCTTTGAAGTGCCAGATGTTAACATTAGCGTCCCAGAATAATACACAGGGTTTTATCACCTTGAAATACTGTCTTGAAGAGAAAAGGCGCCATCAGTGTGAAGTTCTTCTGGTGGATTCTGTCAGAGCACCAGGAGGTCGGGTTTTCTCCACATTGTCTGTCGCAGGGAACTCGGCTGGTACGAAAATCAACATGGGTCGAAGCTACACTGTTTGTTTCCGCGTAAAATAACAAGGTCTTCACTGTGTATTTGGTTCTTCACCAGACCTTGTCCGCCATGTTTAGCAAAGCTGTAACGAACGATTGATATTGTCTAGTGCTGTCCTCTGCTGAACCAGACATGGACTAGTGTTATTCTTCACCAAAGTTCAACCCCGTTAACACAAACAAAGCGTTAATGACATATTTTAAATGGGTGGCATTCGTGAGCCAGCCTATACTAATTTGCTTCATTAACAACAGACTGAGTTGCAACGCACCACTATAACGTTTATCATTAACAAATGGTTCGTTTGTTGGTAATCGGCTTACCCTCCCCTTATTTAGGACTGAATACCCCTTAGGACTCACAAGCGGATGTCTAGGGGTCAGAAGTCTTTTCAGGGAGCCAACGTCACGAAACCTTAGAATGGAGAACCTGGCCCGGGATGAACAAAAGGAAGTGAATGACATAAAATGCAAGCAAAGTGGATCATAGGAAAGATGATAATGAAGCAAATAGTGGAATGAATGGCGGGGAAAACTTGAGGACCAGGAGAAAATCTGAGTAGATGTAACTTTGTCCACCAAAATCCCACATGCGGCGCTTGGGATCGAACCTGGACCACCTAGACGAGAGGCGAGCGGTCTAACCACTCAACCTCGGCGGCGCCCTGTTTAATTTAGTTTGTAAAAACATATTGTAATTATATTTTTTATGAACATGGAAAATTACGCAACAGTTTCTTGTTCTCAAAATCTGCTTCAATCACGTATGCAGGACACACCGAGTGGAAGTGACATAATTGTGCAGCTTTCACCAGTGCCTTCCCTTAGTTAAACAAAGAAATAAATCTGACGGGTTCGGGTCACGTGCGATTGTCTTTGAAATTCAGTTTTCTTTCCATGGCCAGGAGTAGAACAAAAGATATATGAAACAGATGAGGTCTTCCCGTTTGAGAAATGTTTAAGTATTTTAAAATTGGTAAAAATAACAGGGAATATCTCTGCAATTGCTTAATAGAAAGAAATGCATGACATATTTTCTTATTTTTTATTTTTAATGCGATCTACATCTCTTGTGTAGTAAGTTTTTGCCCATTTATTTTGGTTTACCAGCTATGCAAAAGAAATTTAGAATGAAGAGGACTTTGGGGGATATTCCCAAGAAATTCAGCATAAAAATTTATTTGGCATGTAAGTATTCTTAATATACAGCATTTTAATAGAAATAGGAGATAGTTTCTGTTTATGCTGTCTAAAGACGCACACAGAGACAGACACACATACGGACATGCCTCTTCTGGATACAACGGACCTCAAAACATGTATTTCCAGTGAAATAATATCAAATTTTCAGGTGGAATTTAATGCCTTCTTTACTTATTATGTATGTTGTACATTCGTGGTAGAGAAAGTAACAAAGGTATCGGTAGAGCGAAATATTTTTGTGAGTGTATGTTTTATTTAGTCATCGCCGACGCCGTCGTCGTCATCGTATTTATTAAGCACAAGGTGTAACATTAACTGCGTCACACACTCGCATGTATCAGAAGACCGTATATGTTCTCTAGAAAAATAATGAATTGAAAATACTAAATACTTCCAAATTTATATTCAAAACACTGTAAACATATACATACACACGCTACCACAACAGAACAAACAATAAAACAAAGTATAAGCCGACCAAGGCCAGCGCAGTCCTGCAGTGGGAGCTGAGAGCAGGCGAACTAACGTGATGAGGCAATATAATTACAAGCATACGTCATGTATTGCTGGTTTACTTCACTAGCACGCCGCGTAGTATTCAGAGACAGTGATAGAATGCAAGGCGTGTTATTTATGATGTTCTTAAGATTTGTGATGAAGAGAAGAAAGAAGCACAGAACATGACTATTACAAATGCTACTGAATTTCTTGTCACTGCTACCGGTTAGAATAAGACAACGATATGCAAGATCAGAAAGGAGGGCCGGCTTGAAGAAGGTTGGTAAACCTCTTGCAACAAAGTCGTTTTGGACGATGTAGACGAGTGTGCCGTTAGAAGAAAATATCAGGAGGATTATGTGGTTAAAAGAAATCCCTACGCTGCGAGAGTTATTGAAATTTTGCAAGAAAGGGAATAATTTCCTTGGATGTAAAGAAAAGCTTATGAAAATATTGACATTTAAAAAGTGTAAAAATAAACGGAGTTTACTGAGAGAACGCTCTGACGTAGTGGCTCAAAGAGCATAATTTTTAAAATCCTATTGGTTTAATAATAACAAATGACTGGTTAAATTCGGTTCAAAAGGTTAAAAATATTCGAGAAATATGTTGAAATAGAGATGTACTAATGGAAGAAGAAAGTGAAAGGATTATAACCAATCCAGGATTCGACAGCAATGCTGAATCGGGAGCAAAAACGGTCATTGGTTTGGAGACCGATACGGCAACTGAGGGAAATATCAAGGAATAAATCCAAGCACGCGAGAGAGTGAAAAAGATATGAACATTCATTGTATTGTAATGGATTTGAGAATATATTTGATTGCTGATGATATAAATATACATGATTTTAATACAACAAGGGAGATGCCATCATGAACTATCGCTCGCTTTCCGAACTGGACTGTACAGGTGGGTGGGGAAGCCATTACATGTACAAGTGGCGCTCCCCGGTACAGGACTCTACTCGCCTTGGCCGGCTTATACACTCTGGTATCACACATTTACAAACACACATACCAACACCCACGTATTCTTACGTAGAGATTTTCCTATAAATACCAAATATTATCGTTTAGCACACGGACTTCCATTAAGTATGTAGAGGTTTAGTTCGTTTTGTTTGTTTAGAATCCAATCCCAACATGATGTCCTCCGTCTGTTTAAAGCTAAAATTACCTGAGGTAACTAGCATCCTCCTTCTGCACGCAAACTGGCGTCTTCCTGTTTCCATGTAATGGACAAATCAACCTGCTATCATCTTACCAGCTATCCATGCTCCCAACCAAACCACGCTCCATTCCCGTCTTCGGTTTCATACATAGTTCTAAACTACGCCTTCCAAATTGTCAGTCATGTTATGGCTGTAATGATGATTTTTTTTCAACATCCATATCTAATTCCTGCCTGTTTATATCCGTAGTTGGTTTTTTACTTTTTTCACGATATTGTATCTATTTTTCTTTACTAATTTGCCAAACATCTTTTAAGCCAGTTTTTATAATCGCTGTTGTAGCCCCACCGCCCACTATTTAGGATGATCTATCATTCATATAATACCGATAAGGGTTTTGGTCACCTTTAATTACTCGCAGCCAATATCGTACTACACTTACTATAGCATATTCCCAGCATCCTTCCTCAGGAAGAACACTAGTTTGAAGTGCCCCTTCACAAAGTGAGGATACGTTTCCAGAAACTACGATGATTTTATTTACATTATCTACCCCCTCACCTCTGTTCCTATAAATAATGAAGACCTAACCATTGTGTCATGCGTGTTTTCTAAGAATTTGACTGGCATATCCGATAGCTGACTCAGTAATTCATAAAGTTGTTAAATCCCTTTGTGTTGCTAGAAAACAATAAACACAAAATAAAATATTTGTATGGATGCGTGTTTCGTTTCTATGTGCAAGAGAGTTAAGAAAAAAACAAGATTAGACAGAGTGAAATATGTGTATTGGTGCATGTTTTGTTGTCATATGTTAGGCAGTTTAGAAGAAAAAAAACAATATTAGATAGGCACATGTGCTATGTTTAGAAGACACAAAATTAATATTTGTGTCACTGCATGTTCTTTGTCATGTGTAAGGCAGTTTAGAAAAAAAAAAACAATATTAGACAGACATCTTGTGTTGTAATGCTGGATTAGAAAACACAAAGACCAACCGGAATGAAATATTTGCGTGAGTGCATGTTTTGTTGCTGTGCATAAGCACTTTTGCAATAAATGGCAATAACGCGGAACGTTTTATATCAGCTATTAGAGAACAGGCGTGAAACATATGGTCCCTTCGCTTCCAAAGCTCCTGAACAAATCAGCGGCTTTTGTTGCTGCCCTCAATCAATACATTCCATTTTGCATTGTTCAAGGTTGACCTAGATAGAAGTTACATATTGCATACAACTGCCATTCATGACTGCGACCATTTATCGCATACATGTCAAACCAGAAATTATTACATTTGCGTAATAAAGCGTGTATGTGTGAACGCTCCGAAAGTCATATCTGGAGCACGAAGTTGGTACGCATGCCTGGGTCTCAAACCCTATTTATTTGATTGGCTAAATGTGCGCCTCATTCAAGTAGTACAATATACCCTCGATTATCCGGGGTAATGTGCGGGAGAAGCAGGGATAATCGAGAAACCCGTAATTTAATGCTTTTAAGGTACAACATACATATGTAAATACGAAATTGCGTTTAAAAGTTTTTTTAACATATATTTTTTGTTCAAAAGCCTACTCAACTTCTAAGCATTGGTATTGTAGATCTGTTTATTTCTTAAGAACGTCGCTGATGCTGGTCTGCTTCTGAGAGGAGTTGCCATTTTCTCGCACAACACTTCCAACTTTTCTTGCGGCAAGTTCGCGAATCCCGTGGCGTTGTTTGAATCTGGTTAGCCAACCAGATGAGGCATTAAATTCTCCCTCTAACCCTAGAGCTTCATGAAAACATTTGGCCTGAAACAATGACACCTTCTGCTAGTTTTTGGTTGAACCATTGCAGCATCTAAGTCATCGAATGCAGATCTCTTCATGTTTTTTCGTGCAGATGGCACAGAATTAGGATCACAGTTACTGATAAAACACTTTAGTTTTTCGCATATTGTTTTAAATGTTCCGAACAGTGTGCATTCCAGTCCCAGAATCAGCAGTTAGTTTTGCAGCAGTTTCCCCCTTCTGAAATCTTTCAATTAATTCTAATACTTCTCTCAATGTAAACACAAATTTTTATCTCGTTTCTCCGCCATCTGTTTTATAGATTTCTTTCAACTTGCTTCGTTGACACTTACACGATGATTAGCATCAGAAAAACTCAGCTTGTTTTTAATTTACACGGATCAGACAGGCCGATAACATTGGAAAGCGTTCTTTGTTGTCACGCGGTGATCATTAAACAATGGAAATGGAATTTATTGTCACGCGGCGTGTCTTTTGTTGCTGTTTCCTAAAGAAAAGAAAAACTATTTACAATTACTTTTGGGGGGGGGGATGCATGGATAATCTGCAAACCGAATAATCCGCACACGAATAATCGGGAATGTACTGTATTTTCGTTGTGCCTCTAACAACGAGTTTCGCTGTTCATATAGGTAACATTCTAGCCCAGGGGTCGGCAAATCTGTTCCGGCTGGTGATATAACGTAATGCCACAGTTAGGGACAAAAGAATACGTCGCTCTGTTTCCACGTACTCTGCCTCCGATAATTTACACGTTTTAAATGTAAACATTTATCGTTTTACACCGTAACGATACGACAAGGCTCTTTCGAAAAGAAGCTTACAATTCCAACTGCGTTATATGTGAACATTTAAAACTTCGCTGTGCTCAAAATTTTGAGTGCTGTTACAAGTCAAACATTAAACGATATAGCAAACCTTTTCACTAAGACCATGAGCAAATCTCAAGCGAAGTAAAAGCGAAGTAAAATCATAATAATGTAACATGACAAATGGCAAAAGTGGTGGGTCGTGCCACAAAAACAAACGCAGATCGTGACCTAGTGTCCAGACCCGAAAGGATCACATCACATACCGCTGTTCCGAGTCTGGTACACACAAACAAACGCAGATCGTGACCTAGTGTCCAGACCCGAAAGGATCTGATCACATACCGGCTGTTCCGAGTCTGGTACACACAAACAAACGCAGATCGTGACCTAGTGTTCAGACCCGAAAGGATGACATCACATACCGGGTGTTCCGCCTCATACAATCAGCAAATAGCTCAAAAGGTGTTTGAGCAGCTAGGTAATGTTGCCGTGCACGTGCGCCGCGGGACAAAACAAACCAGCACCGCTGCTACGTGGTCGGACCACTTGTGATTTAGCTCTAAGCAATAAATTAGAAATTACTCCACCGCTGCGCTAATTTCTTCAAACGCTCAACGAATTGTAAAATTGCCAAAGCCGAATCTGAATCTGTCACTACAAAATCTTTTAAAGACTCCACATAATATTGAAAGGGATGAAGCAAACGTAAAGGCTTTAAAGCCAAAAAACCATGCCCGCTGATGTACCCGTGACCTTGGTCCCCATCCTGTGATGTCATACGTTCTAACAAATCCACAAATTCGGCCTTTAAAATAGGCAATGGCAAGTGAAATATGATTTTTGGAAAATATTTTGTGAAATATTCCAACCTTAGAACTCCCGTGACCAAAGTCCGTGAATTCAGCAGAAAAAATATCACAAGTTCAGCTTATGATGATGCTCTTTCCTATTAAAGATAATATATTGCACTGTGTCATGCAAATATCATAAAGACATCGTAATTTTGTGAAAATCATTATATGCATTAAAAAAAAATTATAAGCAAGTAAAATGAATTCATGAGAAGAGTAGTTTGTGATGGGGGATTTTTTTAAAACTTTGTGTCGTATGCTTTGCGTTTACTTTTATTTGCTCTATCCTATAGAAATAAGTTGTTTAAAAGATAAATTAAAAAAAACAACTAATATATATACCAGCTCTACTTGTATACGGTGAATCACTTACCAATCATCGCTTAACTGGTACGAATCTGCGCTAGGCTACGATCACCATAGTAAGGGTAATTTCAAGGGCAATGTTTTTCTTCATCCTTAAAAGTTGAATTTTGGGCAAAATTCTTTTTAGGGAGGAAGGGTCTTTGTTTATTTTTACTCAATTATGTTTAGGCATTCAAATTATAACAGGCTTATTTTTAGCAATACATTATTCAGCCCATATTGAAAAACCCGACAGAGAATAACTTTAGGTGCAACAGGCGTCAGAGTGTAACCATATTTTCGAAATACAGGCGCCTCTATTAACCTAAGTCCCGCCTACTACTGAGTAGCCCATAATAGTTCTTACGTTATAGGTTTCCAAATTGTATCCTTTGATCTTCAATCCTAAGTTACCTTTCTAGTTGCTAAATTCTCAGAAATAGTCCAGGTGCATCTACAGTAACCTTCTGAGCATCCCTTAGGTGTGCAAACACATAAATTCGATGAATTTAACCTTGAGCCAGATTAATTTCCTGGTTTACCGAGAGTCCTGGAGCCTAAATCCTTCGCTACCATGACTTCCAGCTAATTGTCTCTTTCTACGTAGCTTCCCTTTACTAATGACTTCTTCCTAGCTACACATTTTGGAAATCGTGCTTATACGAACCACTAGCGATTTGCCACTGCAGAATTATATCAAAATCATTATTCGTTGATCTTGATATGTGAAATTATGTATTGCAGTTATTCATCTGCTTAAACATTGTTTCTTTGTAAAAAAATTATTAATTTCATACGTCAGTTCCGGTATCAGCCATCAAGGCATAAATTCGTGAGGAATGATAATCATAAAATATTCTTTCAATGTAATTATTACTTTCTGTACAGCAGCCTATGTACAACAGCAAGTAGATGCGGTATTGGATCCCACCCAAGAATTCGATATCAGATTTCACCGGAAATATATGTTTTGAGGTCCCCTGAATCGAAAAAGTCGTTTTGGGAAAAGATCAGCGTGTGTGTATGTAGTGTATGTCATTTGTATATGTGTGTGTGTGTGTGTGTGTGTGTGTGTGTGTGTGTGTGTGTGAACAGTATAACTCAAAAACGAAAATTCTGTGAAACATCGAACTTGGTATTTGAGTTCAGCATATTCCAAGGATTCGACTCGAAGATTTTCAACAAAATTCTTGGACCCTTTACATGGAAGATTTTTCGCAAATTTGTATTTTCTCAAAAATAGCTCCAATGATTTTGATTCAAATACCATACATTTAAAATATTTTCATGGCACATAAAATGTATATGTTAAGTTTTCTGCGAATAGCCTCTGAAGACCACTTGAATCTGAAGACGTTTGCATCACTGGTAAACTGTAAAAGATAGATCAAAACCTACTCCATAGAGTTGTATATCTCGTTAAAAGAAACAATTTGTGGCATATATATTTTGTCTTGCATAGCGAATTTAGCTATTTCCGTTTCAATTTTTCAATTTGTACTTTTCTCTAATGGAGAGTCGTGATTTGTTTTACCTCTGGCCATATATAGAGAACCGATTTCAATTGTGTCACAAAGCGACCAGCTTTTAAACATCTGACCATCGCTTTACCCTAATGTGCTTCAATATTTCCCTTCAACTTAACTAGGAAGCAAACAATAAAACTATTTCCGAAAATTTTTGTCTGGATTAGCATGATATAGAAAAAGGAGTAATATTTTGTAAGAATAGTGTGTTTGCAGAACTGATAGAGAATGTTCTGTGAATGGAACACACCAGATTTTTTAAAATGTTTACACATAACCAGCCTTCTGGAGAAGTATTCGCACAGCGTTTAAAAAGAAAAGAGGAAACGAGAAACTCGACAAGGAAAGAAAAACCTCTCAGTAACACTTAACTTGAAAAGAAAAAGAATAAGAAAGTAGCGACTAAGTATCGTATTGCTGAGAACAGAACATTTCCGCTCGCTGAGCACACTTACCATATGATTGAGTAGCACCAATAAACTTTGGCAACAAACCAATGGCAGCATTTTAAAGCCACTTCTCACGTTGTTTTCAACAAGAGGTCTGCAGTTCAAGTCCAGACAGGTCGGCCCTCACCGACTGAAGCTTTCCTTACTCCTCTTAACTAGAAACACCATACGACTTAACGCTTGACCTTGGAGGAATGCAAATTAACAGTGTTAAGCTACATTCACAATGAAATGCAAGCGCAGACGTAACGTAGCATGAGCGCAGACGCAAGGAGACACTATTCACAATGCAATCGTAAGCGCAACGCAAGAATTTGGCACGAGCTTCTAGATCCGCAAGTTATATGCCAATATCTTCCAAGCTGAATAACATAACCAACAAGATCACATAAGAAAATTCACTCAATCCTTTACAAATTACGTACTAACAACTCACGCTCACGGCAGTGACGTCACAATAATTGCTCATTCAAAATTATTGAAAATAGTACAAGTATAGAGACTTGAGAAAGTGGTAAAGCTACACATTTAATGAACTAAGAATTATCTTTCTGCGTCTTTGATTTATGAGAAGCAAGAAATCTAGTCACAGATGATAGTTACACTCATTAAATCAAAGAAGGATTCGCAACGAGGCTGACATAACCTCTTTAGGGAAATTAGAGATGGCGCGGCACGGCCAAATAGAAGAACATGCATGTACAGCAGGTGCTGTAAAGTCTCGCAGTGCGATCGTTTGAATTCATAGGCAATGCACAGAGAAAAGAAGCAGAATGCCTCCTCTTAGCATGCAACGCAAGGATACATTTTGGAGTTTGCAAACTCTTGCGTTGCGTCTTGCGTGTTTCTATGTGAATGCTTTAATTAAATAATATGAGTCCAAACTTTTACGCTTACACCGTGTCTGCGGTTGCATTTCATTGTGAATGTAGCATTATGGAGATTGCTTGTCAGGGACAAGTGGCGTGTACAATACTCTCACTATCCGCTCACAAAGATTAAGCGTATGTATGGCTGAAATTTCATAGAAATTCACAAGAAATCGATTTTAATATTTTAACTCTATCAAATAATCCTGAATATAAAAAAGGTTTAATTGTTTACCAGGCGCCATTTCTAAATGCCATGATTGGAGCCAGAACAAAGCATTAGAGTTGAAACTGTACTGGAATCGGCAACAAAGACTTCAGTTTGACGAGATCTCATACTAATCTTGCAAAATAGAAAACGAAGTTGTGCAGAAGAAAAGCAGCAATACAAGAAAAGACAAAAAAAAAAAAAAAAAAAAAAAAAAGACAGAAAAGGTAGCAAGAGAGGAAAGGAAAAGGAACGCTGAGAGTTTAAGCTACCAACCTGGTGGATTTTAATGTAAGCCATGTATTCAAATCTTTCCTTGCGTTCCTTGCGGAGCAGTTTTTCTGTTGGACAAATAAAATTTGCCTTACATGCTCACACAGATATAATGAACAAAAATTTCCCTAATTTTACTGTGAGCTTATTTAAGCATACGCTTTTAATGTTAAAACATAAAAATTATACTTTTTATGACAATAAATCACATTCATGATTACAAAAATACTTGGAGCCTAAACCAAAGGAGACGCAGAGAAATGTAGGCCAATTTCAAAAAACAAATGTACTGTGAACCTAATATTAAAATATTAGACCAACATTTTGGACTTTTTTTTTGTTACAAGAGACCTATGTTTGGTGACAGGACAAAAACATATACAAATGCAACCATAACCTTCAAATCATTAGAGCAAACTGGATGAATTTTGCACTGTAACTTATTTGCATTAATTTACATCTGTGGTATAAATTTAAAAAAGTTAGCATTATTAATTTGGAATTTCAAACTTTTAGTCATACATGTTCTTAAGTGAGGCCACGTAACTTAGCTACTCTTCCATTTTCTGTACTCTTTTCAACTGTGTGCCAAACTACAGGTAAGATGCTCTGGCCGAAAGTTACATCGACAGAATAGGACACGGAGCACTCATTAACGTGAAGGGCGCCCATGCCAACAAATTGTTTCAATCCTAAATGTGAAGTTTCGTACTTCACGAAACCTAGCGGTGGTGACAACTCCTTAGCGTCGTTTTAATACACTGCATGCTAATGGTTATCAGCTCCTGGAATGAATTCGCTACACACTTTATATTCGTTTACACCTATATTTCATGAATTACTTTGTTACATATGCCGTTCTTCCTCTAATTCGCAAACCGGTATTTATATTCTTTCACCAGCACCCCAGCTGAAACGACTTGAATAGATGGTTAGTGTGCTACGAAGTGGACTGGCTATCCATTGAAAGCCAAACGTCGCGAGATCGAGTCCCGGCGACTGCAAGCAAATGTGCTTTTGGTAAAGGATGAGGAGGGTCTAAGAAAAATAGCCGGTGTGATGACATGCTGATAGGAATACATTGGACTGATGTTGCATGGATTTTACACTTTATTATTTAAAAAAAAATCACTACAGCTTTATTACAAATGATAAAAGAATTCAGAAAAAAACGGTATTTCACTTTGGACATTGCACATAACTTTTTGGATGGAAAATATTTCCCAACCATGAAGACCTCAAAGTGGCAGTGACATTATGGCTCATATCTTTAGTGGTGGAAGAGTATAGCATCTGCATTGAAAAACTGGTACCACGTGAGAACAAATACCTTGATAGCAATGACGATTACGTTGAAAAATAGGGTAAGGTAGTGTAACCTTGTAAATAAAGTTTTGTGTTGATAACTGTCGTTATTATTTAGTTATGCCAAATCGTTTGTCACTTTCTGGATGGTCCTCGTACTAGCTAATAAGAAGGTGATATTTTTAAAAACTGGTTTCCTGTGATGAAATTGAAATTCGGTTTTCTTTGGATAGCCAGAAGTAAAACAAATGAGAAGAATTTTAAATATTGGAAAATTTCCAGCACTAACGAGGAGTATTTCTGTAATGATTGACTCTACACTAAGAGGTATTTAACGAGATCTACATTTTTGTATAGTTACATTTTCTCTGTCCCTTTTGGTTTACCAATTGTGCAAAAGTCACCCAGTTCGAAGAAGACTTCAATGACAATACCTAATAAATTCGAGATTTGCGATGTCAATATCTTCAATATATGATATGTTAGATCCAAAATTTAAGCCATTTTGAGAAAATCGAAAATTTTCAAAAATATCCCATGTAAAGGGTAGTCTGGGATGGGGGATTTTCTGCAGAAATTTCCGTTGTAACCTTCTACAGTACTGAGCTTAAGCTCTCAGTTTAATATGTATTATGTTTTCACTTTGTCTACACGTACTATGTACGTTGCACCCAAAAATTCCATACCAACCGGAAATATATATATTTTGAGATCCCTGAATCCAAAAAATGATTTTTTAGAAAAAATGTCCATATGTGTCTGTCTATCTGTGGGCAGCATATCTCAAAAATGAAAAGACCGTTAAAATCCAAACTTGGTGTTTAAGTTTAGTATCTTCCAAGGATGCGACACGAAGATGTTCAAAAAAATCCCCCACCCCAAACTACCCTTTACATGGAAAAAATTTTGATTTTCTTAAAAATGGCTGTAACGATTTTGATTAAAATTTCTTATATTTAAGATATTTATTTGCCAAATAAAATGTATATCTTGAGCTTTCTGGGAATGGACTCTGAAGACTACTTTATTCTGAATGAATTTTACGGAATGATGGACAAAAGATTACTACACAAAAAATGAAAGTGCTTTAAAATAAACCATTTATGTAATATAATTTTTTTTCGTGGAGTTGATCGTTTTTGAGATATTCCTTGATTTTGGTTTCAGGTTTGAAAAACTTATACTTTTCTCATATAGGAATTTGTCAACTCCTGTTCATACCAACAAAAGAACTTCAGTCACATAGCAACCAGCTTTTGACTATCACTTTAACCTATGGTACTGCCTTATTTCGCTTCTAGTAACAAGGAAGCAAGTAATAAGGCTATTTCTGCCAATATTTTCTCGATTAGATGAAGTAAATAGAATGATTTGTCGCAGAGATGTAGAGAAAGTCATGTGAATAGAACACATCAGATTTTTCAGTTATATTATTCACAGAGAGACGTACACACGCATGAAACTTTGCCTAAACAGTTTTATTTTTCTGGATACATCGGTCCTCAGTATATGCATTTCCAATAGAGAATTTTTGGGTGGAATGCAATACCTTCTATACACATTGTACGTGGTATCGGAAAGTTAACAGTTATTGATTGTTAACGTGTGTTACACAGACAGAGCCGTAGGCTCTCAGCATTTCTTTGGGGAATACGCCGGGAATTTTGGAGTCTCTTCGGTAGGCAAAACGGAGCGCAAATTCAATAAGGCGGCTAGAGGAAGCATGCTAAGAAGGAAGTGATGCGATATTTCACTAGTGCCCTTAGACTTACATTTGGAGAAATACTTACTCTGACCTTCGGTTCTACCAAAATGTATTCCAACATTCCGTTTTCTACATTTGATTGCACCACTTCTGCTGATGTTCACATTTTTATTGCATCGAGATGGAGTTTACCATAGTACATAACACGATTTTGTTTTGCAAATACGGGCTGGCTAAGAAAATACAAGATAGAAATAGAAAATATTTGTTTTTTTTTTGTTTTTTTTTCTTTACACCTACTATGCAAATAGTAGATACAGAAGGTATTATATTCCACATAAAAATTTCCATGTGGAGAATTCACAATGAGATATTTTATGAGGTCCTATGAAAAAAAAAAAAAAAAGCATTTTTAGAGAAATATCCATTGTTTATGTGGAATACAATGTAAGAATTTGTCTTAATAGACATCAAAAATGGGCAATTATCCGGTCAAACTCATGTAGAAGGCAGCTAGGGATGTTGGATAGCCACACAAGCTTTTTTTCAAAACTTCCGCTGCGGTCTATATGCCCTTTTTGTACGCATAAAGGTTCAAGGTTATGGGCTTGGGCTCGTTTCACACTGAGACACTGGTGACGGTCACTGATAGAGATGCATTCCTTTGAATTGGAGCATTCACTGCGGGACATTACACCGCCTCACCGAGTCACTGTGACGTAATAGTGTCTCTGGATCGTTTCACACTGGGACACTGGTGACCATCACTGATAGAGATGCATTCCCTTGAATTGGAGCATCCACTCCGGGACATTACACCGCCTGACCGAGTCACTGTGACGTAATAGTGTCTCTGGATCGTTTCACACTGGGACACTGGTGACCGTCACTGATAGAGATGCATTCCCTTGAATTGGAGCATTCACTCCGGGTCATTACACCACCTCACCGAGTCACTGTGACGTAATAGTGTCTCTGGATCGTTTCACACTGGGACGCTGGTGACCGTCCTGATAGAGATGCATTCCCTTGAATTGGAGCATTCACTCCGGGGCATTACACTGCCTCACCGAGTCACTGTGACGTAACAGTGTCTCTTGATCGTTTCACACTGGGACACTGGTGACCGTCCTGATAGAAATGCATTCCCTTGAATTGGAGCATTCACTCCGGGACATTACACTGCCTCACCGAGTCACTGTGACGTAACAGTGTCTCTGGATCATTCACTGGTGATGATCACTGATAGAGATGCATTCCCTTGAATTGGAGCATTCACTCCGGGACATTGCACCACCTCACCGAGTCACTGTGACGTAACAGTGTCTCTGGATCATTCACTGGTGATGATCACTGATAGAGATGTGCTTCTTTGAATTGGTGCATTGATGCATTCCTATAAAATCTTGAAAATCTTGAAGGTGGTCTAGACCATTTTGGGCTACATATTGTATGCGGACAGCAAATCTCGAAAAAAGAACCGTTAAATTTAACTTTTTGTATTTCAATTTAGTAGTTTGTAAGGATGCGAACCGAAGATTGTTCAAGAAAATTCCCCTACCCCAAACTGCCTTTAACATGTAAAACGTTTTGAAAATTGTATTTTTCTCATTAAGGGCTTAAACGATTTGAATAAAATACACCGTATTAACGATATATACGTGAAAAATAACATGGGTATCATGAGTTTTCTGGAAATAGGCGCAGAAGATCTCTTCGTTTCAGAATGAATTTTGCATAACTGGTACACCGTCGTAGATAGACGAAAACGTTTCATTTCGTAGTCGGCTTACCCTCCCCGTGTTTAGGACTCACACCCCCCCTCCAGAATTTACAAGCGAATGTTTAGGGGGGAGCGAAACCACGAGATGAAGAACCTAGCACGAATGGTCGGCTCGTAACCAGGCGTGACCGTAAGAAAGTGGATGTTATGAAATGCAAGCGAAATGGAGGATAGGAAAGGTGAGGATTCGGACGCGGGCGCTTGGGATCGAACCTGGGCAGCCTAGGTGGAAGGCGAGCGGCCCAACCACTCTGCCACAGAGCCGCCGTTAGACAAAGACGTACTCCATAAACATGCAGCTCTCGTTAAAACTCACACTTATGTCAAAAACATATTCATTATAGAGTTAACCGTTTCTGAGATATTCCTTGTTATCGTTTTCAATTTTAAGCCACTTAAGTTTTTCTCAAATGGGAGGTGATCCTTCTTTCAGCCCCGGGGCCGTGCAAAGGGAACAGAATCTTTTGTTTCACACAGCGACCGGTTTTTTAAAGATTTGATTATCGCTTTAGTCTGATGTATTCCGTTATTTCCCTTCCACTTAACAGGTAGCAAGTAATAAGACCAATTTGAATATTGGGGGAGCATTGTTCTTGATAATGGAAGAGAGAGAAACGGGTACTGAGGTGATGGAATGCTGCAGTTATATCTCAGATCGTCGTGTTTCAGTGTTTGTGGCTGAACTACATTTGCGTGCACCATACATACTCTTGTAGTTCCATTCTCGTAGCTTGATGTTGGCGACACAAAATATTTGTATCTTCTCAGAAACGGGTTCTCTAGCGACATTTTTGTTGTACACTTCACTTTGACCGGCACTACACAGCATCGCTCCCTCACGGATTCTGAGTTGTGTACCCGTCTTCGTGTGGCCTTACCTGTGTATACGAGACCTTAGAATAGTGTTTTGTGCTTCTGCTATCAATTTCTGACAATTTAGCTCAAATATTAAAGCGCCAATGCAATGACCGAGATTAGGCAATTTCACAAATCGCGGTCATCTGACTGGAGCGATATTGTCGAAACATGTTATCGCAGCTGATGTTCATTAATTTGAAAACTGGTCGCACCTGACGTTTGTTTCTTTAACCTCCTGTCTTGGTTATTGGTAACAAGGTGGCAATCCGGTTAGCCAACCTTCACTTTTAATAACTGTCAGTTCCACAATAATTGTACTTTCAATTAATTCAGTTAAAATGTTTTTTTTTAAAGTTTCATGCAGTTCATAATGCATTAAACTCAAAAGAGGAGTAAAAATAATCATTATTTGCATTTATGTATAAGATGAGTGAAATAATTTCAAATAAAATAACGTTTGTTTCCATTTTCTTGTATTAGTTACTAAAAGCTTAAATAAAATAATTGTTCCCTATTTCTATTGTTGCTATCGATATTCGTACATTGGGTGTAGGCACGGTCGGCCATATCATTATTCAGGAGGCAGTGAAGAAAGAACAAAAAAGCATTCGATAAATAAACATGGTCGAATGCGTCCTACACTATTTGAGAACTAATATTAGTATTACAATCATAACCTGATAAAAATTCCCATCATATGTAACTATTAATACTCAATTTCCCTGAATTGTCTTATAAAATACAATTCGTGTTTTCTTCTCTTAGGAAAATTGACTCCATCGCTACGTTCCGGTCAGTTACAGGCAAGATGAAAACACTTGTGGCAGTACTCATGATAATATTCCTAATGGAATTTCTTTATAATATTTCCGTTGGTGGATAAATATTACAGAAACTCCTCACTTAGCTCCATTATGTGAGTATGAAGTATAAATATTCTCACAGGATCCATTGCCACTGCGAGGTAAGTCAAGTATTCCTAATTCCTTAAATTTCTACACATAATTCTATATCCTATTCACATCAAAACGACTATTTCGCTTACAAATGCTTTTTGATGCCGACAGTTTGATGTCATGCTTGCCCTAGAGAAGTGTTTGAAAGATCTAGTTCCCTTTAAAGTTTTCTTTATGTCTATATATATTTATTGCGTACTATACAGATTAATTCAAAAATACTTTTACAACGTTTGGGAATTGACTCCTGGCATCAAAACAAGAAAATATGTTGATATAAATATATGCTCCATAACGCTTCGTTTCCGCGTTATCAATTCATTAATAAAAGTCAACTTCAACGGCTTTCCGGGTCCAACCTAATAGCTTCGTTCATTTAAGGTCTCCTTCTTAGATGGCTTTGAACCATTTTACCGAGAAGTGGTGGGCTTTTGTTGCCATGGCTGCTTGCTAACATTTATCAGATGTGTAATACATTCCCCCAGCAGCTGTCTACAGGGACTTCATTCAGATCACTCTCCCAGAGTTATTAGAAAATGAAGCTATGTAAGTAAGAAGAAACATGCGGTTTATGTATCATGCTCCAGCACATTTTATTCTTATACTGGCTGGTATCTAGCATACCAAATGGATAGGTAGAGGGGACCAGTTCCATGGCCTGCACGTGCCCCCGAGCTCAATCCTTTGTATTTTTGTCTTTTTGGGCCACCTTAAACCATTGGTTTGTGCAGCAGTCATCCTAGATGAAGAAACTCTTAATCTGTGTGCCATGTAAGCTTTCGGAATCATACGACGCGGACTGGGAGTATTTGAAATTCCATGCCTCGCGTGTCTTGACCCAAGAGGAGGACACTTGGACCATTTGCTATAAGTGGTGTTTGTGTGGAACACCTCCTAACACGTTGACAACGTCAAAAATAGAATTAAGTGTCACTTTAAAATGTTTTCATTAATACCATTTTGAACCTCAATAGATGGAGAAAGAAGGGCTCTGGAGCATGCGTTTGTATACTTTTTCTAGTTTTTATGCAAGAACCTGTCCTCAAGCTTTGCAAAAGTACTTTGGAATCATCCTGTAATAAATCGGCTAATTAAGGGGACAGCGAAGAGCTTTAAGTGATTTTGGTAAAAAATGTAAACTTTTAGATTTTGGTGGAAAATTTGCACCATACTTTAAGTGCATATAAGTAACATTTTATTCTCCTGCAGCGGATGTAATACAAGTTTTCGATGTCATGTTAATGCTTCTGGACTGGTTACATGACCTTCTCAAGTTCTAAAGACATTTTTACCTGTTATTCAACCCTTTTTGTTACATAAGAAAATTAAAATGCATTTTATCCCACAAAAATTGAGAACTAAACATTTTACCCAACGCACTAAGAAATGTGTTAAGTAAAATTTCTGGTTGAGATTTTTATATTGGCCATATATTAGTTTTTTTAAAAAAAAAAGAATTAGTATAATAATATGCTGTTGCAGTTTTTTCCACTTAGCGATATAAAATACATGGTGTTAATGAACTATACCGAAATAATTTGCGACATTGTGCACGTGACTGATATAAGTAATTTGAGATCGGCGATGAATCGTTCCCGGATAAACATAACGCAGCTACATAGCATTAAACGTGTGGGCATCAGGTGCTGATAAGTCAGTGTTAAAGCAAAGCAGGTTGAAAACATGGCTTAGAATGTCTGTCCGAGTATAGAAATATCGATTTTTAGCAGCTCGTTATTAGCGTTCTCAAGATTTAATGTCGCAAAGATCTGTAAAATCTCGAACTAATCATTTGACAGTGCGGCACTGAGCATTCATTAACTACGTTCTTGAGTTATGTAGTCTACTCTCGGGGCGTTTTTTTTTTTTTCAACTGCTGTGTTGACTTAATGCGTAACGCGGGAAGCTGCTATTCCAAAGGTCATAAGCTCGATTCCTGTCATGGAGTAAACATTTATTATTATTATTATTATTATTATTATTATTATTTTCATTCCAGACGAAGTACCACAATACGTGGGGTACAGATACTTCAGAAACTTATAGCCCTTACTTCGAAATTTCAATGGACAGGTCATAAGTCTCTTATCTCAAATTGCTTATTAAGTAGTCTACGTATTCTGTGAAACTATTTCGGTATAGTTCATTAAAACCCTGTATATCCTTAAGCCATTCACCACAGGGGCATTTAAGTTAAGCGATTTGTTACAGTATTAAGGCATGAACTTTTAAAAATGGTGCATATAGTTCAATATCGGTATGAATGGAGAGCTTTTGAGTTTAGCCAATTCAGTTGAGTTAATTAATAATATATCCTGAATTAAGCGATATATTTGAATGACACTTGGTATCAGTACTTATTTGGTTGCCAATAATTTATGTACAAAGTATTGCAGTTCTTCACTTAATACTTTAGAAATTAAATTACTTTTATCATTTCGGTGCTTCCTTAAAATGATAACTCAAAACAACAAAGCGCTTTATTATTTAATACATCGTAGTTAATAACAGCCTCAATATAAATGGAAATAAGTACAGAGTGCGCTACAAGTATTTTCCGATCTAAAATAGTTAATTTCTAACCCACAAGACCAAAAATATTTACAATATCAATGGTACTTTCAGTTATTGATTTTCCTATTTGTTGGAAAAAAAAAATGCTCCGTCTGTAAGGATCCGTGTATAAGATACCTTCACTTTTCCTGGGAAAATCAAATGTGTCAGAGACAAGCAAGTTAGCTATATTAATGTAGTTATTAGCGTGTTCAACGGTCTTTCTGGTGGTGATGGGCTTGGTTTCCCGTTTCAGGTTCGAAGTTGCACTTATTAATAAAGGAATAAAGCCTGACCGCTCGCACGGGACTTTATGTCTGGGTAGTATCACATGCTACAGCCGGCCTTGCCAGCTCTGTGCCTCCGGTGTACCTGTGCGGTCGCACGGGACTTTATGTCTGGGTAGTATCACATGCTACAGCCGGCCTTGCCAGCTCTGTGCCTTCGGTGTACCTGTGCGGTCGCACGGGACTTTATGTCTGGGTAGTATCACATGCTACAGCCGGCCTTGCCAGCTCTGTGCCTTCGGTATATCTGTCCGGTCGCACGGGACTTTATGTCTGGGTAGTATCACATGCTACAGCCGGTCTCTCCAGCTCTGTGTCTTCGGTATACCTGTGCGGTCGTACGGGACTTTATGTCTGGGTAGTATCATATGTTACAGCCGGTCTTGCCAGCTCTGTGTCTTCGGTATACCTGTGCGGTCGTACGGGACTTTATGTCTGGGTAGTATCATATGTTACAGCCGGTCTTGCCAGCTCTGTGTCTGCGGTATACCTGTGTGGTCGCACGGGACTTTATGTCTGGGTAGTATCATATGTTACAGCCGGCCTTGCCAACACTGTGTTTTCGGTGTACCTGTGTGGTCACACGGGACGTAATGTCTGGGTAGTATCACATGTTACAGCCGGCCTTGCCAGCTCTGTGCCTTCGGTATACCTGTCCGGTCGCACGGGACTTAATGTCTGGGTAGTATCACATGCTACAGCCAGCCTCGCCAGCTCTGTGTCTTCGGTATACCTGTGCGGTCACACGGGACATTGTGTCTGGGTAGTATCATATGTTACAGCCGGCCTTGCCAGCTCTGTGTCTTCGGTATACCTGTGCGGTCATACGGGACTTTATATCTGGTAGTATCACATGCTACAGCCGACCTTGCTAGCTCTGTGTCTTCGGTATTCCTGTGCGGTCACACGGGACTTTATGTCTGGGTAGTACCATATGTTACAGCCGGCCTTGCCAGCTCTGTGTCTTCGGTATTCCGGTGCGGTCACACGGGACTTTATATCTGGTAGTATCACATGCTACAGCCGACCTTGCTAGCTCTGTGTCTTCGGTATTCCTGTGCGGTCACACGGGACTTTATGTCTGGGTAGTACCATATGTTACAGCCGGCCTTGCCAGCTCTGTGTCTTCGGTATTCCTGTGCAGTCACACGGGAATTTATGTCTGGGTAATATCACATGTTACAGCCGGTCTTGGCAGCTCTGTGTCTTCGGTATACCTGTGTGGTCACACGGGACTTTATGTCTGGGTAGTATCATATGTTACAGCCGGTCTTGCCAGCTCTGTGTCTTCGGTATTCCGGTGCGGTCACACGGGACTTTATGTCTGGATAGTATCACATTCTACAGCCGACCTTGCCAGCTCTGTGTCTTCGGTATACCTGTGCGGTTGCACGGGACTTTATGTCTGGGTAGTATCATATGTTACAGCCGACCTTGCCAGCTCTGTGTCTTCGGTATACCTGTGCGGTCGCACGGGACTTTATGTCTGGGTAGTATCACATGTTACAGCCGGCCTTGCCAGCACTGTATCTTCGGTATGCCTGTGCGGTCGCACGGGACTTTATGTCTGGGTAGTATCATATGTTACAGCCGGCCTTGCCAACTGTGTCTTCGGTATACCTGTGTGGTCGCACGGGACTTTATGTCTGGGTAGTATCATATGTTACAGCCGGTCTTGCCAGCTCTGTGTCTTCGGTATACCTGTGCGGTTGCACGGGACTTTATGTCTGGGTAGTATCATATGTTACAGCCGACCTTGCCAGCTCTGTGTCTTCGGTATACCTGTGCGGTTGCACGGGACTTTATGTCTGGGTAGTATCACATGTTACAGCCGGCCTTGCCAGCACTGTGTCTTCGGTATACCTGTGCGGTCGCACGGGACTTTATGTCTGGGTAGTATCATATGTTACAGCCGGCCTTGCCAGAACTGTGTCTTCGGGATACCTGTGTGGTCGCACGGGGCTTTATGTGTTGGTAGTGTCACATGTTACAGCCGGCCTTTACAGCTCTGTGTCTTCGGTGTACCTGTGCGGTCGCACGGGACTTTATGTCTCGGTGGTACCATATATTACAATCGGCCTTGCCAGCACTGTGTCTTCGGTATAAAACCTGACCAGCCGTACGGGGTTTTGCATCTGGGTATTACCGCATGCTACAGCCGACCTTGCCAGCTGTGTGTTTTCGGTATACCTGACCGATCGCACAGGGTAGCACCGCATACTACAGCTGGCATGCCAGTGCTCTTGACTTCTGAAGATCATGTATCGGCTAAATTTAGAAAATTCACAGTATGGAAGCTATTACAATTTACACGAGTTAACACAAACGATAACACTGATGCTTTTGCTATGTATCAGAATTCTAACGTCCTTTTTAATTAAATAATAATGTTTATTGTCTAAATTTATTGTTTTAATGAAAATGAGCCATGTGCTGCACTTTAAAAGTACACACATTAAAACTTAAATACTTATAATAAAGACGTTTATAAATAGACTTATCATGTCAGATATTGTTATTTTTTTCGTAGTTGGTCTACCCTCTCCTTACTTAGGACCTTACAAGAGATGCCAAGGTGTCGGAACTATGTCGGGAAGCCAACGGTACGAAACCACAGAAAGGAGAATCTGGAACGAGAGTTTGGTCCGTAGCCAGGCATGGGCGTGAGGAAATGGATGATGTGAAATGCAAGCGAAATGGATGATAGGAAAAATGATAGAGCAATTGGTGGAATGAGTGATGGGGTATCAAGACATATATTTCCGGTGAAGCCGCGGTATCGAAATTTTGGGTGCCATACAATACCTTCTCTATACACTATGTACATAGTACGTGTAGAGAACGCAAAAACTATCTTTGGCTAAACCTGAGAGAAATGAAGATAAAAACTATTTCGAACAATGGAACATTAAACCTATAACTAAAACTAAGGTCTTTTGCAAACTTCATTGTAATACAACTTTTAAAACCGTATATATATATAGCTCCATTGTCATTTTTCAGGATAAATAAAATGAAAATTATATTCTTATTGCAAAAGTCGTGTTTGATAAACATTTAAAAACCTTATCTAGTGGTCCGCTGTCATGAGCCAGGATCTCTGTAAGACTGCTACAGGAGCACACTCCAGCAACCAATGTCGTACCGATAATGTCGCTGGACAGTGCGCACAGATAGGAGCAGATTCCTTCTTCAGCAGATAGCTGCGCGTAAGCAAGCAGTGATCACTACAGTTTTCTCTAAAATATAATGACCCTCAAACGGGACCGCTCCCCCTTACCACTGGCTAATAAGCCTTAGCAAACAAAAGATGACCCTGCATTAGCGGTGAGAGGCAACGTAGTAAAATCTCTTTCCTAGTGACCCTGCTTGCAAGTCGAGAAACGCGGCTGAGTTATGGAACCAGTGAATGAAAGACTTGGCAACATCGAGGGTTGAATTCCAACCACACACACCTCAACCCCAAACTTTAAAATCAGGGAAACTTTGGAAGGATAGTGGGGCAGGGTCATCATGTGCTGAAAAATACTGTACGCTAATGAGCCAACGTCACGTCCTCACGATGAGATATACAGGAGAACGTTCCTTTACTGCTCTTAGCTTGTTTTCGCTGAGAGCTGACCACTCTTCTTGTCGCACTCCTCACACTTTCCTTAAGTCTACAGCAGTTGCACAAGCAACAACATTGAGTTCTGTGGCTGTCTTAGCTGCCAAATCCGCCAGTTCATTCCCCGGCAAACGAATGTGAGCAGGAATCTCATAGGGCGTGGAGAGAGGAAGAGAGAGCCAGCATTGACCCTGTGACTCATAACACCCCACGAGCGGTCAGGTTTTACACCAAAGATCCTGTGTATGCATGAAATTAGATATATATGGACAAAATAAAATGGAGTTTTATTTAAGGACGCTCTTTATTTGCTGCAGTTCTCAGCGTCCCATTCTATGTTGGGCGTGAAAGCCTCAGAAGCCTTTTTATCAGACTTGGGGTTCTTTTACGTGCTGTAGCTCTACGACATGGTACTTTCCTTCCGAAGGAAGCCATACTAAGGATCTTAACGCCCGAAAAAAATCATCGTCCTCCGCCAAGACTTTGTATATATGAGGCTAGCACAGTAACCACCACACCAGGGAGGGTGACTGTATGTATGAACATGAGAGAGAGAGAGAGAGAGAGAGAGAGAGAGAGACCGTAACACGCCCTTCAATAAAGACAATAGTGATAGACAAGAGAATATAGGTATTAATTTGAAAATTAAATTATTCTTCATATGAGGTACTGAGGTGGACTCTTTAGCCCGGTGGTAGCGCGGCTGCTTCCCACACGAGAAACCTGGTTTCGATTCCCGGTACCGGAATGGGGAACACTCAGCCTCATGAGTGGGGCCAATTGAGGAGCTACTTGATTGAGAAGTAACAGCTACAGACCAAGAAGACCGCATCAACCGACCGGGAGGGATTCGAGGCGCTGATCACGCCTCAGCCTCCAACAATGCACCCCATTCACGCCTTCGGGCCGAGATGGGGGATGCAGCGGTCGGGCGGTAGGTCATGGCTCCTTGTGGACTGTCGTGCCATAGAGTTAAGTTTATGAGGTACTTAAGGTAGCAGAGTTCAGTTGAAACGCATAGTTCGTTCTTCTGATATTGTTATTCTAACAATTTCACAACCATTGTCGCTATTGTGCACATGTGCGCTTCACATAAGCGAGAGTGTAACCTGTGGAGGCAAAATGTTTTATTTCATTTTACACTTCAGCTCCCCAGTTAAAGCAGTTGTCTGTAGTAGAAGTCCAATTACTCAGTGCTGAACTTTGAACTTCAATCTATACTACCTTGAACTCTTGGTTGTGTTCAGTTGCACGGGACAAGCTTCTGTGTAAAGTAAGGCTCAATTTCACTGATTAGCAATATGCACCAATGTCTGCACATTGTTAATTGAATATCAATCACAGTAACAGCATCGCTTTAAAATATCATAGTCTATAGATGAGGTGGAGAATATTACAACAATCACATTAATAATTACACGAATATATTAAAATGTGCATTGTGTTTCAGTAACGCATCTTTTTGTTACATTAAGAAACGTGTATTGGAGAATAAGCTCTTCTGTCTCAGAGCCAGGTGGCTCAGGCGTTTCGTCTGGGAGGTCCGGGTTCGCTCCCTGTTGGCCCTAGGGTTTCCTGTGGTTTTCCTGGGGCCGCTTAGGCGAATGCTGAAGAGCTGTGTGTTCCTTTCCCTTCTTCCTCATTCAGGTCTGTGGCAGGTGTGGCTTGGGGCTTTGCAGGCAGATGGTACGGTTGTTAGCTCCGAGTGAAACTCTCTTCCTCCTAGTTGCGCTGCTTGAGGAGACCTCCATCCGGCCTCCCGGCGCTTGTATAGCCACCGTGGCGCGCCAAGACTGCCTCTAGTGAACTGTTAGGAACTTCAGTGCATCTCAGCGTTTAGCTCCGTCATTTCCTGTGTGCTGACCTGTGATTTACACTCCTATCATCCCGTCCCACGGGGGGGGGGTGTAGACTACGGCTTGCTCTAACCTCTAAGGTCTTGAGTCCTTGATATGACGATTCTTTCTCTCCTCTATGTAGCAAGATGGTCTGCATTAGAAAATAAGTTTCAAAACTGCACCTTAGGTAGAATATACTGTTACTTTGACAGTTATACCAGAGAATCTCTGGACACGTCAGAGGCTTATATTACAGGTACGGTTCTTGAAATTAGCAGTTTCTTCACGCTAAATATCTGAGCTGTATGTACGTGTTACTAAATTTTAAGTATGCAGCGTTCATTTCAGGTCTGTGTTGCTCTAGTTAGTAAAAAGAAATAACGCAGTCCAATTCTGTGTCGTAGTCCTTACACCTCGTCTTCTTAGCGTAGCATGTTTAGTTAGAGTAGTGCATGGGGAGGATGGTGGTCACTGGGGCCGCCGCTTAAAAAAATACAAAAATAAAGGAAATAAGAAAGAAAAAGGCAGGCATAAACGTAGTAGGCTTCATATTGGATTGTTTTCTATAATCCCATTATAAACTGACACAGACCCACTGTGTAAGGAACGAGATAACTGCCACAGCTATCAGAAACCCGTATCTATCTGAAATCACATGTTTACTCACTGCAGAGCACGAAGCAAGCCTACTTGCTCTAGCACAAAACCAAGCCAGTTGGTGATGCCTGGTGTACATTAAGAAACACAAAATAACTAAGCGATACCTAATGTGTTTAATAGCAAGATAATCTGGCACTCAAGCCGACAATAACCGAACCCCCAAATATTTATTCACATGGGTAATATATTTTTTGCTCCTTGTAGAAGAAACTCAAAGTGTTGGTAACAGGGTTGTCTTCTATCTTATCCACGATAAGAAAGAGGTACCTATAAGACTTTTATGGAATACAAGGCTCCTCCCAAAGCTAGTTCCCTTAGCACCGAAAGGAAGAAACCAATCTTGTCAGGCATGAACACGTATTTTCAAAGAAAGATTTAATTAAATGATAAGAAGGGATATGAATTTCTTAAATGGCTGGATTGAGTTTCAACTAAAACAAGAGAGATTCCAGTTCACTTAACTCCCGCTGTGATCACATTTTTGAAGATATACGTTCGCGGAATCAGACGACCTTCGTTTTATTATCTTTAGAATAACGAATTAAATTACATAAATACAACTGCTCCGATGTAACGTTTATAGCTTTGCGTGCAAACATAGAGATGCGGATAACGTTCTCCCTTTGATAGCACTGGCGTAGAACAGGACAGAGTATTTTAAAACAAACCTAAGACCCACCGTTATTTCCTAAAACTAATCTACGAAACGGACACTTATACTGCCTCTGCATTTAAGGGGAGCGAATACCTTGATGTGGGTTAACATTTTAAAAAAACTTTGCTTGTGCATTTGCATTTTAAGTTTAAGCTCTGAACTACCACTGTACGTATCTGTAAGAGTTATTTATGATACAAGTGGTAAAAATGGTGTTTTATATTGTGAGTAGGAAGCTTGCGAAACGAGGCCGTAGACCGAGTACAGGAATCCTAGGAACAATGTAAAACAATTGTAACACGTGTGTCATACACCATTTTTAGACACTTCTCAATATTTACAGACAAATTATAGTTACAAATATATTGTTTTACCTATTTCACGCAGTTGATGCTTAACGGTCTGCGATATTCAGCTGTTGCCTTGCTTACCATCAGTGCTGACAACATGATGACTTACTCGTACAGAACGAAAACATTCTATACAACGGAGACAGTGTAGCAGTTGTAATTTTGCTCTTTCCGCTGCTTGCATAATTTCGTCTGCTTCAGCAAATTCCATATTAATGACATTCAGGTCATCCGCCATTTTCTGGATTAATATGTGTTTTCAGAGTCATAGCCTACTTGAACGAGGCCGTAATCCAAAGTAATTTTACAACACAAGAGACAGAATGTTCTACTTTTAACACTACTGACATCAGGCAATAGACCTATTTTTAGCATCAGCCGTCTAAAAAAGTATTTTTTTTAACTCTTTGAACTAGTTTAATGATCACACCCTCTCATTTTACAGTCATTTTTCACTGACATATTTTGAAATTCAGGTACGCTGTGTGAAAATACAGTGTGATCCATTTGAGATGTCACAGAAGTAGAACATAATATTATACAGATACTATTCAAATTTATTGTTTTTAATGGAAGATACATGTGCGTAAGAGTCTGCAGTTTTGTGTCCTGGCAGATTTAACGGTCAACATGACCTTCATTTTGAACGGGGACAGATCATACCTTGCGTCAATGAATTTGAAATTCAGTTTCTTTAACTGCTAAGGTACTGATTATCCTATTATATATCGGGCGTGAAAGACCGCTTAATTTGGTTCAGAGTGCTCCTTGAGGTTCTTTCACACACCGTAAATCTATGACAGAAACCAACGCCTTTACTTCCATTTCGAAGTGTCTCTACTTGGACACACGTACAGAACAACGCTCTCAAGTAATTTGAAAGCCGCGACGCAATTATTTCTCGTGGCGTTTAAATGCTCGCTGTGGTCACTGCTACTTAACCTTATGCAAACTTGATGATATATTTCTGCTTAATTTCAACTGCAACTGAGACAAGAAATGGTGCGTGACAGCAAGTTCCTTTGCTTTCCTCCAGAAATATATTCTGCCTCTACCGAGCGAAGTGGCACTGCGGTAACGCGTGCTATTTGTATTCCAGTTCGGTTACCGGCGACCGCCCAATCAGACCCACAGTTTTTAAGCTTCTCCGGATCGCCCTACCCCTACATATCGTTCCAATCATCATTTTATTCACCCTTCGCCTCGTGTCGGTGAAAGTATTGGTGGTGTATTTCTTCCGCGATGTAATCATCTGGTAATTCAGTGCATTCTCCCAGTGAGTTTGCGAATATAGTTGTAACTATAAGGAGTGCTGCTACTGCGAAATATTTTGTATTCGACTTCAGAGTCATACCAAAGAAGAGTTTGATCCGTACATACGAGGGCTATTTGTTTTCAAGGTCCGATCGGTCGTGAAATTAAAACCACAGCGAAAATAGGATGGAGCTTTGCGCAACAGTCATACTAAAGACCGATCGGACCTTGAAAACAAATAGCCCTCGTATGCACGGAACAAACTCTTCTTTGGTATGACTCTGAAGTCGAATACAAAAAATGCCTTAGTTTTTCGCAGTAGCAGCGCTCCTTATAGTTACAACTATAGTCGTAAACTCACTCGGAGAATGCACTGAATTACCAGAAGATTATACCGCGGAAGAAATACACCACCAATACTTTCACCGCTACGAGGCGAAGGGTGAATGAAATGATGATTGGAACGATATGTAGGGGTAGGGCGATCCGCAGAAGCTTAAAAATTGTAGGCCTGATTGGGCGGTCGTCGGTAATCGAACTGGAATACAAATAGCACGCGTTACCGCAGTGCCACTTCGCTCGGTAGAGACAGAATATATTTCTGGAGGAAAGCAAGGGAACTTGCTGTCACGCACCATTTCTTGTCTCAGTTGCAGTTGAAATTAAGCAGAAATATATCTTCAAGTTTGCATAAGGTTAAGGAGCAGTGACCACAGTGACGAGCATTTAAACGCCACGAGAAATAATTGCGTGGCGGCTTTCAAATTACTTGGGACGTTGTTCTGTATGTGTGTCCGAGTAACTGAGGTTTGCATCAGGTGAACATTTTCTCTCACTGCAAATGTGACGTAATTTTCCCTGCGAGCGCAGACATATAACCATTTGCCCCAAAATACAGAAAGTAATTCAGGATGAAGAAACAGGGGTTCCTCTCATATTTGTCTGCTTATCCTGTGGTGCGCGGTGAGATTCTCTCTCAGGTACGCGTAAGTGAAACCATACTGGTCTATAACACATTGAGTATGTTTAAATAAGACTAATAACAACGGAAAATCTTAGGAATTACATGGAGAGACACAATTAGGAACGACATGATTAGAGGAAGTGGAGCCGTGGCTGAGTGGTTAGCCCACTCGGCTCCCATCTGGGCGGCCCGGATTCGATCCCAACGCCCGCATGTGAGATTTGTGGTGGAAGAAACGGTCTCTGGGCGGGTTGTCATTCCACCAATTGTTCCATCATCACATTTCATAGCATTCACTTCCTCATGCCTGACTACGGGCCGACCCCTCATAATAGGTTCCCCATTCTGTGGTATCGTGCCCTAAGTTCTCCGACAGGCTTCTGACCCCTAGCCATTGGCTTTTAAGACCTAGGGGGGGGGGGCGTGAGTCTATAATTACAGGTGCATCTTTTGCTCCTTATTTATCTTTCATCAATTTCGTCAACATTTCAATTCATCTACTTCCTCAGGTTCACTCCAAGAAACAGGAAGTACCCAATTCCTGGATATTTTCTCTGATCCATAGGCCGTTTCTTTCTCAACAGGCACTGTCTTTTAAGTTCTCCGTACTTGTTGAATCTGTTATATTTGTAGACACATTTAATACAGGTTTAAGAAGCGTATGGGAAAGGTAAGCAGATGGAGAAAAGGTGGATACGTGACATCAACTTTGTTTTGTACCTAAAGAATAATTAAGGGCTTCAAACAACACATTAAGTTAGATTTGTTGACAGCGAGCAAGGTGGCACCATGGTAACCCACAAACTTGCATTCGGGGACTAATGGATTCGATTCCTGGTGTCCGCACAATCTGGCAATTTGTTGAGGTTTTCCCGGATCGTCAGACAAATACTGGGGTGATTTATTTCATTCCGTGAATTCCCTGCTCCCCCGAAGATGGAGGGGGTGGTTCCCACGTCTTCAAGTGCGGGCGCTGCCGCTGTAGCAATGGGAGCTGTTCGGATTGGGTTGGACTCGACGTGGCAGTGGCCCGATAACCATGCGAGATTGGGTACGTTTGAGAGGGTTGTGAGACGCCTATGTCCTTCGGCACTAACCTGGAAAGTTAGTAGACCTAAGCTGGTAAAGGTCGTCCTTACCGAGGTAGTTCAGTAACTTCCCCTCGAGGTTGACGCGCGTAAGTGGCGTGACCAATTCCGTACCTGGTGAGAGCTAGGTGGGTCGGGATATAAAATGGACCTGTTCCTTGGGTCGCCTGCATACCTAAGTAGCCAGGTCACTGCTTGTCAAGACAATTCAGCGCAACTATTAAAGCGCCAATGCAATGGCCGAGATTAGGCAATTTCAACCAATCGCGGTCATCTGACTAGAGTTATATTGTCGAGAAATATTATCGTACCTGATGTCCATTTCTTTGAAATCTTGTCGCACCTGACGTTCGTGTGTTTAATCTTCTGTCTTGGTTATTGGTAACAAGGTGACTATCCAGGCAGTCAACCTTCACTTTTAATGTCAGTTGCACGATTGTACTTTCAATTAATTCAGTTACAATGTCTATTTAGAGCTTTAGCCATGACACAATGTATTTAGTTCAGAAAAGGAGTGGAAATAATCATTATTTATATTCCTTGTATATGAGATGAGTGCAATAACCCCAAATAAAATAACGTTTGTTTCCGTTTCAAGTATTAGTAAATAAAAGCTGAAATAAAATAATTGTTCTCTATTTCTGTTGTTGCTATCAATATTCGTACATTGCGTATTCTGTGTAGACACCGTCGGCGATATTATAATTCAGGAGGCAGTGAAGAAAGAAGAAAAAAATCGGTAAATAAATATGGTCAAATGCGTCATCTACTATCTGAGAACTACTGTATTACAATCATAATCTCCCTACTTATACAGGGTGTTAATGAATTACACCGAAATAATTTGCGAGATTGTGCACGTGACTGATATAAATAGTTCGAGATCGGCGATGCATGGTCCCCGGATAAACAAAACACAACTACATAGCGTTAAACGTATGGGTATCAGGTGCTGATAAGTCGGCGTTAAAGCAAAGCAGGTTGAAAAATGGCTTAAAATGTCTTTAAAACTGCTGCCCGTGTACAGAAATGTCAACTTTTAGCAGCTCATTGCTAGTGTTCTCAAGATTTAATGTCGCAAAAAGCTGTAGAATCTCAAACTAATCACTCGACAGTGCGACACTGAGCATTCATTAACTACGTTCCTGGGTTATGTAACCTACTCTGAAGGCGTTTTTTCAATTGCTCTGGTGGCTTAATAAGTAACGCGGGAAGCTGCTATTCCGAAGGCCATGAGATTGATTGCTGTCATAGAGTAAATGTTTTTTGTTATTATTTTTTTCGTTCCAGACGAAGTGCCGCGATACGTGAACGAGACCCGAACTCGGAAACTATCTTTCACTTGAAAGCCAGTATCATAACCACTACGCTAGAGAGGTACGCTGTAATATGTCCCTTCATTTTTCGTGTTATGCTCTCGAATGGTTGAATAAGTTAGCCAGTGGCGTACTGGCACTTCAGAAACTTATTTGCCGTTATTTTGAAATTTCAACAAACAGGCCATAAGACTGATATCTCAAATTACTTATTTAAGTAATCTACATATTCTGTGAAAATATTTTGGTATAGTTCATTAACAGCCTGTATATTATAAATTATTTATAGTCTATTTTACAGAACTGTCTTATCAAATACAACTCGTGTTTTCATCTCTTAGGATATTTCACTAGTGGTATTACTTAGGATAATTCTCTGCCCTTCCATTAATAGATAGATGGTTTATTCTACTGCTCAGGGTATGGCCCGTTGGCAGCGCTGTCAATGTTGTAATACAATGTACACTATAATTAAAATAAATAATATGGGACCTCTAAGGCCTTCTTGGCAAGTACGTATCTCAAAAACAAACTTGTATTTCTTACTTTGTCCACAGCAAACCTGTTCTATTTTTCAGGAAAATAAGAAATGGCAGTTACATACTCAAAAAACTGCTTATGATAGACGAGGTTGCTTTTGAATATTTTATACTTATTATTTTAATTGTGTAATTATCCTAGTAATAAACTTTCAACAATTTGGTGTTAAATGTTCCACTTAGGATCATGAGTTACAGACAGTAAAATAAACTTGCAGTTTCACTGCAAAGGGATCTCTTTTTAACTTTGGTGTTATTCTCCTGCTTTTGTTGTATTTATCAGTATTTCAACACATCACCAACGTTAAATTGCCTTTATAGGGAGAAAGCAAGGAAAAATTTTGAATGCATAGCTCAAATTAAAATCTAGCAGTTAGTGGGTTGGACCCTCTGCTGTCCTTTTCCATTCCTCTGCTTTTGTTTTTTCTGTTTCTTTTTCTTCTTATATTGCTACTTTTCTTCTGCATAGCTTCGGTTTTTATTTTCTTTATAGCGAATCAATTATCACCAAACTACTTTTTTTTTACCGGGCCCAGTGTAGCTTTACCTCTAATACTTTGACTTATGGCATTTAAAATGGTACCTTGTGCCCAATTATACATTTTTTGTATTCAGGAATGTTTAAACTATTTTATGGGATTTAGATTTAAAAATCTGATGTCTTACACTCACATGACTTTCTGTAGCTGTTCTACAAACTTCTTACAAAAGATTCTTTTTTCTACAGAATGCTAATCGAAATATGCGTTAACAGATGTTCTTATTACTTAGTTCCTTATAATTACTAGGCTAAAGTGATAGTCAAATTTTTAAAATTTGTCGTTATGCGATTGTCATTGCAAGTCGCTTCTTTGCCTGTCCAGCAGGAGAACAAAAGAAAAACGGACACTTCCTATTTGAGTAAAGCATATGTACTTTACAACTGAAACCAATAACAATGAATATCTCGGAAACGCTTACCTCCACAAAAGAAAAGTTAAGGACATAAGTTATGTGTTTTGACGTTTTCTTGCAGCAAGTTTTTGTCTACCTCTTACGACTTAGCAGTTAAGCAAAATTCAGCAAAATTCATCCAGATTAAAGAGGTCTTCTGAAGCTATTCCCAGAAAATTCAAGATGTGCATTTTGTTTGGGATGTAAATATATTTAATATACGGGATTTTAATCAAAATCGTTAGTCATTTTTCAGAAAATAAAAGTTTTCGAAACTTTCCACGTAAAGGGTAGTCTTCGTGTAGCATCCCTGGAAGACACTAAACCTAAATACGAAGTTTGGTATTTAATACTCTTTCCGCTTTTGAGCTATGCTGTCCACAGGCACACAGGGACCTTTTTCTAAAAATGCTTTTATCGGACTCAAACATATATTTCAGGTGAAATCTGACATCGAGTTTTTGGGTGGAATTCAATACCTTCTCTATCCCGTACGTACAATGTAGAAAGTAAAATGAGTATTTTTGGTGAAATTTCAGTGATATACCGTTAATGAGCAGTGTGGGCATGCAGGTATTTCTCGAATAAATGCCGCAACTTGCAAGTTTCCTGGAACGCTTGATTCTGTTGACCCGGCATGTCATTGAAGCATATATATCACGGTGATGTTTGCATATCGCCGCTATAAACAACAGCCGTTAGTTTCCGATAAATGTCAAACCACGGAACGCCTTCTTCACTCAAATTTTTCTCTTCCCTTGCTCCGGTTTTTTCTGCACTGATTTTTTTTATTATTATTCTTTTTTTTTTTCGCAGCAATACATCATCTCTTCCCTCACAAAAGTTTTGACCGAATCACCCGAAGCTCAAAAATTGTAATGGAGAATTAGTTTATGATAAATTGGTGACAGCTCTTGATGCTGATCTAATTGTGAACAGGGGGTTATTCTGAATGTTGATGTACTGCTTCTGCTGCCAGCTAGATGCTCCAGTAGTATACTATTCTTTTTTTCTTGATGGGGGTGTTGTCTTGTGTGGTTTTCATCGTGTTTAACGCCCGCCTTTAACACTTGTGGCACCTCAGGCGATGACACTGTAGATACTTGGAATGAAGTTGGAGCTCCGGTGGAATGAAATGGCGGAGGACTGCAGAACCTGAGCCGCTTTATCCACCAAAAATCTCACATGAGGTTGCTTTGAATCGAATCCGGGCCGTGTAGGTGAGAGGCGAGTGGTCTAACCACTCGGCCACGGCGCGGCCGCATGTGTGCCTGTGATTAGAATTAACAGTACAAGCTAATTTCTCTGTTTTCTGAGGATCCTTCTAAGTGTATGTATGACAAATTTAATGTAGAACTACAAAAGGACCTTTTATTACTTTCTCTACACGTACTATGTACATAGTGTCTAGAGAAGGCATTGTACTCCACCCAAAAATTCGATAGCGAGATTTCACCGGAAGTATATGTTTTAGGGTCCCTGTATCCAAATAAAGCATTTTCACAAAAATTCCCGTGTGTGTGTGTCTGTGAACACGATAACTCAAAACCGAAAATTCGGTAAAATACCAAACTTGGTATTTAAGTTTAGTATCTTCTAGGGATGCGACACGAAGATTTTGACAAACATCCGCCCACCCCAAACTACCCTTTACATGGAACTTCTTTGAGCACTTTGATTTTCTCAAAAATGGCTCTAAAGATTTTGATTAAAATATCACACATTAAAGATATTTGCCTGAAAAATAAAATATATATATTGAATCTTCTAGGAATAGCCTCTGAAGACTACTTTATTCTGGACGAATTTTAAGGAATTTTGCATAACTGCTTAACTGTAAGAAATGGAAAAAACTTACCAAACAAAAAATGTAGAACACTTAAAACGCACAATTTATGTTGCATGCACTTTTTTCATGGAGTTGATCGTATTTTAGATATTCCTTGTTTTTGGTTTCAGCTTTAAAAGAGTATACTTTTATCACACAGGACTTTGTCAACTCCTATCCATACAAACAAAGGAACTTCAATCACATGGCTATCTGCTTTTAGCTATCACTTTAACATATGGTACTACCTTATTTCGCTTCTACTTACAGGAAATCAAGTAATAAGACTATTTCTGCTACTTTTTTCAATTAGAATTAAGTAAATAGAACAATAATCTTTTTCACAATAATTTGTTGCAGAGATGTAAAGAAAGTCATGTGAATGGAACACATCAGATTTTTTTAATTCCATACGATAATTTAAGATTTCTGAATACAAAAAGCTATAATTTGCCACTAGGTGAAATGTTTAAATGCCTTAAATCAAAGAATTTGGGGCGAAACTGTACTGGCCTTGGCAACAAAAATTTCAGTTTAACGAGATCTCATTCGCAAAATAAAATCGAAGTTATGCAGAAGAAAAACAGCAATGCAAGACGAACAGGAAAGAAAAGACAATAGCAGAGGAGAGGAAAAAGAAAGCTGAGGGTCCAACCTACCAACCTGGTAGATTTCTATGTGAGCTATGCATTCAAATTTTTCCCTGTTTTCTCGCTAATGATATTTTCAGTATTTTTCTTCCTTGCAGAACAGTTTTCCTTTTACACAACTAAAATTTACTGTACATGCTCACAGAGGGACAATGAATAAAGGTTGATCTAGGTTTTACTGCCAGATGTATTAATGCATTTGTTTTCAATTTTTAAACATAAAAATTATATTTTTATGACAAAAGGCGGATTCATAACTTTAAAAATGCTTTGAGTTTAAACCAATGGAGATACAAAAATACCTGGGGCAATTTCAAAAAAGTAAATGTATTGTGAACTTAGGATTAAAAAGTTAGACAGAAAATTTAATGTTTTTGTTGCAAGACACTTTTCTGTGACGTGACAAAAACATAAATACATTTAATTATAACTTCAAAACAATTAGAGAAAAATGGACAAACCTTGCACTGTAATTTATTGGCATTATACTACACATGTGATATACATTTCAAAAAGATAGTATAATTAGCTTGGAATTTCAAAATTTCGGATAAACATGTCCTTAAGATGAATAATCACATGTTCCGGAACCTAAGCTCGAGGAGTTATAACTCCCAAGTAATAAATCCGACGACCTCCAGATACGTTATATGCACCATTTATTTTCATAATAAAAGAAATAATTAAAATTATGAAAACGCACTAAACTGCTATACGGCAATCCGTTTGCAACCACCGGTAAACGAATGACGAGCCTAGAGTCTTGAGGCGCTAGAGTGTATTACTTTAAACATCTAACTAGATGTTCACAATATATGTCCTTATATTAACCTAAGTCCCGCATACTACTGATTACCCACCACAGTTCCTAATTGCTGTATCAAACCTTTTATGTTAGCAGCTGAAAGACATTTTATATTCTTTTTGACTGCTTAGTCCTAAGTATCATGCTAATTGTTTGTCTTCCTCCGTGGTCTAGGGGTAGCATGCTAGCCTCTGGTTCCGAAGACCGCGGCTTCAAACCATCGCGGAGGGCGATGGCATTTTTGGGCATAAACTTTATTAGCACGGCTTTCTTCGGAAGAGAAGTAAACTCGATGGTCACTTGTCACACAGAACCTTAAGTGTGATTAAACGGAGGTCTCTAAGCAAAATAAAGTGGCGATTCAAACCCATAGAGACTCTGGCAACCACAGCAGTTAAACAAAGCTCAATCTTCTCGCTTCAATTGACCCTGGCTTAATAATTGCAAGAGGAGAACTGTCCACGGCTTTTTGTGCCACTTACCACAAAATAGCAGTTATTGAAGCAGTGACCCTCAAAGGATCACTGGCTGTAATGAAAAAACATTTTTATTCTACGTAAACTAATTTATTCTTATGTACGAGATTTGTTTCCTTTTGTAAGGGGCCATTTGCATATTTGTTTGAAGATTATAATTATTAGTTTCAGTCTGTGTTTTATATGATTGCAATTTTGTTTAACAGCTAGTTGTATTGCTTACACTTTTAGTTATTTGTTTGTTTTCCGATTTTAGTGTGTTTTGTTTTGTTTATTGTTAGATTGCAGTTGTCTTTCTCTGGCGTTTAAGCTGACATCGCAACTCTAACCTAAAACAATAAGAAAAGTCACATAGCTACCGAAACACAGAACACTGCAATGGGAATACAAAAACACATCGCAGAGGATTCAAAAGCCGTCCAGATCGGTCACTACCTTCTCGAAACTGTCACTCGTACTTGTATTTGCCGCTAAGAAGATGTTGGCCATCAATCCTCTGCAAAAGCATAATCAAATGTGAGAACTTTAACATAATGTTAGCAAACAACATATTAAGAGTATTTTAAGATTGACTGGTCAAACCGGCCGTCCCTTAGGGGCAGTGTTCTGTTTTTTAGCTACATGATATTCAAATAATAATTTAAAAGGCATTTAACACTTGGTTTTTGTAGCAATTCGGAGATAGTTGAGGCAATTCTGTAATATTGCATCGATGTATCTGCTTTGGAAACACCCGTCTGGTGTTCTATAAACTGAAGGAGCATTTGCTCTCAACAAAAGGCTTGCATGTCGTAAAAATAACTCATGTGGAATGAAAGTCGTCCAGTCAAGTCACGCAAACCTTGCGACTAAATGAAATGCTGAATCTGGTGCCCCAAGCATCGTAAGGAATGATCTGGAGTTCCAATGCGGGCACACGAATCCCGAATATTGTCAAAATTAATAATAGGTATTATGTACTTACCCAGAGCAGCATTTCCAATCATCCTATGTTCTCCTTCTTCTGTATATCTAAGCAAATGCATTTAAGCCGCTTTCTTGATCGGCATATATTAACTTTCACCCTCTGATTTGGCAGCAGCTGACCTCCAGTAATGCCATGTAAACAGGATGTAATGAAATTTTAGAGAACTACTGAATTAATATTAGTTCACGGACATAATTTAGAATATGAATCAGAACACTTAGAAGAGCCTCAGGAGTAGAATGGGTGAAATTTATTTTACGTCATATTATTTTCCAGTTCACTCTATTTACACCTTTCATATCGTATTAAATTAGTAGCTATTTTGTGATAAGATAATGGGAAGCAGAGAAATAGCTGAGATAAATAGTTTCATATATTAAAATCAAAGTATAATGCAGTATTGATAAAACCACATGTCATCAGTGTTGTATTATTTGAAAGTCACAAATCTCTTACTAAGCAAGAAATCATTAGTGAATGCGAAGTACGGTGAGAAAATCAATTAGCTCAAAGTCAAGAGTGCGAAGGTAATGTATTTTCGTGAAGTTCAATCAACAACACACATTAGCTCAGAGTTAATACATGGAATATATACGTTCTAGAATCTCAAAATTTTCTTAAATACGTTTGAAATCGCCGTACAACTTTTCGAGGAACTATCCAGGAAAATAATTCTTAAATTTAGCAACCAAAGAGTAACCAGCTGTGTCAGAGAAGCGAAGATAAACGTTTACGATTTGGCAACATAGAAGGTAGGATCCATGATCAGAGTGGTTAGTATTATGCGAGACCTTTAGATCAATATAAGGGCAAGTAGTATTAAACTTTGTTACTCTGATTTTGACATATCTTGGGTCTCAAGCTACTCTGACTCTTGTGCTTCAGGACCAACGATTCTTTCGCTTCGACATGCCTTGGCTCTGGAGCATCAAGACCAACGATTCTTTCGATTCCACATGCTCTGGTTCCTGTGCATCAAGACCAAAGCTTGTTGCTCTTCAACATACTCTGGCTCTGGAGCATCAAGACCAAGGCTTCTTGCTCTTCAACGTGCTCTGGCTCTGGAGCATCAAGACCAACGCTTGTTGCTCTTCAACATGCTCTGACCCTGGAGCATCAAGACCAAAACTTGTTGCTCTTCAACATGCTCTGAGTCTGGAACATCAAGACCAAAGCATCTTGCTCTTCAGCATGCTCTGACTCTGGAACATCAAGTACAACTCTTGTTGCTCTTTAACATGCTCTCACCCTGGAACATCAAGACCAACGCTTCTTGCTCTTCAACGTGCTCTGGCTCTGGATCATCAAGACCAAAGTTTCTTGATTTTCAACGTGCTCTGACTCTGGAACATAAAGACCAACGCTTCTTGCTCTTCAACGTGCTCTGGCTTTGGAGAATCAAGACCAACGCTTCTTGCTCTTCAACGTGCTCTGTCTGTGGAACATCAAGACCAACGCTTCTTGCTCTTCAACGTGCTCTGGCTTTGGAGAATCAAGACCAACGCTTCTTGCTCTTCAACGTGCTCTGTCTGTGGAACATCAAGACCAACGCTTCTTGCTCTTCAACGTGCTCTAGCTCTGGATCATCAAAACCAAAGCTTCTTGATTTTCAACATGCTCTGATTCTGGAACATAAAGACCAACGCTTCTTGCTCTTCAACGTGCTCTGGCTCTGGAGAATCAGGACCAATGCTTCTTGCTCTTCAACATGCTGTGACACTGGAGAATCAAGACCAACGCTTCTTGCTCTTCAGCATGCTCTGGCTCCGGTGCATCAAGAACAATACTTCTTGCTCTTCAGCATGCTCTGCCTCTGGAACATCAAAATTACCTCCTTGCTCTTGAACATGCTACAATTCTGGAGCATCAAGATTACATTTTTTTTTTCGCTTTAACTTGCTCTGGCTCCGGTGCATCAAGACCAATGCTTCTTGCCCTTCAACATGCTCTGGCTCTGGAACATCAAGATCAACGCTTCTTGCTCTTCAACATGCTCTGGCTCTGGAACATCAAGACCAACGCTTCTTGCTCTTCAACATGCTCTGGCTCTGGAACATCAAGATCAACGCTTCTTGCTCTTCAACGTGCTCTGACCCTGGAACATCAAGACCAACGCTTCTTGCTCTTCAACATGCTCTGGCTCTTGAGTATCAAGAGCAACGCTTCTTGCTCTTCAACATGCTTTGACACTGGAACATCATGACCAACGCTTCTTGCTCTTTAACATGCTCTTACTCTGGAACATCAAGACCAATGCTTCTTGCTCTTCAACATGCTCTGGCTCTGGTGCGTCAAGAAAAACGCTTCTTTCGCTTCAACTTGTTCTGGCGCTGGTGCATCAAGACCATAACTTCTTGCTCTTTAACATGCTTTGGCTCTGGATCACCAAGACTAGTGTTTCATCCGGATAAATATACTCTGACTCTGCTCTATCAAAAAGGCACTTCTTGCGTCTCGAGGCGTTCTGAATCTGATTACGCCGTGTAACATGATTTTTGTGTCTGGTCTGCGAGTGTCGTTTTCTTGTATATGCCTAAACAGTATAGAGGCTATATATTAAGTATCTCAAACTTAGGTTTTGTGACGAGAACAATGATAGTTTTTTAATAAACAACTAATATAATTACGAAATAGATAACCAAAGCCAGAGGAACAGGCTATGATTAAAACTTGGAACACATTTGTATTCAACCTATGCAATAACCAGCACATATATTAGAAATAAGTGATTTTTTTGAGGTTTACGCATATACACAAAGTCACTTTGACGAATTATTCCCCAAATGTAGCTTCCTATCTTATAACCAGATGGAAGCGCTCACCTTGCACCTCCGAATATACTCCCATATTGTCCTTGAATTGAGGAAGGTGGGCATCCAAGGTATGGACTTTCAGCGACATCTTGCCACCCATTCTTTATTAGAGAAATTCTTTATTAGAGTCTGAGACAATTGCACGTAGTTTTTGTCCTTATGACCTTATGACTGCCCAAGAAACACCAAACCACTGCAGCAAAACTACTCCAAGCTGCTTGCTCCTTCTTAGAGAGGAAATTTAGGAATTTCTTGCTTTCGATAATCTTCTTTATTTGTGGTTCGACGAAGACACCAGTTGTGATAATTGCTTCCGGTAACTTGGGGAACAAACTGGTAAGGTACGTAAATGCTGCTGATTTCTTGTCCATAGTTTGCACAAATTGTTTTACGAGTCTCAATGTGATATGTAATGGTGGCACCATCACCTTCTGGGGGTCTATATGCGACATTATTCACTCCCATAGAGAACTAGCTCCGCAGTGGCCAATTCCGCCTGTGGTAGTCTGTCTCAATGTCTCTGCTATCCCAAAGGCAAAGATAGCAGGGAAACTTCGTAAATCCACCTTGAAAACCCATTAGGAATGCCACCATGTTGAAGTCTTCGCTGACCTCTCGGCCATTCTAATCACATTTCAAGATGTCCAATAAAGTCTAGACATTATTTGAACTGTCACTTTAACGCTTGAATGTAACAAGTTCCATTCCTTTAATCCTCATGTTAACAATTCTACATTTGACCAAGATCTCTCATCAAATCATTAATGTCATTCTGTTTGGGGTGGTATGTCTCTGGCATTGTGTGAATCAGCATCTTTCTCACTCTGTGACTTGCTGTCACTCTCTTCTGAAGGTTGATCTCTCTCGGGTGGAGTGGGTACGGGATACTCAGGACCATGTGGTACTGTGGCAATGGATGAAGGAATGTTAGGATATACGATAAGTGCTGCATTTTTGCCAGTGCGGCGTTTCAAACAGTCAAATAAGCAGAAGTAACGGTTGCTTGAGTGATCAGTGGGTTCCCGCCAAATTCTTGGGATAGCGAAATTCATGATTAAAGGAATAGAGCCTGTTACCTCCAAGCGTTAAAGTGACAGTTCAAAGAAAGCATCGCCAAACATTCTCTCTTTTCTCCTCCGAAACATCCGTCTAAGAATCTCTTACTCTGGCGCTTCAAAACTAGCGCTTCTTGCACTTCAAGTTGTACACTTTTTCGCGGTTTAAGTGAATGTATCACATTACTAGACTTAGCACCCGTTTAGCGGTGATAGGCAAGGGATTCGCCGTATAGCACATTTGTGGGTTACGGTAATTTACACGGTTTACTTTGTTGCTGAAAAAACTTAGCCTACGCCGTAAATTCCTTAATAATCTGGTAGTTTGACAGATTTAATTCCACGTGTCTAAATTCAGGAACAGTTGGTTATTCATCTTAATACAATCAGACGCGTTCCAAATAATATTTATTAGTGTCATTAAATACTGTCAGCAAATTTAACTGGTGATGTAAATCCTCGTCCCACTCACGCATAGCCTGAGAGAAAGTATTCACAAAGCCGGTCACTGGAGTAGCAAGCAGAGAACAGAAATTTCTGTTTTAACTCAGTTCACACAAGTTAAATGTGGCCCGGATACCCCACACTAACACACCCTAACATTAGTTTCCGCGAATGTAGCATGATAAAGGCAAACAAACAATTTTTATACTATCTTCCATTGATAGACAAACCGTGTTTGGGTCTCAACGGCAACTGTGGAGAGAACGTTAAGATTTGGGGTCACTCTATCTATAACACCAATTTAAAACCACGCTGGATTATAGAGTGTATGCCTCTTACCAATACTACTACACTGTTACGCTTACCTCCCCTCCATGTACAAGATGCTTACCCTGGGTTTACAACATGCATGTCATTATATTTTAGAAGAATTGGCAGACTTTTCAGTTCTATGTTTTGTTGCCATGTTCTATGCTCAAATATACAATAGTGTCAGGAACACCGATACAGATTTTCTGATAATCGGTACACTTATGTGTAACCATCTGATTCTACACTAGCTGTTTTTACTTCTCTGCCATGTAGGTACAATGTACACAGCAGATAGGGATTTTTGCAATATATTCCACAAAAAAATAACAACATTTCAATGCAAATACATGTTTTGGGACCCATGAATAGAAAAAGAAGCATTTTTTTTGAGTAAACAACGGTGTATCCGCGTGTGTTTGCTTGTGAAAAGCATAATTCAAAAAGACCATTCCGTCAAATACCAAACTTGCTATCTAAGTCCAGTATCTTCCAAGGAAGTGACACAAAGCTTCAGAAAATCTTTCATCGCAATCTGTCACTTACTTGAATATTTTTGAAAACTCTGGTTTTCTCAAAATGGCTATAGCATCTTATTTTAAATAACATATGTTAAAGATATGTCCATGACAAATGACATTCATATCTTTAATATTGAAGGAATAGGTTATGAAGGCCTTTTCAGTCTAGATGACTTTTGCATAACATGTAAGCCATAAAAACTTCCTGCACAAAAAAAATGTAAATATCGTTAAAACCTCCTTTTTTGTCGCATACTGTTTTATGTACGGTTAACCATTTCCGGGATATTATTTTACTGGATTATATTTTACAATGTTTATACTTATCTCAAATGGGAAGTAGTTATTCGTTTTTCTTTTGTTTTACTCCTGTCCATGCAAAGAAAACCTAATTTGGATGAGATCACATGGAGGCAAGTCTAACAAATTTGACTATTGCTTTTAACTGATTCACTTTGTTATTCCGCTTGTTCCAATCTGGAAATACATAAAAAAATTATTTCTGATAATCTTTATTGTGATATATATACAAGATGATTCAAAAATACTTTTACAATAAAAGCTGTTTTTTTTCTGCACGACTGCAAATATACCGTAAAATGAAAAAAAAAAAAAAAAAAAAAAAAAAAAAAAATGTCAATTCATCTGATGTCATCAGCCTTGCAGAGAGCAATCGGAACTCAGTTACACATTAAAATATGCAATGCATGTTTTGGAAGCGCAGCTATAAGCAATAAGTCCTTAAATATTTTTAAACTTCTATTTTCAAGTGTTTCTCCAAGTTTTAGATAACACAAGCAGTGAATATTTGGGTACATAAGAACCGTGCTTCTATTTTTATGAGTATCGTGCAAGTGACCTCGCATTTGTTATAGCGAAGGCTGCCCGCTGTACTTTGCCCGTCCCAAATACTCGCCCCGTGCTCTCGAGGAAAATAAACAGGTTCGGCTTATGTGTACCAAGTCTTCTTAGATGTACTAACCAACCATAAAACATTCTGCACTTAATAAGGGAAATAATTTATTAGTCTATAAATAAGGCAAATAGAGATTTAGTGGTTTATTATACGTCAACAAATGAAAATAGAAATATCTGCGTTTATACCTCTAAAAACCTGAATATAATTTTGGGATGCAAATTCAAGATACACACAAGATGTCTATAGCGTCCATAAAGAATTCGAATAAACCTTTTTTAAATCAACAAATTTGTTTTTAACTTTCTTTGTTATCTCTCACGTATATGTAGTGATATGAAAATACCTGTGTTGATTACATATAAATTCCTTAAGAATTTTTGGGTTAGTTTGAATAAAAAATTAAGAGAAGACTTTTAGAGTTAAAGCAAAATTTGGTTAACTATTTCTTGTGCTTAGCTCCTCCTTGAAGAGATAATGAAAGCTCCATTGTGATGCATTTAGGATTTGACCACTCTGAAACACGCTCATGTAGAGGTACCGCCTGTTTTAAGGTCGATAAGCACTTGAGATTGGAAACGGTTGTGGTTTAGTTTAAACCCCCAGAAATTGAAAAGCAGCTGTACGATTAGGCTAAGCCTAAGCCTAGGAAGGAAAATAAATAAACGGAAGGGAGGACTGCAGGGATGTTTGTCTCTCTCTTTGCATCAGCAGGATACTTATAGATAATGCGGCCAATAACGGGCACGTCTTTAGAATTTCCTTTACAGAAGCGGAGTGCATAAACACTGTAATTATCCGTATTTCAGTTTTCCTTGTCACCTCACTTTCCTTCTCCTAGCTAATTGGCAGGGGAGTCGAACACGAGAGCTATCAAGTCTCCCTAGCAGCAGCACCAACTGCAGGACCTCACTCGGAGAGCGCACATTATATCGCAACACTCACGAACTGGTTCACTCTCGAACAGCTCATATGTTTAGATGTTGGACTCCTCCATATACTTTTCGGGAGTTAGGGAAGAAGATCCTTTCACAAGAATCTTTCAATAGCGAACCTGGGGATAACACTGTCAACGCAATCTTTCATCTGTCACTCGTAGGCGTGATAATGAGTCATATATCTGCGTTAAAAATGGAAATTTATTTATTTGTTTATTTAAAGTAATGCAAATCAATATAGTATTGTAGTACATTACAAGAATTGAAAGAAACTTGTCGATGCGTTTTGAAATTGTGCACGAGCGAGGAAAAAGTCGCCTTTTTATGCAAAAAAGAACAAAACAAAAAATACACACACAAAAAACAAACAAACAAAAGAGCACACAAAGTGAACTAACATGAAATGTATAGGATGCATGATTGTTAGTTATAAAACGTTTGTTTATAGCAGAATTTCGTGATGCTGAACAACTGTGGAAAGTCAAGCTACCGTGAGTTTCATTTCTGAAAGTTTAGAGTATGAAGTTCATTTAGTGACTAGTGCTGTCAACATTAAAATACCCCAAGTGAACAAATGGTTACAAAGTGATACCATGGGTGGGCCATTATCCCTTGATGTATGTAGCACTTTTGCTCAAGAGGGTGAAAATATGGAAACGTGGCAGGGGTTAGAAACTTCCCCACAGTTCAGCGTCGCTCATTCTAGCAAAAATTTTATCAAGTACAATGCTGCTAAGAACTCATGGTAAGTCATAATATTGTATAGCCTAAAACTCTTTGTGATGCGAGTCTCTTTTTACTTTCTCCACACGTACTATGTACATAGTGTATAGAGAAGGTATTGCATTCCATCCAAAATTCGATATCGAGATTTCACCGGAAATACATGTTCTGGGTCCCTCTGAATCCAAAAAAAGCATTTTTACAAAAAGGTCTGTGTGCGTGCGTGTGTGTGGTTGAGTGTGTGTGTGTGTGTGTGTGTGTGTGGACAGCATAGCTCAAAAACGAAAAGACCGTAGAATACCAAACTTGGTATCTAAGGTTGGTATCTTCCAAGGATGCGACACGAAGATTTTCAAAAAAATCCCCGCACCCCCAATTACCCTTCACATGGAACTTTTTCGAAAATTTTGATTTTCTCAAAAATGTCTCTAACAATTTTGATTAAAATTAAAATATTAGAGATGTTTACCTGAAAAATAGTATGTATATCTTGAATTTTCTGGGAATAGCCTTTGAAGACTACTTTAATCTGGATGAATTTTACTGAATTTTGCATAACTGGCAAACCGTAAGAGATAGACAAAAACTTACTTCACAAAAATGTAGATCAGGATAAAACACACAATTTGTGTCACGTACATTTTTTTGGTGGAGGTAATTGATTTTGAAATATTCGTTGTTTTTGGTTTTAGCTTTGAAAAACTTATACTTTTCTCATACAGGAATTTGTCAACTCCTGTCCATACAATTAAGGAACTTCAGCCACATAGCAACCAGCTTTTGATTATCATTTTAACCTGTGGTACTCCCTTACTTCGCTTCTACTTACAAGGAAGCAAGTAATAAGACTATTTGTGCTAGTTTTTTCTCGATTAGAGTGAAGTAAACTGAAGCATAAGCTTTTTAAAAATAATTTGTTACAGAGATATAGAGAAAGTCATGTGAATGGAACGCATCAGATTTTTTAATTATCTTATAGTTTCTGTAAAACACATTAATATATCTGGAGATTCAGTCTCAAAAACTTTCTGTAACTATTAATGTGGAGGCTGCATAGTAACTGTTTATAAACATGCTGGTAATTGACATAATATTGCTATATTGACCAATACGTAGTTAGGTATTTAAAAAACCATGTGTATACAATATATTAATTGTATTACTTTTATTAATTTGTATTCACTATTATTAACTGCAATGTTATTATTGTAGGTGAATTTTGTACAGACCGGGTTGCACCCAATGGCAGAGAATAAATACATATATAAAAGTGACAAGCTGACGGAGTGGGCAGCTAGGACTGCACCCCCCCCCCCCTATACCGGGGAAGGAAGCGCAGGACTCCAGGCTGCCACAGACGTTAGAGACGCGTCGAGTGCACTATATCAGACTAGAATGATCCTAATGTAAAAAACACTGAGGAGCGGACTCAGCTCGTCACCTGTTTGACGCCAAAGCGTACACAAGCTTTGATAGCTTCTTGACAATAAATCGAGTAAGATATTATCAGAAGCTTATTAAATCTATGTGTTACATACTTAGCATTGTTGCAGTAGTATAATGGCTATACTTCGGTGTTTCCTTCTTTAAGTATCACAAAACAATGTGCCATGTTTTGCCTGTCACCATTTTTTAAGATTTGCTTCGGTTGTATTTTATGTCGACAGATTAACAGAACCACTCCGTGATCATCATCGATTGCTTTTAAATTGTTCTGGGCCTGTTAGGTATGAAAGGAAAACTGCCTTATACAGTGCGATCCATATAAACCAGAACTATTTTATTAGGCCATAATTTCTCTCTGAAAGCTCGCAGAAATGTGAAGTTCGTTTTAATGATCTCAGTGACTCAGGAGAAATCGATAAGTCATGGCAGCAGTCGATCAATGCCATCTTTTGACTATATTCATGATTTTGATGGAAATTATGAGCGTTTTCAAGGTATTATAGACAGCCTTTAGTTTGCAGTCTTGACAGCAACAAACATTTCTCATTTCGAGAGCGTGTTTTCATTGTGAAAATATATTGAAAGACAAAACTCCTCGGTAATAACACAACGGGAATTTCGAAGAGAATATAATGTACGAGATATTCCGACAAAGGCAAAAATTTTATCGCTAGCAAGAAAGCTGGAGACAACTGGTATACTCGTTAGAGAGAGTGGAAAACATAGACCACCATTGAGTGCAAGAGACTGTTGCAAATGTTCAAAGAAGGCTAGTGAACTCTCCAAACAAATCATTGCGTCGATTGAGTCAGGAATCAGACTATTCATATGCCACATGTGAAAGAGCTGCATCTGTCCACAGCGCCATGAAAATGCTCTTAATTTCCATCGAAATCATGAATATAGTCAACAGATGGCATTGATCGATTGTTGCCATGATTTTTGTCGAATTTTCCTGAGCCACTGAGATCATTAAACCAATTTCACATTTCTAAGAACTTTCAGAGAGAAATTATGGCCGATTAAAATGGTTCAGGTTTATATGGATTGCACTGCATATCAGAAACAACCCTGCATGATAAACAATATCATTTGAATCAGCATTCACCTCGAAACCAACTTTGTTCCGAGAATACCACATTATGGGAGTAGAACTTATATCACTGTTTCTTTAGTAAAGCACAGCTAGGCTGTGTATCAGTGAACAATAGCAATAGTGAGCTGTGCTGTCTTCTGTTTGATCTATATCGTTATTTTTTAAACATTCCTTTCATAATTCACGAGCATAGAACATCTGAATTGCAGTTATATGCACGACACAGAGAAATGTACACATACGTTTCCTTCCCCAAAATCACTTCGTGGAGCACAGTGAGTACAACACTATTTATAATGGGGAACTTCTTAGAGGCGATTATTGTACGATAACAAATGAAAGAAAAAAAAAAACAGAAATTCACTCCGCCAATCAGCGACCTAGGAGAGTTCAGTGTCATTATCTTTGTCTCTGTCTCTCTGTTTCTTCCCTCCCAAATATTGACATTAGGAATATTCCTGTATGAATGTAATATTTACCATGCTAACATCATACACCCAAAGCAGCAAGTTCAAACGCGGCGGAAGACGATGAATATTTTCGGGCGTAAAAATCCTTAGTATGACTTCTTTCGGAAGGGAAGTAAAGCCGTTGATCCCGTGTCCTATACTTACGGCTCGTAAAAGAACCTCAAGTCTGATAAAAGAGGCCTCTGAGCAAAATTAAGTGGTATTTCACACCCATTATAGAATGGGACAGCAGTTGAAGAGCGTTCATAAATAAAGCTCCATTTCTATCTTTTTTTCTTTTATAACACAAATTACAAGCTTGGCCATCCGGCCACGAGAGGATCGCTCCATGATGTCCCTCTAGCAGGACCGGGGTGGAGGCTTGTCAGACTTCCCTCTGACGGGATCGAGCAGCACTTGTAAATGTCAGTCTTCCAGCTATCTGCCCACCACCGACAAACTGAACCTCGGTAGTCAACCTAAAAGATGAAAGCGAAATGAAATGAAAGGAAATGAGAATTCCTGATAGAGTGCACCACTTTCAGCATGCGCTTTGGCGAGCAGAGGAGAACCACAGAGTGGGCGGTCACCGGGAATTGAACCCAGGTCTTCACCAATGTGGGTCACAGGCATTACCGCCTGAGCTATCCCGCAACCCATTGGAAATATTAATTGTGTTTTTCTTATGTATAGCATTAAGACAATTTTCTGGGCAATAAATAAAACAGGCTAAGTAATAAATAAAAACTGACTTCTAGTTACCTCTAAAAGACAGTTGAAATTTTATTGTGTTTGTGAAGCATTTACATAACAAAGCCTGCCTTGTCTATGATGCAGTTGGTGGAATCGGGTTGGTTACTTTGCACCAAAATTGGGCTCCTTGTATGAAGCATTGTTTGGGTCTCCATAAATTTGCATATTGGGAGTTGGTTTGCTATTTCTGAAAATGCGGGAAAGGTTATATGGCAGCTGCTAATTGTGCAGCAGCTGAGAAGCCCTGCAATCGACAATGGGTTAGAAATGTACTCCTACTTCTTTGCTAGCTGGTGCATTAGTACAGCTAGTTTTAACACTTCAATGCACTTGTGCAACAAAGACTATTAATCAAAGCTTTTAGTATTTTTAGTGGACTTTTTTCTAATTTCATATTGCAATAAACCTCAGCAATAAGATTGGGCTAGTTATAGCTGTTTTATATTGTAAAGCTATCAGTATTTTGGCTATAAATATATAGTGTTTTCTTTTAATACAAACGTGCGAGGTCCTTGTATCTGCAGTCAAATGTAACACCGTCAGCATGGAAGTATGCCATGACACCGGTTATTGTACGTAGGCCCTCCCCATCCTTTGCCACAGACACATTTGATGTGATGTTTTCTTATGAATGGATAGCCAGTTCATTACGTATCGCACTAATTATCACGGCTATTCAAGCCGCTTTAGTTGTGGTGCACATGTAGCAAAAATAATCTATGCAATTAAAGAGTTATAGGTGTTAAGAAAACGTTAAAGTAATTTGTTTGAAAATTATAATGCAAATTTTGTTTATTTTAAACTAACATGTGGATATGCTGAAGAATCTAAGTTATCCTGTGATAATTCACTAAGGCTCTTCAATAATTGAGGTAGTTGATAAGTCTATTACTTATACACTCAGCGATACATAAATTAAACAACATTATAAACAGAATTATTCTTGATTACTTTTATGAGTTATTCTTAAAAATAACTAAAGAATGAAACAGTCTTCAAATCTTACGACGAATTACGTTTTGTAGTGAGATATAGCTACACAGCTATATTTCTATAGCATCCTGGATAGCTGGCAGTGTAGTTTCTCTCTACTTAAGAAAATCTTCTATTAGTATATAGTCACTCGCCGCTAAAAACGGTTTATATTTTAAGACAACGATTCTCATTTCGTGTAACACAGGCCTGGCGAACATTACTCCTAAGGTGTGAACAGAGTTCGCTTTCCCCTGCTTGCCTGTAGTGACAACTAACACACATACATACACACGCGCCAGGTGGAACCGGTTTTCTCTAACAGCGGCGGCTGGTTGTTTAGTCAAACTATTACTGCAACTCCACACTTAAACCGGTAGCTGTGCTTTGGATTCCACCAAGGGAGGGGAAGTAGGATGAGGGCTTTGCACTTGGAAGCATAGTTTTCTCCAAAACATGCATTGGCGACTGCAATCGCCGAATGTAAACAACCTGTAATAACATGTTGAGGAACGTGGTTCAACGCAGCAGTATATTATGATACTGTTTTACAGGTAATTACTATCACTGACGATAGTGCATGCTCTTCAATCAATATTGTAAAATCTATTGCTTCAAATGGATTGCATGAAGATTTGCAATTTATACAGAACAACTTTGATGATATATCTACGACAATAGCACATATTTGGAAACATCGAAAATTGAAATGCCCCAAGCCTTGAAAGATGTCGAAGTGCAAGCAATTAGTTAGAGACCCGGGACACGTGTTTTAAACCGCGTGAAAAAGAAAGTGAAGACATTGTTTGGAAAAAAGATGTCGGATGTTCAATAATGCATGAAACACGAAATGTGCTACGAGGTGTTGCTATGGAAATAATTGCTGATGCAGCATCTTACCCAATAGTCGGTGATGTGGAGCGAAGTTTTTCACAATATTACGTGCTAATCGGAGACGATTCACATTTGAGACGTTGCGATTGTATGCTGCTGTGCATTGTAATCTATGTATCTTGAGAGAACATTAAACAGCAATTTAATGTATGTAACTATTAAAATTGTTAGTTCCCGTAAATCAGTTTATTTATGTTTACCACTCAACCTCAATCGCCTTCCACTGCTAGTGAAAACCACGCAACCACTGCCCCATGTCCCTTCTATTAGTGCCACTACGTACACACTGCATTGTCAACACATCAAAACTCTATACCATGCTGCGCTAACTTCGATTCTATCCCACCATCGGTACCCCAAGATGCTATCCCTAGTGGTGATATAGAATGTTGTCGGAATGAATGGCGGGGCCCAGACACCCCTTTGTCCACCACAAATACCACATGCGGTCCCCTGGGATTGAACCCGAGCTGCCTGATGAGAAACGGCGCCGGCTGTCAAATAGTAATATATGGAAATTAAAACTGACAGCATAAATTGGTAAAAGTCCGCCTTTATGATTTGTTGAAGCATTAAACACTAATGAAAACTAAATTCGGTCATTGTGCACGAAATATGTAGAAGCAATTTGTTTACAAACGAGAGTTCATCAATGAAATTAAAATGCAAAACTTGGTGCATGGCACCGAAATGAGAAAGCTCGAGTATAAATAGGATATATCAGACATGAAATTGAATATTTAATTCTAAATTCACTTTGATCATTGGCCCCTGGGCGTTTGAATAGCGCGAGATAGAGTAAACAGGATGGTTCGATGAGGAAGTGGCATGCATGCATGCATATGTTGGCCGGGTTGCACTGAGCATGCATCCTGCTGTGGGTCGACCTAATTAATTCGCCCTCCTCTTGCCGCACTGCACAGATTAATATTTACTTCCATCAATTTGTTTTTCCTAACTGCATTCCCCTACCACCCTTTTTTGGTTTGTAGAGCGTAAAAGCTTTCTAACGGACTTACATGGGGAGATTAAAGGGTGGGGCAAGGGGATGAAAGAACTTGCACGCTACTGCAGCGGAATTTGTTTTCATACGTCAATAAGAAATAAAAGCTTTTCAGCAGTTAATATTTATAGAGACGATTTTTAGAAAGTGGGGTTCATTGGAATGCAATGCTGATGAAATGCAAAAGGCTTTTATAGAGATCGCCAGCATGTACCACAAACATCCGAAAGTGTTGGAAAACTGGTAGTGACCACACATTTAAATATAACATGGTATAATAGGCGCTGTGTTGTGTTACGTGATAAGCCACATGCGCTTTAACAATTTAGTAGAGTTCTCTTGAGCACATGTGCGACTGAAAGTTTGAAATTTCAAATTAATAATGCTAGCTAGCTTTTTGAACTTTATACCACAGCTTTAATATAACACAAATAGGTCACAGTTAGTCCATTTTGCTCTAATAGTTTGGAGGTAATAGTCAACTTTGTTTATGTTTTGTCATGTCATTAAAAAGTCCTATGCGACAAAAAATTAAAATTTTAGTCTAATATTTTAATCCTAGGTTCACAATACATCTATATTTTTAAATTACCCCAGGTCTGTCTGTATCTTCTTTGGTTTAGGCTCAATTTTTTTAAATTATGAACATGCTTGTTTTTTTTTTTGTCATAAAAATATAATTTTTGTGTTTAAAAGTTGAGAACATCTGCTTAATACATCTGACAGTAAACCCTAGGGCAATTCTTATTCATTGTACCTCTGTGAACATGTACAGCACATTTTATTTGTGTGACAGAAAAACTGCTCCGCAAGGAACATTTTACAGGAAGCAAAATGCTGAGAATATCAACGGCGAGAAAACAAGGAAAGATTTGAATGCATGGCTCACATTAAAATCCACCAGGTTGGTCGGTTGGACTCTCAGTTTTCCTTTTCCTCTCCTCTGCTACTGCCTTTTCTTCTCCATAACTTAGTGTTTTACTTTACATGATGCGAATTAAATCTGGTCGAACTGAAGATTTTGCTGCCGAGTCCAGTAACGTTTCACCTCTAATGTTTTGATATAGTGATTTGAGGCATTTAAAATGGCGCCTGGTGTCCAAGTATACCCTTTTTATTTAGAAATATTTAACGTATTTTTGTATTTCAAATTAGAAAGTCAAGTTTTTTTATGGGGATTTTTCATGAAATTTCATTCATACATACCCATAAGATATTAGTACGTAGCTCGAATTTAAGTGTTGCAGTTCTGAATGCATTTATCAGTATTTCCTGTGTTAAAAGCTTACATTTCCATATAAATAATCCGATGGCTACTAGTTCTGCCAACAAACTATTCTTTCTAGATAAGCTTTGCCAGAAATGGTCTGATTACTTAGTTCCATACAAGTAGAAGGGCAATAGGCGAATATATCTCACTAAAGCTACAGTAAAATCCTTTAAAAGCTGTCGACTTGAGTTTGTGATTTAAATTCAGTTCTTTTCCAAGGTCAGGAGAAAATTAAACCATAATTTTCGTTTGAGAACAGTTCAAGTAGTTATAAATTTAAACTAATAACGAGGAATGTCTTAAAAACAGTTAAATCCGCGAATAAACAGTTTATGACATAAACTGTGTGCTTAACGTTATGTAGATTTTTTATGTTGCAAGTTTTTGTCTATATCTTACGGTTTACGAGTTATACAAAAGTTGTCCAGAATGAAGAGGTCAAAAGAGGCTATTCTCAGAAAGTTCAAAGCACACATTTCGTTTGTAACAAAATTATCTTAAACCTATGGTATTTTAAACAAAATCGTTAAAACCATTTTTGAGAAAATAAAAATTTCGAAAAATATTCCATGTAAAGGTAGTTGGATATGGCGGGATTTTTATGAAAAACTTATCCTTTGTGGTTAAATATCAAGTTTGGGATATAATAAAGTTTTCGTTTTTGAGTTATGCTATTCACAGATGCACACATATACATACGGATTATTTTCTAAGTATTCAGGGGTCCTCAAAACATGTATTTCTGGTGATTTCTTGGTATGGCATTATTGGGTCTTTGCCTACTTGGTACACTGTAGATATTGTGTAATTGTTCAATATTATTTCAGTTACAAGCACCTCTAATGTAAATATGACATTAATTATCTGAATGGAAACAGCCTTTACGCTGGAAATAGGCGTACCGCTTACGTTCATTGCTAAGAGGCTTAAAGGTCACCAAGTTTGCTCGTTTGCAGAAGTTTTAGTCTGTGAATTTTGTTCTCAGAGTTAGAAAATAAACTGGTTGTATTTGGTATTCCGTAGCCGAGGTGCATTATGGGTATTTTCTGTCCCGCTTGGAGAATAAACTTCAATAACTACCCGTGGGTATAAAAAGGGAGTTTGGGCAATATAAACATGGCGAACTGCTTTCAAACTATACGCATTGCTCATTGGTACTCATTAGCTAATGTGGTCCTCAATCTGTGTGTCAGTGGAGGAACCCGAAATAAAACACAACCTGGGTTACTGTTAGGCATTAGGAGATTGCTATTTGCGAATTATAACTTTAGACGGTGGTGCTGAATGAAGGGATCTACAAACTTTATTATCAACCTGCTAAAATTCCTTTTTAGGCTGTTGATGCTAAAAGTAAGTCCTTTACCAGATGCAGTAGTGTTAAAAGTAGAAACTTCAGTCGCTCAGTGTTATAAAATTATAACACTCCAATGTAGCCAACTTTTGTTTATGCGTCCACGGCCTCATTCAAGTAGGCTAAGAACTCTGAAAGCTTGTATCAATCCATAAAATGGTGAATGATTTGAATGTCATGAACAAGGAATCTGCTGAACTAGACGAAGTTATGCAAGCAGCGGAAAGAGCAAAATTACAACTGCTACAGTGCCTCCGTTATATAGAATGTTTTAGTTCTGTACGAGAAGTCATATTGTCAGCACTGATGCTAAGCAAGGCAACAGCTGAATATTGCAAACCATTAAGCATGAGCAAAGTGAAATAGGTAAAACAATGTATTTATGACTATAATATGTCTATAAATATTGAGAACTGCATGACACACGTGTTAAAATTGTAGTATACTGTTCGTAGGATTCCTGTACTCGGCCTTTCGCAAGCTTCATACTCACAATGTTAAACACCATTTCTACCACTTGTATCATAAATAACTATTTCATCTTTATTTAACGTTAATATTCATCAGTTTAGAGCAATAAAATGGGATGCTTATTTTGTTGCTGAAAAACAGTTGGTGTTTTCTATCCCTTTTTATGTGCACTGCTAAAGTTAGGTTTTTGAGGTGCTTTGAGCATTGGGAAATTTAAATATCATTTCCTACGTGCTACTGTGACTTTGCAATGCAATGTGCTGTTGGTTGATCAAGTCCCTCCGCAGTGACACAATTATGGGAAAGTTCTAGTAACTCTGTTTTACAGTGATGAGATGGTAGAAATAAAGTTGGAGAGAACAGTTAAAAGAAAATACAAATAAACAAACATCAGAATTCCACTTAGTATTTACTGAAGATGCTGTACATGAACCGTATTTGTTGAAGGTAGAAATCGAACCATTTAATGCTATTTTTAGCAGTTTGATGCAATTTTACTTTGTCTACACGCACTATGTACATAGTGTATAGAGAGGGCATCATATTGCACCCAAAAATTCGATACGGAAATTTCAACGGAAATATGTGTTTTGAGGCCCCCTGAATCCACAAAAAGTAGTTGTGTGCATGTGTATGTGTCGGTGGACAGCATAACCCAAAAAACGAAACGACCGTTAAATTTCAACATCTTCCAAGGATATGACACAAATATTTTTGCAACCTAAACTACGCTTTTCATGGAAAAAGTTTGAACATTTTGTTTTTCTCAGAAATGGCTCTAACGACTTGGATTAAAAACCCGTATATTAACGATATTTACATAAAAAATAAAACATATATCCAGACTTTTATTAGGAATACTCTATGCAGACCTCTTCATTCTGGAAGAACTGTAAGAAATAGATAAAATCTTACTGTACAATAAATGAAAACCTTTAATACATTCAACTTAAGCCATACACATTTTTGTAGAACTGCTTCCGAGGTATTCTTTTGTATTGGCTTCAATTGTAAGTTATTTACCTTTTCTCAACGGGAGGTCATCTTTCGTTTCATGTGTCTTTTATTTTACTCCCGGCTGGACAAAGCGAACCGGATTTTAATTTTTCACATAACGATAGCTTTTAAAATATTTGACTGTCGGGTTAACCTAGAGTGTCATCCTATTTCCGTTCTACTTGCAATGAACTACTACAACCAGTTGCGCTAATGTTTTCGTGACAACCAGTATAAAACAACAATCTTTTGTAACAATAGTCATGTGACTGCAACACAGCAGACGCTTACTTTCTCTATACTTTCTATGTACATGGTGTATAGAGAAGGTATTGATTGCACCCAAAAATGTAATACCGACATTTAGAAAAATTCTGTGTATGTGTCTTTGGACAGCATACATAAAAAACTACAAAGACCGTTAAATACCAAACTTGGTGTTTATGTTTATTATCTTTCAAGAATGCGACACGAATGTTTTAAGGAAAATCCACCCACATCAAACTACCCTTTACATGGAAAAGTTTTTGAAAAATTTATTTTGTTCAGAAACGGCTCTAATGATTTTGATTAAAATACCTTTTATTGTATTTACATCACAAATGCATTGTATATCTTGAATAGCTTCTGAAGACATGTTCGTTTTGTACACATTTCTCTGAATTTTGCATAGCTAGTGACCCATAAGAAATACACAGAAGACACTAACAAAAAAATTAGATCTCGTTAAAACACACAATTTATGTCATGGGCATTTTTTGCTGTAGAGTTGACCGTTTCCAAAATATTCCTTGTTGTTGGTTTCAATTTTAAAATACTAATATTTTTCTCAGACAAGAAGTGTTCGTTTTCCTCCTGCTCTACTCCTGGAGATGCAAAGAAGCGGATTTCAATGACAATCGCATAACGATAGCTTTTAAAACATTTGACTATCGCTGTAGCATAGCGCATCCCTTTAGTCCTTCTATTTATAAGGAACTAAGCATGGTGAGAAAGAGGAAGAAAAGTTGTAAGATGTTTGTTTGTAGAACACTTAGAGAAAGTCATGCAAATCAACACACCTACTTTTTTATCTACTTTCGCTAAAAACCTGCCTGGTCTGCAACGTCAATGTGACAATAGCCCCTTACGATGTTTGAAAATATAAACTCCATTAATTTAATTTCAGAATACAAATCGTTGGTAATGGAGCGGGTGTGTAGCAAAGTACTTTGGAGGAAGTGATTTCATAAGCTTTGTTTCCGAGAATAATGTTTCACAAAAATATTCTGGAATGGAGAAAAAGGAATTTCCATTTCCATCGCTGGTAATTTATAACAGCTTTGAACGGGGCAAACGAATTCTTAGAAATCCAAGTTTCTTTCCCCTTAAATAACATTTACCACTCATAGAAGCCGTTCCCAATCAAGGAAAACAGAACAAGGGTGAGCCAACAAAGAGAAGGAAGCTCAAACAAAAATATCCTGACGGAAAGGAGAAACGCGAGACAAAACGGTCTCTTTATGAGCTTCATCACAGTATATGGAATCTGAGGAATGTACACAGATAGAGAATTTCAGTTGAAGTCCACTGCGGCACTAAACGATACACTAAATGAAAGGAATGGCTCTGGCGCGTTCGTCTGTTCCCGCATTCGGGAAGTCGCGTGTGCGACCTCTCTCGTTTCTGTCATGCCGCACTTCTTTATTTACGCATTCCAATATCTCCAGCTGTGATGACTCGAATACCAAGGCGAACGTGAGAAACACTGCAGAAGACTGCACTGTCACAATACTATACCCAGGTATCAATAATTCTATATTTAATAGTTTCATGTATATTTTAATTATTATATCGACAATTTACTTTCTTACTTATATAGACACTAATCCAATATACTTACAGTAAATATACATTAAAATATGTATGTATTTATTCTCAGCAATCGGGTGCTACCCAGTGGCAGAGTTGAATTTATAATGTTCATTCACAATAATAATCTTACAGTTAATAATGGTAATACAAATTACTGATAGTAAATATAAATTAATGAAAGTAAAAACAAATTAATGGTAGTAATACAACTAACAAACTATATATACCTGGGTTTGAAATACCCAAACACTTATTATTCTGCATAGCAATACTTATGTCAATTACCAGCACTAAGAAGCCTCAACATTAACAGTTACAAAACTTGAATTACTTCGCAATATTTACTACTAATTAATTATCTAACATCTATTCTCTTTAAATTATCCCTAAACTTCTTCTAGGTCAGAGTGCAGGCCTGAAAGGCTGCTACAGGCAAATCATTTCATTCTTAAATGCTCCTATTAACAACAGAACATTTTCTTACGTCGGTTCTGTACCTTCTACCCTTAATTTTATATAAATGATTGTTTCGCCCGTAGTATGCCGGGTTTTCTAACCAGAGTTTAGACCAGCATACCAGCATAAATTATTATATATACTATAATACAACAGCGTTCGTTCCCTTTCCTTTTTTGTCACGTAAGGTTTTATTTTGTTTTCTACACCTTTATAACTTTCAGTTTTGAATGTACGTTATCCAACATAATGAACTGCATGCTCTGATATAGTTTAAGGCATGCTCTGTAGCAGCAATGAAATTAAGTAAATAAGAAAACCAAGGTTGCTATAGTGTCATCTGCAAACACTAAGGCTATCATGGTAGTTTTAGGCTACACTTTTGAGTAAATAAAAGAAACAAGCTGGTATTTTCGTTATCACCTAAAAACGTTTTAAGAGCATGGTTTTAGTAATTACCTATTATTCTCTCTATAGCACGTGGAAGAGAAGGGATCCTATTCTACCCAAAAGATCACGGTTGAGTTATCTCCGAAAATATATTCTTTTAGAATTCATGTATAAAAAAAATCTGATGTGTTGCACTCACATGCCTTTCTCTAACTATTCTTCAAAAAGACTTCTAACAAAATATTACTCTCCTTTCTACACCATGCTAATCGAAATAAGCATTAGCAGAATGTAGGTAATACTCAAATCCTTACAAGTAGAAGGGAACTAAAGGAATACAGTATGATAAAACGATAGTCAAATGTTTTAAAAGCTATCGTTATGCAATTGTCATTGAAATTGGCCTCTTTGCTTGGCCAGGAGTAGAGTAAAACTTTTCTCAGACAGGAAACGTCCGTTTTTCTTTTAAGTATTTTAAAATTAAAATGAATATCAAAGAATACTTTGGAAACGGTGAACTCTACCACAAAAATGCATATGATATAAATCGTGTGTCATAACGAGCTCTACATTTTTTGTGATGTAAATCTTTGTCTCTTTCTTACGGTTTAGCCGTTATGCAAAATTCTGCAAAACTCAACCAGATTAAAATGCTCTTCAGAGGCTATATCCAGAAAATTCGAGATATACATTTTATTTGTGTTGTTAATAACTTTGATATACGGTAATTTAATTAAAATCGTTACAGCCACTTTTGAGAAAAACAACATTTCCAAAAAAAATTGTATATGTAAAGGGTAGTTTGGGGTGGGGGATTTTCCTGGAAATCTTCGTGTCGTGCCCTTGGAAGATAATGAAGGCCAAGTTTGGTATTTAACGGTATTTTAGTTTTTGAGCTATGCTGTCCAGACACATACACACTAGGAGCTATTTTTAAAATGTTTTTTTCTGGATTTAGGGGGCCTCAAAGAATATTTACGAATATATTATCGAATTTTTTGGTTCAGTAAAATATCTCTTCTATACACCAAGTAATAGTACGTGTAAAGAAAGTAAAAATACATTTTAGACAAAGGTCCGGGTGTGTGTGACCAGTGTAACTCAAAAGCGAAAAATACATTATTAAACTTCAGCAAAGAAGCAACACGAATACTTTCAAGAAAATCCCCCCCTTCAATGAGCTATTTACATGAATACTTTTTGGGAAATTTTGATCCTCTTAAATATGGATGTAAGGATGTTGATTAAAGTAGCATATGCTTAAGATATATAAGAAAACATATAAAGTTGTTCTCTGTGGTGTAATGGTTACTATGTCAACTTCATATAACCAAGGTCGCGAGTTCAAACCCGGCGGGGATATTTGGATATTTTCAGTGGTAAAAATTCTTAGCATAACTTCCATCGGAAGGGAAGTAAAGCCGTTGGTCCCGTGTCGTAGATTTACGGTACGTAAAAGAACCTCAAAACTGAAAAAAGGCCTCTGAGCACCATTAAGCGGTCTTTCACGTCCAGTATAGAATGGGACGCTGAGAACTACAGCAGTTAAAGAGCTCCATTTCAGTTCATTTTCCGTTTGTGAGTTTGTGTGTGTGTGTGGGGGGGGGGGTGTCTATGGACAGCATAGCTCAAAGTCGAAAATTCTGTTAATTACCAGATTTGGTATTTAAGTTTAGTATTTTTAAAGGATGTAACAGGAAGGTTTTCAAGAAAGTTCCGCAACCCAAACTATCCTTTACTCGCAAAAAGTTTTGTTTTTCTCAAAGATGGCTCCAGCAATTTTGATTAAAGTATCGTATAATAACGATATTTACATGATAAATAAAACGTATATCTTGATCTTTCTGAGGATAGCCTCTGAAGATCTTTTCATTCTGTATGAATTTTGCAAAAAGATGGACGAAAACTTACAACACAAAACATGTAGATTTCGTTAAGAATTTATATCGTATTCGTTTTTACTTTCTCTAGCCCGTACGCACAGCATAGATAGAGGATAGAGAAGGTATGGTATTCCAAAAATTCGAAGTCCATATTTCACCGGAAATACATGTTTTGAAGTTCCCTGAGTCCGGAAAAGCTATTTAGAAAAATGTTCGTGTATGTGAACAGCATTGCTCAAAATTACAAGACCGTTAAACACCGAACTTGGTATTTATGTTTAGTATCTTCCAAGCATGCGACACGTAGATTTTGAAGGAAATCCCACCTCCACAAACTATCGTTTACATGGAGCAATTTTTGAAAAATTTTGATTTTCTCAAAAATTGCTCTGATTGCTTGATAAAACTACTGCATGTTAAAGGTATTTATATCACAAATGAAATACATAATTTGAATTTTCTAAGAGTATCCCCTAAAGACCTCCTTATTCTGGTTTGAGAGTTGCAAAATTTTGCTTAACGGTTAAACCGTATGAGTTAGACAAAAAATTACTACACAAAAGTGTTTATCTTGTTAAAACACATAATATGTCTTTTAGGTATTTCTTGTAGGGTTGGCCATTCGAGATATTCCTTATTATTGGTTTTAGTTCTGAACTACATTTCTCAAGCGGCCCCATGTAAAGCAAACCGAATTGTAATCCTTTTACATAGCGACAGCTTTTAAGAGAAATTGACTGTTGCTTTAGCCTAGCATATTAGCTTACCTCTCTTCTACTTACAAGAAAGCAAGTAATAAGAGCAAATCTGCTAACGTTTATCTCGATTAGAATGATGTAGATAAAAATAGTGATCTTTAGTAAGAACCGCTTGTACGTGGAACAGCTAGAGAAAGTTATGTGCATGTACCATGGCAGACTTTTTCCGTAGAGATAACCGTTTCCGAGATATTGCTTGTTATTAGTTTCACTTTAAGGTACTTTTCTCAAATGGGAGGTCATCATTCGTTTCATCTTTCATTTTACTCCTGGTCCTGCAATGTGAACCGAATTTAATTTGTTATACATAGCAAACAGCTTTTAAGAGATTTTACTGTCGCTTTAGCCTAGTGTACTTACCTTACTTCCCTTCTACTTAGAAGGAACTAATACAGCTATTTTTGCTAATGTTTATCTCAATTACCATGTAAATAAAGGAACAACCTTTTGCAACAATAGTTTGTAGAGAAATTCATGTCATTGGAACACATTTGATTTTTTATTGTAGTTGAGAATTGAGCAGATTTCGTTATTTTGATTTTATCACACCTTGATCGCAATTAAGGAAATGGGATTTTCACCAATTAACATTATAATAAATCTCCTGAAAGCAGAGTGTAAATAGTTTCCCTCTGGAAAAACAAGGCATATAAATGAATTACCACCTTGGTCACTATCAAAACCTGTAATAAAACCAGATCTGCTGAATCACGGCAAAAAAAATAAACACATATACAATGAAACTAATAGTAGATTTACCAATTGCATATCAATATACACACATGGATTCAAAACAACTGAAGGTAGCGAATGAACAGTACTGATCAATAATAAAGCGTCGTCGTTTAAACTGCCTGATTTCTGTCACATGTGCATGTTATGCAACCAACAGGCAATGCTGAATATTAAAAATGTGCAGCATTAGCATTTTATTATACTATCTGTCTCCCTCAATTCCATACAAGCAATTGGTGACAACAGATACACTAATACAACACATTCACATCCTGAGTCACTTATTGAAAAAAAGAGAAGAGATATTGTCATCTTATGGATACCTTCACACTGACATAAATGGTAATGGACTGGCAGACCTTGTATACAAACCTCCAACTTTAAAACATCAATATTCCTCACAGAGATTTATTGACATTCATAAACAAAACAATTAAAAACCTTTGCACCACACACTACAATGAAAACCTCAAATACATGCCAGTCATACACACGCTACAGAGAACAGATCAAATTGTAATGACAAGATCAGGAATTGGACACACTAAGTTAACGCGCTCTTATCTAATGTCCATAGAAGAGTCACCAGAGTGCGGCACCTCTAACAGTAAATCACATCCTTAAAGAATTTACCATATACAGCTCATTTAGCAGAAACAGAAAATATGGGGAACTACCACAGCTCTGAATAATCCAAAGTTCTTTCATAATACTGTTTGTTACTTTAAATATATTTCTTTGTATAAATCAATTTAAAGTGTAAGATATAACTCCGTATTCCTTAGTAATTTGTAATGATATTGTTGGTTCCCTATGTAATGTTCTGTGCATGTTTTGGATATATTTGCCGTTCCATTATTGCTCTTATTTATGTTTGTATTTTGTTATTATAATGTTGTGAAAACACTGAGTTCTGCGACCTTAAAGTAAATAGTGTTAAAAGAAAGAAAGAAAAGTGGGAAAATAATTGTAATTCGCTTAACCCTGGGACGGGATTTGCCGCGCGACACTGAAAAGAGAAAAGGGTATGGCGCTGTTAGAACAGTGGATTACCTGCTTTAATGATAATAAATTCAAGGCACCGTTCTGGGCCAGGCCGATAAGAGGGATGGCTTGATGGGATGTATGTTCAGGATATCTCATCAAGCATACGGCGGCGACACTCCACTTGACTGGCATTCAGAGTAATTGGCTTCTGCCCAAGACCTCTATAGCTTTCATTCTTATCGCGATCTGAATCCTTCGAGTGCCGTCTTATGCTACGCTACTCAAATGCACAAGTCTTCTTTACCAAACTTCTCTTCAGACGTTCTGAACTCATTACTTCTATTCCTTCTTTCTTTGTCCGCATGTAAAGGAAATGAAGTTTTATTTATGGACACTCTTTAACTACTGTGGTTCTCGGCAACCCACTCGATCCAGAGCGATCCAGAAAGCAACGAACTTCTTGGCGTAACTAAATAAAACAGGCATCTATAAAAGAATTAATTTAATATAAAGCAAATATAAGAAGGTAATCATGATAAAGCAATTTACACATTAAGTTTCTATACCTTATGCCTGAGATGATATTACTCTGGGAGCAAATGAAGCCAGTAGCCCCGAGTTCGTTTCTATGGGCGGATAGGCGGCAGACCTCTAGTATCGTCCATACTCCTAATAACGTAGCTCCAACAATTACAATAACAACGACATACCTCTAAGTTAAGTGGAACTTATATATTGACTACATCGCGTACATACAGGAAATAACCAAATAAGGAATGCCAAATGCATTCAATCATTGGCTTGTGACTTTTTGCCCACGCATGCCATGATTTAAAAGAGAAAAGAGGAAACGATACAATATTCTCTCATGGCAATCTGCTGACTCGTAATCTATTACGCTGTTTGAAGTAATGGTTTTAAACAATTGGCTGAGGCGTTGACTTTAACGCTACATTATGAACACAAAACGTAATTTTCAAAGTTACAGTACCTTACTCTATTTCTCAACGTAATCGCTATTACTATCAAGATATATATTGTCACGTGGTACCGGTGTTTCAATGTCTGTGTTATACTCTTCCACCGCTGAAGATCTGAGCCATAATGTTGAGGTTTTTACCAGTTGTGAAATCCTTTCCACCCAACAAGTCATTGTGACCTAAGTGAAATACCATTTTTTTTTCTAATTCAACATTTGCTTTCAATTCCTTCATACCAATTGATGAACTTGCATTCTAATCGGGCACACTGGTTCTGCCTTATTACTTGTAAAATATGCGCCATTTCCTCACTGAAGAGTCGTTCATTGCATTATCACAATGCACTTGCGCCACGTGTCTATAAAATTCGATTGGCCGAACATTTTGTGCATTCATAAAAACGAATAAGTTCTTTGGTGGCAGAAATCTATAACATCAGTATTAAAAAGTGGTATCACGTGACAATGAATGTCTTGATAGAACGGAGATTACGTTGAGAAATAGAGTAAGGTACTGTTAGTTTGTAAATAAAGTTTTGCGTTGGTATGTTTTGTTATTATTTAGTTATGCCAAATCGTACGCTACTTTTTTTGGTAGTGTTTAACGTCCACTTTGACTACTTAATGACACCCTAGGCAATCACACTGGTGATATATGAAATGAAGATGGAGCACCGGCGGAATGCAATGAGGGGGGAAACCAGAGAGCCCGGAGAACACCCGCTCCTGCTCCGCTTTCTTCGCTGCTTTCTGGATAGCTGGGCATGAAAGATCGCTCAGAGGCCGTAAATCTGCGACACAAGACCAACGGTTTTACGAGTACTTTCCTTCCGAAGGATGCCATGCTAAGTTTTTATGCCCGAAAGAATCCATCGTCATTCGCCGGGTATATGAAGTTAACATGGTAGCCACTGCACCATGGAGAGCGACAATCACGCATATACACTTTACGTGGTATGTAGACAGGGTATTGCATTCTATAATAAATTCGATACCGATATTTATCAGAAATGAATGTTTTGAGAACCCCGAATAAAACACTTAATTTCTTTACGTTTACTATGTACGTAAATAGTAGCAGACAAGAAATTGCATCCAACTAAAAATTCGATGTGCTGACTTCACCGGAAATACACGCTTTGAGATATCTTGAGTCCCAAATAGCATTTTAAAAAAAAAATATCTTTGTATGTATGTTTGTGTCTGTGTGTATTGTGTGTCTGTACACAGCAAAACTCAAAAACGAAAAGTCCACTAAATACCAAACTTGGTATTTAAGTTTACTATTTTCCAAGTATGAGACACGATGATCTTAGGAAAAAAACCCTCTCCGCAAACTGCCAATTCCATGGACGATGGGGCCGCGCCGTGGCCGAATGGTTAGACTACTGTCCTCTCATTTAGATGGCCCGGGTTCGATCCCAAGCAACCGCATGTGAGATTTGTTGTGGACAAAGCGGCGCTGGGGCGGGTTTTCTCTGGGTTCTCCGGTTTCCCCCGCCATAGCATTCCACCGGTGCTCCAGCTTCATTTACGAATCATCAGTGTCACCACCTGCGGTGCCATAAGTAGTTAAAGCGGGCGTTAAACACTACCAAGAAACATGGACGATTATACGATATTTTTGTTTTTCTCATGCATGGCTCTAAAGACTAATTAAAATACCCTATATTACATCCATATATATGTGTGTGTGTCCTCAGTTTCTCGCGCATATCCTGTGTGGTCGTCTGCACATAATGCATTCTCTGCTTCTGTAGCTTGGGCGGAATGAAATAATCTAAGAGGCGTTTTACCATCAAAAGGATTTCAATTTGATATAAGGACTTCGTGAAGTTTATACCATTTTTCAATTACATTATAATAATAATAATAATAATGGTCATAATACTAATCATAATCATAATAATAATCATAATAACAATAACAGTAACAATACCAACCATAATAACAATAATACTAAGTAAAGCACCTGCTTTTTTAATTCTTTTATCAACATTTACTTTCAGCTGCTCCATAACGATTTCTGAACTTGCACTCCGGTCTTTGTCGTGCACACTGGTTCTTCCTTGATTACTTGTAAATTATGAGCCAGCTCCTCACTGAAGACTCGTTCATTGCATTATCACCATACACTTGCGCTATCTGCCTATAACATTCGATTGGCCGAACATTTTGTGCATTAAGTCCTGTGGTGGTAGAAAAGTATAACATCGGCATTGAAAAACTGGTACCACGTGACAATAAATGTTTTGAGAGAATGGAGATTACGTTGAGAAATAGAGTAAGGTGCTATATGTTTATTTTTAAAGATTTGCTTTGATATCTTTCGCTGTTAGTTAGCCAAATCGTCTGTTTCTTTCATGATTGCCTTTGTATATTGTACATATGCGCTAGTAAAAGCAAAAATGAGCTTACTGAGAAGCAGGGAAAATCGCAGAAGCAGACATAAATTGCCTTTCTTTCAATATTGCCTCTTATTGAACGACGTGGCCATTAAATGTTTGAAGCGTTCACGGTTCCAGGTCAAATAGATAGGTTCAATTATTTTCGAAGGACAGATAAACGGCAATAACATTGAATTGGTTATAACCGTGATTGTGCACCACTTTGTTCAGGAGCGTCCATTGAAAAAAGGCCAACTGAGATGTGATTCTAATACTGGGTACTAGCAGCAGTCGTATATTTCGAGATCAACAAGTGTGTTCTCGTGCGACGGTGGAAATCAATGCTTGGACGGAAGGAACGAGACAGACTCTTGGTGTACAACGAGCAATGGAAAAGTTGCAAGGATTCTGTTTAATAAAGGGATCCAAAGTCAATAACAGACTGGAGAATATGATGACTTCGCAGAAGAGCAGATATGTGTGCCTCATTTCCTTTTCCATCTTGCCAAATCCAGCAACACTGCCTCCTGCAATTAAAGTACCCATGTTGCACTGCAAACAAATGCCATCGGCACACAAACCGTATGTCGAGTGTTCAGAGAAGAGACCTACTTCCACCACAACTCTAAATTTCAAACTATTATTATAGCATGATACATTTCCTATTTCACGGCTGTTGTAAACTTTAAGGTGACAAAAAAGTGTTTTTTTAACGATTTTGGTAAAAAAAATTGTATTTTTTAATTTTCTGTCCAAAAATGCACCACATTTTAAAGTATATATTTACAAAGTTTGACTCTCATAGGTTGGATATAGAACATATTTTGGGCGTCATTTTATTCTCCGTATACGTACTATGTACGTAGTGAATAGAGAAGGTATTGTATTGCACCCAAAAATTTGATACCGAGATTTCAGTGAAAATACATGTTTTGCGACTCCTGTCCGTTAAACACCAAAGCTGATAAATTAAGGGCAGCATCTTCCAAGGATGCGACACGAAAATCCTCCAGCCCTAACTACCCTTTACCTGGGAAAAGTTTTAAAAATGTTGATTTTCTCAAAAATGGTTGTAACGCTTTTGACAGTTTTGCAGAATTTTACATAACGGTTAAACCGTAAGAGATAGACAAAACCTTTCATTGTGGCAAATGTAGATATCGTTAAAAGACCTAATGTATGTCATATACGATTTTCTTGGGGACGGCGCCGTGGCTGTATGGTTAGACCACGCGCCTGCCATTTAGGCGGCCCGAGTTCGATTAGGATTAAGAAGCATTCTGTAGGTTCATTTTGGCCAGCAAACCACTGAACATAGAATTTGTCAAGAAATACACACGTAAGGTATGTTTATATAGTAAAAAAAAAAAAGCAATGTATAAAGCTCTAGAGGTAAAACACGGATTACAAAAACAGCTGAATAGACACATCATTTAGCTTTTGAGGCCTGTATGAACTGCACTATAACTAATGTGCTCTATAGAAGCAAATTTACTTTCTTATTTGCAAGCACATATAAACAAAGAGTGTCAAAAATTAGAGTTAAAGAGTATAAATAAATATAGTTTCATTATGTAACTCTGATGTAATGTCAGATGATAGTTTTCTAATTATCGACATAACAGCTACTACTGGTAATTATATAAAACTCAAATGTGATTATTGAATTATGTACACTGCATACTGTCAAAATTTACAATACATATTTACAAATATGCTACAGTATTTACAATGCAAAAATGCATTGGTACATTACAAAATATCACCGCATTTGGTTTTATAGACCTTGTATCATTTCTAAATACTAAAAAATTCATCTGACACATTCGTGCAAGTCTAAGTATACAGCGGTTTAATTTGTGTATAAAACACACACAGACACACACTAATATGCACAAAATGCAGTAGACTATACTACTTATAAAAACATTCATTATTAAGGTATTGTCAGACAGATTTGTCAGTTTCATTCATCTACAGAGGAATATTATTAATTACGTAATATAATTTCTACCCCATTGAAATGAAAGGAATACGAGCATGGAAACTGCGGTTGAAGTGCTCCTGGTTAACTTCGTAAGCATGGCGACATGATTTCAGATTTTACGCCAAATATGCCGTTCCCGAGTTCTACAGCTCTTGAGAAGGTCCGCTAAGGCTGGTGTATTCAGAGCTTTATAATATTCCTGCCCACTCCAACAAATTTAGTTTGAGCGTGTTTAATGTTCTATTACGAGATTTCTGCAGCACAAACACAGGTAGGGCAAACACTTGGGCAAGAGAGAAAACTGGCCTGTTTTATACTCTCATATTCTTTCTATCTACAGTAAGACCTGTTTCGTCCTCAAAAGCTTCCAGTTTTTGAACCATTCTACATTTATATTTCTCAATTGTTGGCATTTTATGAATAAAGTTTCAATCATATTAGCTGTCATTACACTTTTGATACTGTTAGTTGCAAACAGAACCTGTACGCCCCTGAGTTATTTTATTTCGTATTTTTACTTTCCTTACGCGTACTGTGCATCGTGTATGGAGTAGGTATTGTATTGCACCCAAAATTCGTTTCCGAAATTTCACCGGAGATATATGTTTTCAGACCCCCTGAATCCAATAAAACAATTTTTAGAAAAATGTCCGTGTGTGTGTGTCTTTGGGCAGCAAAGATAAAAAAAAACGATAAGTCCGTTAAATACCAAGCTATATATTTAAGTTTACTATCTTCCAAGGTTGAGATACGAATATTTTCAAGAAAATCCCCCACCTCCAACTACCCTTTACATGAAAAACTTTTGGGATAGAGAAAAACCGAAAAGAAAATGTACAGCTCATTGAAACACACAATTTATCTTAAATACTTTTTTTCGTGGAGTTGGTCGTTTTTTAGATATTCCTTGTTACTGGTTTCAGCTTTAAAATACTTATACTTTTCTCATACGAGAATTGGTCAACTTCTGTCCATGCAAACAAAGGAACTTCAATCACATAGCAACCAGATTTTGACTATCACTTTAACCTATGTACTCCTTTATTTCCCTTCTACTTACACGGAAGCAAATAACAAAACCATTTGTGCTAATTTTTCTCAAATAGCAGGAAGTAAATAGAAGAATAAGCTTTCTGACAATAGTTTGTTGCAGTTTTTTTCTTATTTAATGCAATCCTTCATTGGTCTAAAAACCTTGTCTTTACGATATTTCTGCATCGATTACTCCAGATCCATATTTAATTGCTACGCATTGCTTTAGTAAGGCTAATGCCCTTAGGATATTTTACTGTAGCAAATGCTTTGTTTCTTACAGACATGGCAATTTATTCAATATGGACCCTTTTATATTGGCCAAGTTTCCGCAAGTGATCAGTTTTGAAAGCATACAGATACTGCCTACATTAATATGCGTTAATGCCAAAGTTTGATCAATAATACAGAATTGAAGTAACAGAGATATATTATTTTATTTTTCATTGCATTTAACTTATCAGAAATGACAGACATTAGCACTTAACTGACTTATTTAACTTTAAACACTTCAGAAAATATAAGAAATTCTATTCGAGAGAAGACACGTTCATTGAGATTGAAGCCGTGTGCAGCAGTAATCGGCCGAGTCGCTTCAACTATGTGATTAGAAGTTTCAAGCAAGCACACAAGTTTATAAAAATAGAAATAAATGTACTTTAGAAACATAAATTATCGAACATTTCGTCCTCCATGTAATACAAAAGCAGTCAAACCTGAACTGACGTCAACATAATTCTCATTCATGTAATAGTGTGATGCAATTCAAAAACGTGGAATATTTGGATAAGTCACGTAATCACTTGATAAAGATTTGTTTAAAACTGATTTCACTCAAGTAACCGCTGTCAACAAGCGTATCAGCCAACAGAATGCATAAGCCGGCCAAGGCGAGTGCAGTCCTACTTTGGGAGCGAAGAGCAGGCGAACTAACTTGATGAGGCAAACGACTTCACGTATACGTCATGAAATGATGTACAGTCTGGTTTACTTCACTAGCATGCCGTGTAGTATTCAGAGACAGTGATGGAACACAAAGCGTGTTATTTATAATGTTCTTAAGATTTGTGACGAAGAGAAGAAAGAAGCTCAGATAATACCTATTACAAACGCTCCTGAACTTGTTCTCGCTTCCACCGGTTAGAATAAGACAATGCTATGCAAGATCAGAAAGGAGGGCCGGCTTAAAGAAGGTGGGACGAGCAAAATTACATCACCTCACAAAATTGGTAAACCTCTTGCAACAAAGTCGTTTTGGACGATATGGACGAGTGTGTCATTAGAAGAAAATATCATGTGGATTACGAGGTTAAAAAGAAATCCTCACGCTGTGAAAATTATTGAACTTTTGGAGGAAGGAGGTTACTTTCTTTGTATGTAGAAAAAGCTCTTAGGAAAATATTGAAATTTAAAATTACTTAAAATACTATTGGGTCGATCACTAACAGCAAATGACTGGAGAAACTCGGTTCAGAGGGTGAAATAGAGATGTACTATGGAAGAAGAAATGGAAAGGATAATAATCAATCCAGGACCTGACAGAATGCTGAACCGCGAGAAGAAACAGCCACTTTATCGGAGACCGACACGGTATGATGCCAAGCACGCGAGAGAGTAAAACAGATGAGCACATTTATTATATTGTAATGGCTTTGAGAGTATATTTGATTGCTTATGATATGAATACATACAAGATTTTAACCACAAAAAGGAAATGCCATCATGAATTTTCCCAACTGGACTGTACAGGCGGGCGGGCAACCCATTGCATGCACAAGTGGCGCTCCCCGGTACAAGATTCTATTCGCCTTGGCCGGCTTATAATCACATCCAAAAGCAACAGAAACACGCTCAGCTCTGAAATACATTCAAGAAGAAGGTGATGGACAAATGTGCATGAAGTTAATATAATCGATGCTATACTACGCAGTATCAAAGTTGTCTAGTATGAAATTAAATGAATGGCGTTTTATTTATGGACGCTCTTCAACTGCTGTAGTTCTTAGCATCCCATTCTATACTGGGCGTGAAAGACCGCTTAATTTTGCTCAGAGGCCTCTCTATCAGGCTTGAGGTAAATCTACGACACAGAAATGATATAAACCGAAGATAGAAAATAGCTGCTGTAATAAGCAGTGCTTATTTCTTCAGACCGTGGCATTCATCTCACACCAATTGTACAAATCGGATATTGGCTTTACCATAAATACTGGCTTGAGCACATAAAAAAGTTCTAGAGTTCTAGAGGTTGAAGGTTCTTGAGGAGTAACCACGTGTTGAGTTGGCTGTAATGAAGGGATTCAGCTTCTATGAACGAATGTTGAGCAGAAGGGCGCAACACAAATATTGCTGAAGGAGCTTTCAAAACATATACCAGGGTTGGAGCTTTAGTAGTGGCAACTGTTTGTTTACAACTGATTCAAAAGAGATGCTACCCACCTTTACTACCCTTCAAAGCAGTCACCAACATTCAGATGAACCCGTTACCAGCAATGTGGAAGTCATATGATACCCTTTATCAGCGCCTGTCGTGTTGGTAATTTGAATGGAGTGGTCTACTGCCTGAAGAATCTCTTGTTCTGAAGCTAATGTCACGAAGTGATTTTTCGTCTTCTGCATCAAGTCAAAGTCATAAGGGTTTAAGTCCCGGGAGTTTGGTATATTATGCAGGACTTCCCAGCTCTATCGATGAACAAATCAGCCACAGCTTGCGCTGTATGCGGCCGAGTATTTTCGTGCAAAATGATGGCTGGGTACTGCAGAAAGTGTCGCCGAAGATCAGTAGGTTCGAAATTCTAAGATCGAAACATCAAACGTTGGTCAGTAACCCCGCAATGTGAAAGTTATGGTGCTTCTTGTGTACGGATGTTTTGGTACTAACAAAAGGCATTGCGTTCCTCCACAGCAGACCGCCAGAGCGCAGTATTACTGTTCATTTTTCGAACGGAATCCGGGACTAGATTTGAGAAAAAAAAAAACAGCGATATTTGAGTAAACCCTTGAGACTAACTTGATTCCGTAGACGAAGGAACCATTTTGTGGCATTCGTTTCAGAAGAATTGCAGAGATTCATCAGGTAGTAGACCACCCCATTTAAATTTTCAAGACAACTGGAGCCGCTAAGTGTATCCTACGGTTTCTATACCGCTAATAACAGGTTGTACATAATACTTGTGGCTACTTTGAGGTGCAGCAAAACTGTGTAACTTGTATCTCTTTTGTATCAGTTGTACACTATTCAAGTTCCAACTCTCGTATTTCCGGTGAAAACAATACCATGACAGTTACATCTTATGCAATGGTTCTGACGTTGGCCTCGTACGTGAGTCATCGCAGCTGGGATACGTGAACCACACGGAAGTGCGGCATGACGTAACCGAATCCTTGGAACGCGAGACATCATGATTCTTCTCGATATTTAAGATGTTTCTGAAAGCTTCGGCTTCCAATATCTTGGATAAGTTTATAGAAAGTATAATACGTCATTTTCTTACTCTAAAAGGAGGAAGAATTGCAATGCCATGTCTGGTACTGAAACGTGAGGATACGCGAGCCATGTTGGCGCGCACCTGTAAACTGTCTACGCGTCGAAACGTCACGTGAATTATTTGCAGCAGGGAATCAAAGTCTGTATTTGCAGCTAATTGTTGAGTCACTAAAGACATCTGTTACAATACTTTCTTTACCTACTATGTACGTTGTACGTATGCGCTAAAGAAAGTAAACATGTAGATCTCGTTAAAACACAATTTATGTCACATACATTTGTATGTATGTATTTATTCTCTGCATTTGGGTACTGAAAGGTTGCGGCAGGCAATTCGTTCCATTCTTCAATGGTCCTATTAACAAAAGAAACTTTTCCTACGTCGGTTCTGTTCCTTCTACCCTTAATTTTATACAAATAATCGTTTCCTCCGCAGAATGCCGGGTTTTCTAACCTCTTTCTAACATCTACCATGCATTTAAAGCAGCATAATCTGGATAGCCGTTTCCTAAATATGCTTTTTTGTTTGTTTTCAATTTTAAACCACTTAAACTTTTCTGTAACGGGAAGTCATCTGTCGTTTAACGTCTCTTTTGTTTTACTCTTGACTATGCAAAGAGGACCAAATTTCAATTGTTTAACATAGTGACTAGCTTTTAACAGATTTGTCTATCTCTTTAAATTAGTTCATTCCCGTCATTCCCTTTCACTTAAAAGGGAGCAAGTGATAAGACCTATTCTGCTAATGTTTATCTTCTTTAGCCTGGTGTAGACAGAAGAGTAATCTTTAGTAAGAGTAGTTTGTGGAACACGTAGAGAAAATCACGTGAATGGGACATATCAGATTTTTTTCATAAATTATAATACAAATGTTTTCATCTTGTAGATAATTCACCAAGGAGTGAATTTGTCTAAGACATGAAAACACGAGTTGTATTTGATAAGACAATTTAGTGAAAAAGACTAATAAGAAGTTGTAATATATAGGAAGGGAGATTTTATCAGGTTATGATTCCAATTTTTACATGGATGCGTAGGCTTCCACGACCTGTGTCTTCTTAGCTTCCGAAGAAGGCCGCGTTATCTTGCATGGCGCCTTAATTGTTGAGCTAAATTGTGAGTAACAACTTCAATGCCAATATTACGAGGTAATCCTGCGTAATCTGCATTTAATAATTTTTTATTATTGAAATAATCATTTTAAGGTTATACAACGTTAATATAGGTTTCAGTAGAGTAAGTCTTATGTAAAGCATATGGAATAAAGGGTTACTTGTTCATTTGTTTTGGTTCGATGCATAAGAATGGCTTATCCCAAGCCGTTAGCTAATACCTCCTTCAGCTTTCCCCTTTGCTGTCTCTGGAGACTGCAATTTAGTTCTTGCTTCCGCCGCACCGTGTCTCCACATTGGGAATCCAGTTCTCTTGTAAGTTTGATTAAACCGATCATGAACCAAAATGTTTCCAAGGCAAAATTCACGGTGTTAATCAGTGCTAAGCTTTTTTTCTCCAGTTCACTGTTAACATGGATACAGTTTTGTTGAATAAAACCTTAGAAATTCTTATAGCAGTATGAATAAAATTTCTAAGTTACAAATCAAGACTATCACTAAATAAGAAGATCTTCCATTATTTAAATTTATTTTTGGTGTGGCTCCAATTCACAATTAATCATTACCACTTATGTTCGAAGAAAATAGCAATGGAATAAGGCAGACTGTTACTGTAAATGTCGACCACTACTATAGCAAGCTACGGAACGTCACCATCCCTAGATTGAGGAATCTCCATATGCAAAATTATATCTTCATGCAAGATGGCGCACCGGAAAAAACACCCCAAAAAAATTAATTACATAGATCTTTGGTGATCGTGTGATCAGTAGACACTTTCCAACAACGTGGCCACCGCAATCACCAGATCTGAACCCCATCGACTCTTGGTGGTATGGTTACCTTAAATATACATCTAAGAAACCGACAACTGAAAGACGCTATCTCGCAAGAAATTGCAAATATTACAAGACGACATCCCCTATGTGTTATTACATGTGGTCGCAGTAAGAATGGTGTACGTTGAACAAGAGCTCGGGGGAATGTTTTATGAAACCCCATTGTTTGACTAGTATGCGGCTTCATTTTTTTTTTTTTCTCTCTCTCTTGGATATAATATGTATAACAGTTTAAGGTTTGGGGTGACTTTTGAGAAAGCATATATGTGTTACACACATACACACACATATTTTATATGCCCACGTGGGATTTGTAGCCTTTATTCCTGTGTTTGAGATAATGCATAGGTGAAATTTGGAAAATCTTCAGTATGTGACATATCTTTTGAAATTTACATCAGTTAAAACTCGCGCGCCAGCCCTTGACAAATGACATTTTTAAATGAGAGGTTAAATGCGAGTCACTTACTCACCTTTAATAGAGCATTGGTAGACAGAAGCGGGAACGACAGTCACATGTTACGTGCATTGTTCTCATGTTTCTGCGCTGCATCTGTACAAATTGAATATCACATTTCCAGTGATGTCAGTCACATGTACTTTTGCTCAACCTCGGTTACTGCTTACACTACACTTTACACCTAATTGCGTTGTACTTCTTCTCGTCTGGACATTTTTTCATCATCTTCTTCTTCTTCTTCTAAATTGCTATCGTTTTCATTAATAAAGGGAAAGAGTTTCACTCGGAGCAAGCACATCTGCGCCGACCTGAAAGATGAGAAAGGGAAATGAAATGAAGGAATGAAAGGGAAAGGAACCGTGGTAGATATACAGCACCCAGCATTCTTGTAAGTGGCCTCAGGAAAACCACGGAAAAATCCAGGTTCAGAGTGCGCAGTCAACGGGGATCGAACCCGGACCTCCCAAATGCCAGTCCCTGACGAAACGCCTGCGCCCCGTCGTGCACCTGTACTTCCACTAGAATATTTCCGGCTATCTTACTGCAATCACACGCACACTGGTTCTGCTTAGTTATTCCCGTGCACACATGTATCATTGTTGACTTTGTTTAATTTTAGCACCTTGTAAATATTGTAGCTGCATCATGGCACATTCTTACGAAGCAGAAGAGGAAGCTGATGATTCTTGATTTATGCTAGGCGATCTTCAGCAAAGGGCATTGGCCAATTAAATAAGAACAGGAGGTGTTTGTGGTGTGAAAAGACCTGAAATTGCGTCATCTGCGACCTCAAGAGGATACTGTGTGGTCTGCAGAAACAGAAAAACCACATCTGTTTCTTAAAACTGCAAGAAATATATTTCGCCTGAACATTCTGTTGCTATATGCCAAACAATCGAACAAATATCCCAACTAATATGTGCATTATTTTACGTGCAGCTCATTGGTATGCCTTTTGATAAAAATATAAACATTTTCTTTTAAATAAATATATTGAAGTGACTGGCAATGACACAACTTCATTTACTGGCATTTGCCTCCATGATATATCTAATGGCCATTTTAAAAAAAAGCGATGCGAACTGCAAGGGTCTGTGAGACCGCTGCGTGCAATGGCGTCGAGATTCCAGCACCCTTAGGTTAACTCTTAATTACTGTAAAAAAAAAAAAAAAAAAGTTAATCTATATCACAAAATTGAAGTACTCTTTAAACAAGCTCATTTTCTTTGTTGTAGAATTATTTTATGAGGCAGTACAAGAGTTTAGAAATACGTTACCAATAAGTGCACCATGCCGATCAATTGGAGTTGGGCAAAATGTTTAAAAGGGTTTGCGAGAAGCAAGGTTTAAAGTTGGACTTGCCTATTAATAAGCTCGAGTCTGTCCTGTTACCGCTTCAGTTCACCAGCAGTTTTAAATGGAAAAATACGACATGTTTTCTTAAAGGTTAGAACTCACATTATTTTATGTAAAGAAGTCAAGAGCTTTAATTTCTCTCTCTCTCTCTCTCTCTCTCTCTCTCTCTCTCTCTCTTTTTTTTTTTTTTTTTTTTTTAATTTTCTGTGATGGGTTACGCTGAAAATGCTATAAAATATGACAAGTATGTAAATAATATTTATTAGTTCCCCAGAAACATATTTTTCTCATTTTGAGTGAAAACCTTAGCCAAGTATCAACATTTTGGCTAGTTAGTCACCTATTTTGTTCAAACGGGTTTGTAAATGCTGTATATTTAGTACTAAGATTGCATTGAAACTTGTGATATACAGCTTTTTGTTTCTTTGAAAGTGAGTTCATTGTATTTGGATTGCATTACCTTTTATTTTGAACTGGAAGCAGCTTACATTTCACCGGTTTGTAAAAGAATATTTTATTTGATAAACCTAATTCTATTTTTCGTTGGTTTGTTAACTTCTAGCACATATTCCTACCGTCCACAAATTTCTGCGGTTTGTATTTTAAAGCTTTATAATTTCTCTTTTCGGGTTAAAACGCGTTTTGAGTTAAAACGGCATGTTAACACTATATGCAGCACTAACAGATTGAAATTGAGTTAAAGGGGACAGAAGTTATTGAAAGCAACTCTTTTTCTGAATAAACGAACGTTTTTATGTGCCATATTCCTAAACACTAAATATATAAGACCAGCCATCGGTCATGCAGCGAATAAAAGGGGCATAAACAGAGCTTTTCCTTGAGGTTGTGGCCACCTTAAGGCTGCTTTTGTGTTGGCCGTCGGAGCTTCGACTCCCGCCGAAAAGTTGTAATATCCCCACAAGCGCTTCACGTTCCCATAGTTACAATTATAACTACGTGATAATAAGTACATACCTTACGATAACAAATTTTGAAAATGTTGTCCTTCTCTATCCACACATTTCTGTTGTCTGTATAGGACATTTTCATTCGCACTAGTGTGTTCAATGCCCAAAGTTGGGTGAAATACTCGCTTTGTTTTAGTTCTTACGATGTATGAATGTTTTGTACAGCTTATAATTTGTCTTAGTTATAAATCGCATACAGCTAAATCAGGAAACTATGAGTGCAAACTTTCATTACTAATCTACTGTCTTCAAACATTTTCCGATTTAAATTTAATGATTGATCAGTAGTCATTACACTCCTAGGAGTAAACCAAATCCATTCAGAATGTACCACATAACAAGGAAACTTAAAATATCAGAAGTTCGGAATGATCCAGCATCTTTCGTAATACTATCAGTTGTGTTGAAGATATTTCTTTGCGCAGATCAATTCAAACTACTTTGTATTCCTCGGTGGTTTGTAATGATATTGTTGATTAAGCTAAGCTAAATTAAACTCGTACCGCAAGAGCTCGAAACATATCAAGGCCTATCGCATGACCGTTGATTTATGTCCTTAAATGTCCTTTTGAGAGACAGTATAAAAATGTTTGAAACAACTTGATGAAAGATTCCAGTTACAGTGCGCCAAGAGTGAACACTTTCTTCTTCACAACCTTTAATAGCTACACCACCTTAAATGAATTTGTTATAAAAATCTAAGCTGAAGAGGAGGATAAATCTTGAAAACCAACATCACTAGCAGACAAAGATTATACAAAAGCAACATCGTTTACACTGTGTTAAAACTGATGCCATAGTATCCTGAAAACGTATGCAGCGCAAGAATAGCCACCCAAGAAAACAAACGGGTGCACTGCAAGAATAACCATCCAAAAAAACAAACGTGTGCACAGCAAGAATAGCCATCCAAGGAAACAAACGTGTGCACTGCAAGAATAGCAATCCAAAAAAAAAAAAAAAAAAACGTGTGCACTACAAGAATAGCCATCCAAAAAAACAAACTTATGCACTGCAAGAACAGCCATTCAAGAAAACAAACGTGTGCACTGCAAGAATAGCCACTCAAGAAAACAAACGTGTGCACTACAAGAATAACCATCCAAGAAAAAAACTAATGCACTGCAAGAATAGCCATTCAAGAAAACAAACGTGTGCACTACAAGAATAGCTATCCAAAAAAACAAACGTGTGTACTGCAAGAACAGCCATTCAAGAAAACAAACGTGTGCACTGCAAGAATGGCCACTCAAGAAAACAAACGTGTGCACTGCAAGAATAACCATCCAAGAAAACAGCCCAAGTGTATCTTGATCACATTTACAGGTATAATACATTGCGTTTTATTTTCATTATAACTGTCCAATGTTTTTTTCATCAAACACTCATTTTATTCTTATATTGCTCATTATTAATAATTGCAAATCGCTTTGGGCGCTTGGCGCTTGTATGCATTCGGCAATGTGTAGCATAGCATAGCTTGGCCTAAACGCTAACGCCTGTAGCTATGTTCTAGACTCATTATGAAGCAATGCTATGCTGCATATTGTACATATATAATGAGGTTTCTGTTTTTGTGCACGTGGTCTTCTTTGCCAATGTGCCACAAAATATCAGCTAAAAGCCTAACCCAAAACTCAGCAAATTTTGAAGCATATAACTCTTCGTTACTTCATACGAATTTTACGTATATTTTTACTTTCTCTAGCACGTTTGTAGACTGTACATAGTAGTTAGAGAAGGTATTGCATTCTGCTCAAAATGCTGATACCGAAACTTCGTCGAAAATGCATGATCCCTGAATCCAAAATGGCATTTTATAAAAAGTTTGTGTGTTTTGGTGGTCAGAATTACCCAAAAAAACGGAAAGTTGGTTAAATATATAACTTTGTATTTGAACACAGCATTTTCCAATGAAGCGACAAGAAGTTTTTCAAATAAATTCTCCTAAACCGAAGTACCATTTACTTAGAACATTTTTCGAATCTTTGGATTAAATCTATTTAATGGCAAATAAAATGTAATAACTGGATCTCTTAGGAAGAAAACTCCTGAAGTTCTTTTTATTCTGTAATAATTTTGGATAACTGGTAAACAGTAAGAAAAAGACAAAATCTTAATGGATAAAAACGTAGATCTCGTTAAATCATACAATTTGTGTCATTTACAGTTTGTTGTAGGGATATTCATTTCCGAGATATTCCTCATTATTGGTTTCAAATTTAAAGTACTTTAAATTTTTCTCAACCAGGAAATTCTCATCCTTTTCATGTGGTTTGCTTTACTCCTGGCCATGGAAAGAGAACCGAATATCAATTACAATCGTTTTTAAAAGATTTGACTAGCGCTTTCGGATAGTGTGTTCTCTTCTGATTATAAGGAATAAAGTAATACGAGCATTTCTGCTAATGTTTAGATTCATTAGCATGAAATGCTGGTCTTTTAATAGAAGTTTGCTTGCTGAACATATAGAGAAAGCCATGTGAGGGGGACACATAAGGTTTTTCTTTGATCACATTGACACTGTCACATTATGCCTAGAAACATTTCTTGCCTGAGCATTACCGAGATGAATGACAGAGGCGGTAATGTTTGTGGCCTGCTCTACCAAAACACTGTAGATAAACAAAAATAAACCACTTTTGAAGAGAGACAAGAAGTGTATTTTGCTATCTTTAGCTCGTAATACTAAATGAAACACTGCTATTTGCAGTCTGTTGTTGATAGATTACTACTGGGATAATTAAACATTAATCGGATAATAAGTACAAGCTATTTTATGGTTAAGATAAAATATGTATATTTGAAATTCAAGAGGAACCTCAAAACGGCCAGAGTCAAACGTAGTCATGAGTAGATAACTGCCCTTTGCACCTCTACCTGACCTTTGGAAGGACAACCCCGTTTTCGGGGTAACTCGCCAAGAACACCCTCTGAGGTTATGTGGGGAGCAGACACTGAAGTGACTTTCAAATGGGATAAGGTTTGTCCTTGAGCGCCACCAGGCCGGCAGCCAATCGGAGTGCTGCTGTGTTGATATATTGCATTCCCGCCTATCTGGGGAGTAACGCGCTAAGTGATTCCGACTCTCATAAATACTACTTGTGCTAAAACAAAATGTTCAAATTTTGCAGAAAATAATTCACGAGGCAGATAGGGAGTAATGTTTGTAGCAGAACAGTAAAAACCACAGATTTTTTGCTCAAATAGTTTTCAAAATACACCTGAGTAAGCATACCTATGTATACGAGATACGTCCAGAAAGTAAGTTCCGTTTGGTAATAAAATTAAACTGTGTACAGATACAGAATAATCATTTATTGCACAAAATTCTACAACTCTTAAACTACTTTTCCACATAACTGCCGAAATTTTGCAGGCATTTGTCATAGCCTGGCACAAGTTTTTGTATACCTTCTTCATAGAAGTTTGCCGCCTGTGTCTTCAAAAATTTGGAAACATTTTCTTTCAGCTCTTCATCATTGTTGAAGTGTTGACCGCCAAGGAAAGACTTGAGTTGTAAGAACAGATGAAAGTCGCTAGGAGCGATGTCAGGGCTGTACGGAGGATGGTCAAACACGTCCCAGCCAAATCCCTGTAGGAGGTTTTTCGTCACATTTGCAGTGTGTGGTCGTGCGTTGTTGTGAAGAAAAACAACACTTTTGACAACAATCCTCGGCGCTTATTCTGTATTGCGTGGCGCAATTTCCTAAGTGTCTCGCAATAAACATCTGCTTTGATTGTTTGACCACGCGGTAAGAAATCAATGACTAAGATGCCTTTCCAGTCCCAGAACACTGTGCACATCATTTTTCGAGGTGTCAAGATTTGTTTCGGCTTAACCATTGCTGGGGATGAAGTGTGCCTCCATTCCATTGATTGCCGCTTACTTTCAGGGGTGTCGTAAGAAACCCAAGTCTCATCTCCTGTGACTATCTATGTCAGAAATCCTTCACCGTCTTCATCATAAAGGGTTAAAAACTGAATAGCACTACCCATCCGTTTTATTTTGTGTTGCTCAGTAAGAATCATTGGTACCCAACGTGAGTAAAGTTTACGAAATTTCAGTTTTTCGGTAACAATTGCATGAATTAGTGATCGTGAGTTTGGGGAAATTCCATAGCGAGAGCACTAATTGTAAACTTGCGATTTTCCTGGATCTTGTCATCAATCGCGTGAACCAGTTCTTCTGTAACCAAAGATGGACGCCCACTTCGTTCTTCATCATGCACTTCACACGTCCTTCACTGCACTGTCGGACCCATTTCTCACCATTGAATCACTCATCGCATTTTGTCCGTAAACTTCGCAAATTTGCCGATAAATTTCAATTTGTTTCACTTTCCTAGCATTCAGAAAACGAATCACAGATCTTATTTCACAAGCGGCGGGATTTTCAATCAACACCGACATTGTAAACAAGCACAACAAAGCGTATGCGGCTGACAGCGATCTCAAAATGGCGCACGTTTCTTCCCCTTGATACAGAGCGTCTACCGCGCATGTTCGGAACTGCGATCGCAGCACTGCAGCGGAGATACATTGAAACGGAACTTACTTTCTGGACGTACCTCGTATATATAGGTATACTTACTCATGTGTATATGTATATCAGAATCAGAATCACATAAGCATTGTAATGACCTATAATATTTGTATGTATATATGTTCTACTATATATGTACATATATGCGTAATTACACAGAAATGGAATCCAAGCCGGTACTAAAAGAATTGTTACACTTATTACGCTTAGCAAGCTGTTAAAATCGAGAGACAGAGAGCGAACACACTCTTGTTAGCTGTAGAATGCTGCGTCAGTTATCACATGTTTACATGTATGTCTCGAGATTAGAACTCGTGTTTATTTAACCCTAGCCCCTACAGAGTTCAAGTTAGTTGTCAGTTGCTATTTAGTCAGGAAAGGAGCAATTGCAATGACCTATAGTGATGAATTCAGTGGCGAATCTAAGAGGCAGGTTTTGCCTAGCCAGGCTCAAAGTATTATTTTTAGGGTCTACATGTGTTTTAAAAAGTGTAGCAATGACGAATTATTGTCTCTTGACGTAACAGATGACAGATATAGGGAGGAGGTACTGGCAGTTCTATTCGATTAAAAGAACAGGTAATTCATAAACTATAATAATTTAGTATTTAAGAAAAGGTGTACATAATATGCACGTTCAAGTTTTAAATTTAAAAACTGCAAAATTATAGAAGTTTAGAAAATTAGTTAGGGCTTCCTTACGTCAACAATTATGTTGCCAGGCAGATTTGTATGCTCAGTGTGTGAGTGAGAGGGAAATATAAAAGAGTGGGCGTAGCAACCTGGCAACGCAGAGCACGATAACGTATCTCATTCGCTACAGGGCAGAACTCTTCCCATTTGTAAAACAATGTAGTTCTTTGTGCGCTGTCTAATCTTAAAACGGTGTACCTTTCAATGTTACATACAGCTACCTATTAGAATTGCAGATCAGTTAAAGTATAAGATAAAAAATTGTTATGTTCGTTTGGTGTTTTTGAAACGACTTATACGTATTGCATAAATGCAATGCGAGTTAAGAACAATCTCGTGTAGTCTTTAAGGGGCAGGTGGAGAAAAATCAAATGTCTATATTTGTGTATAGATTTTCCTAAACGTTTTACTATGATTGCGTTATGTTAATTCGAATATCAAATTTTCTTTCAATTAGATAAATACTTTGCAAGATATAAATTACTTCATAAATGCAAATATATTACACAATAAAAATATTCCATGCGCTTTAAGAATTGAGCTCATTGGTTAGCATTTTCTGAATTCGAGCTTTGAACCACACACAGGTGGAAATTTCTATATCTTTGTTTAGTGAGCTAATATAATTATTTAAAAAAATTGAAATGCTAATCCCTAAAATTAATCATTTTTCATAAAATAAAATTGTTTGAAAAATTAAAATTGGTGTAAGAATGATTTTGTCTTTTATAATATTATAATAGCTATTTCTGCACCTTCTTTGTGTTTAAAAAGAAACTGACAGGCGTGGAAATTTTGAATGTGTGAAAATGTAGACTTAAGAAAACGCTGATAAACAGGAACAAGGGTATGTGGATCTTTAAATGATCGAGAGCCCGAAGAAAACGGAGGACAAATGACAAAAGCTCCAAAGACTAGTTGCAATAAAAGAATCTGGTGTACTACACTCACGTGGCTTTCTTTAGTTGATCCGCAGACAAACTTTTCTTACAACTTTTCATTATCAGCATCGTGCTAATCGAGTTAAGCATTAAAGCAATGGCCGTGTTACACGCCCCTTTGTATGCACAAAGCGGTAGTCGTATCTTTTAGTGTTAAACAATTAAGGTTCGGTTCGCTTTGCACGGTCCCGTTTGAGAAATGTTGTACTTACAAATTGACATTAATAACAAGGAAGGTCTCGGAAACGGTTAACTCTGCAAGAAAACGTATATGACATAAATTATGTATTCTAATAAGATACATTTTCTGTTTGGTAAGCCTTTTCCCTATCTCTTAGGGTTTAACCCTTATGCAAAATTCTGCAAAACTTATTCAGAATAAAGGGATATTCGGAGGCTATTCCGGATAATTCAAGATATGCATTTTATTTGTGATGTAAACGTACTTAATATACGGTATTTTAATCCAAATCGTTAGCCAATTTTGAGAAAAACAAAGTTTCCAAAACAATTCAATATAAAAGGTAACTTTTGATGGGGGGGGGGGGGGCGGGGAGATTTTTTTTTTGAAAATGTTCATGTCGCATCCTTGGCAGATTCTAAACACTAATACCAAGTTTGGTATGTAACGGTCTTTTCGTTTTTGAGCTATGCTGTCAAAAGTCAGACAGACACACACACGCGGACTTTTTACTAAAAATGATTTTTTTCGGACTCAGGGGGCCTCAAATATGCATTTCCAGTTAAACGCCGACGTCTAGTTTTGGGGTGGAATACCATACCTTCTCTATCCACTCTGTATAATGCATATACGAGCTAGGGAAATTAAAAAGTAATTTTCGACTTTTGTATTCATTTTAGCCAAAGTTTCACTCCCAGTGTCCTTTAGCATTAATTCTGTAGTTTGAAAATCAGAAGTGTATTACAACAGTTTCAATTTAAGCATTTCTCATACATTTATTCCAGGTATTGAAAAATCTCCAAACTGGAGAATTTAAACAATATAGAATCAAACCGATTACAGGATAAAACTCGGAAATGTTTGACACTTTAGTCACTATCTCACTTTGTCATGTGTTTTAGACAAATGACAGAAGAACAGAGATGAGAAACAAATAACATGATAAATGGGATCACCCCAGCTTAAAATCGCACTGGCCGAACGGTTTAAATATTGACATATTGAACAAGTAAATTCCTCACACATTGGACTGCTGAGAACTGTCCTCACACGCAACAACTGCAAGGAAAAGTAGATAGCTCGCGTTAGTGACGTCACATACAGCTCTCGTGTCTCCCTCAAAACAAAACATGTAGCAACTGTAAGGAAAAGTAGATGGCTCGCGTTAGTGACGTCACATACAGCTCTCGTGTCTCCCTCAAAACAAAACATGTAGCAACTGTAAGGAAAAGGGTCGGAGTAGATGGCTCGCGTTAGTGACGTCACATACAGCTCTTGTGTCTCCCTCAAAACAAAACATGTAGCAACTGTAAGGAAAAGGGTCGGAGTAGATGGCTCGCGTTAGTGACGTCACATACAGCTCTCGTGTCTCCCTCAAAACAAAACATGCAGTAACTGTAAGGAAAAGGGTCGGAGTAGATGGCTCGCGTTAGTGACGTCACATACAGCTCTTGTGTCTCCCTCAAAACAGAACATGCAGCAACTGTAAGGAAAAGGGTCGAAGTAGATGGCTCGCGTTAGTGACGTCACATACAGCTCTTGTGTCTCCCTCAAAACAGAACATGCAGTAACTGTAAGGAAAAGGGTCGGAGTAGATGGCTCGCGTTAGTGACGTCACATACAGCTCTTGTGTCTCCCTCAAAACAGAACATGCAGCAACTGTAAGGAAAAGTAGATGGCTCGCGTTAGTGACGTCACATACAGCTCTCGTGTCTCCCTCAAAACAAAACATGTAGCAACTGTAAGGAAAAGGGTCGGAGTAGATGGCTCGCGTTAGTGACGTCACATACAGCTCTCGTGTCACCCTCAAAACAGAACATGCAGCAACTGTAAGGAAAAGGGTCGAAGTAGATGGCTCGCGTTAGTGACGTCACATACAGCTCTCGTGTCTCCCTCAAAACAAAACATGTAGCAACTGTAAGGAAGAGGGTCGAAGTAGATGGCTCGCGTTAGTGACGTCACATACAGCTCTCGTGTCTCCCTCAAAACAAGACATGCAGAACTGTAAGGAAATGGGTCGCAGTAGATGGCTCGCGTTAGTGACGTCACATACAGCTCTCGTGTCACCCTCAAAACAGAACATGCAGCAACTGTAAGGAAAAGGGTCGGAGTAGATGGCTCGCGTTAGTGACGTCAACATACAGCTCTCGTGTCTCCCTCAAAACAAAACATGTAGCAACTGTAAGGAAAAGGGTCGGAGTAGATGGCTCGCGTTAGTGACGTCAACATACAGCTCTCGTGTCTCCCTCAAAACAGAACATGCAGTAACTGTAAGGAAAAGGGTCGGAGTAGATGGCTCGCGTTAGTGACGTCAACATACAGCTCTCGTGTCTCCCTCAAAACAAAACATGTAGCAACTGTAAGGAAAAGGGTCGGAGTAGATGGCTCGCGTTAGTGACGTCACATACAGCTCTTGTGTCTCCCTCAAAACAGAACATGCAGCAACTGTAAGGAAAAGTAGATGGCTCGCGTTAGTGACGTCACATACAGCTCTCGTGTCTCCCTCAAAACAAAACATGCAGCAACTGTAAGGAAATGGGTCGAAGTAGATGGCTCGCATTAGTGATGTCACACAGACTAAGTATTTCTACTCTTGTATCTCCCTCAATGCAAAACTTGTGCGTCCCTTACTCGCCAAGTATTCCGCTGTTTCTCAATAGCAGTGGTGGTGAGCAAGAAAGGAAATGAAGGAGAAGAAGGTGCCGCTGTAGTGAGTAGGATTAATATTGCTGTATTCGTAGTTACGGAGTGAGCGAGGAACGAGATGCGTGTAGATGAGAGAGAAGAAGGTGCCGGTGTAGGTAATAGGACATCCATTTCTAAATATGCAACTTTGGTGGTCAGGAAGGAGTGTGATAGGAGGGGAAATGGTGACGATAATGATGTAGAGGTAGAGATATTGGTAGTCATACAGTGGTTCAGAAAGATTAAAGGAAGAAAAAATGCAAGATGGCTGAGTTGAGTAAATTATAGGTAGTGAGGTGAAGAATCAATGTTAAGTGAGGGAAAGAGTATTAAATGTTAAAATAAAGGAAAGACATTTAGTGTTTAACGGAAGGAAAGTGTTAAAATTGGAAATGGAAGTAATGTTTTAAAAGAGTTTAAATAAGTAGGTTAATAAGAGATGAAGAGAGAAGAAAGAGGGAATATACATGTATTATATGAGCATATGGAGTAATATATATGCAAATGTGTATTAATTGTTACATGTTTAGAATAAATAAGTATTTTGTAGGAAATGCATTTATTAACTAGTATAAAAGTTAAGAAAAACGAAATTTAAAATTGTGCATTATGTTTGTTACTAAATGGGTAACATTAATCACTTAATATGGTAATATTAAATATAAGGTTGCTTAAATGTGTTTAATGGATAAAATAAACAATATTTGAGAGTTTACTTAGTTGTAAGTAACATTTTGTTATGACAGTTTAACAACACTAAATCTTAAATTATATAAACAATATAATGTGGAAAGTGGTATACTTAAATACATATACATAAACTGCATTATTAGTAAGTATAACAAACTTATTGTAGTAAATATACAGCTTAGCACTGGACGCCAGCACCTTTCGCTGGATATTAGTTATGTAATGTATGTTATAAAATGGGAAGCAGCTGGATACCAGTGATGCAGTGTAGGTTATAGAATGGGAAGCAGCTGGATACCAGTGATACAGTGTATGTTATAGAAAAAAAATAAGTTGTACATCAGTGATATAGTGTACATCATAGAATAGGAAGCAGCTGGATACTAGTGATGTAATGTATAGTATAGAACAGGAAGCAGCTGGATACCAGTGATGTAGTGTATAGTATAGAATAGGAAGCAGCTGGATACCAGTGATGTAGTGTATAGTTTATACTAGGAAGCAGCTGGATACCAGTGATGTAGTGTATAGTATAGAATAGGAAGTAGCTGGATACCAGTGATGTGGTGTATAGTATAGAAGAAGAAGCAGTTGGATACCAGTGATGTAGTGTATAGTACAGAATAGGAGGCAGCTGGATACCAGTGATGTACTGTATAGTATAGCATAGGAAGCAGCTGGATACCAGTGATGTAGTGTATAGTATAGCATAAGAACACCTGGATACCAGTGATGTAGTGTATAGTTTATACTAGGAAGCAGCTGGATACCAGTGATGTAGTGTATAGTATAGAATAGGAAGTAGCTGGATACCAGTGATGTGGTGTATAGTACAGAATAGCAAACGGCTGAATACCAGTGATGTAGTGTATAGTATATAATAGGGAGCAGTTGGATACCAGTGATGTAGTGTATAGTATATAATAGGGAGCAGTTGGATACCAGTGATGTAGTGTATAGTATATAATAGGGAGCAGTTGGATACCAGTGATGTAGTGTATAGTATATAATAGGGAGCAGTTGGATACCAGTGATGTAGTGTATAGTATAGAAAAGGAAGCAATTGGATACCAGTGATGTAGTGTATAGTATAGCATAGAACGCAGCTGGAAACCAGTGATGTAGTGTATAGTATAGAATAGGAAGCAGCTGGATACCAGTGATGTAGTGTATGGTACAGAATAGGAAGCAGCTGGATGCCAATGATGTAATGTATAGTATAGAATAGGAAGCTGTTGTATGCCAGTGATGTGGTGTATAATATAGAATAGGAAGTAGCTGGATACTAGTGATATAGTGTATACTATAGAATAGGAAGCAGCTGGTGACCAGTGATGTAGTGTATAGTATAGAATAGGAAGCAGTTGGATATCAGTGCTGTAGTGTATAGTTAGAATAGGAAGCAGCTGGATACCAGTGATGTAGTATATAGTATAGAATAGCATACAGCTGAATACCAGTGATGTAGTGTATAGTATAGAACAGGAAACAGCTGAATACCAGTGATGTAGTGTATAGTATAGAACAGGAAACAGCTGGTTACCAGTGATGTAGTGTATAGTATAGAATAGGAAGCAGTTGGATACCAGTGATGTTGTATATAGTATAGAAAAGGAAGCATTTGGATACCAGTGATGTAGTGTATAGTATAGCATAGGGAGCAGCTGGATACCAGTGATGTAGTGTATAGTATAGAATAGGAAGCAGATGGATACCAGTGATGTAGTGTATAGTATAGAATAGCAAGCTGCTGGATACCAGTGATGTAGTTTATAGTATAGAATAGGAAGCAGCTGGATACCAGTTATGTAGTGTATAGTATAGAATAGGAAGCAGCTGGATAACAGTGATGTAGTGTATAGTATTGAACAGCAAGCAGCTGGATACCAGTGATATAATGTATAGTATATACTAGGAAGCAGCTGGATACCAGTCCTGTAGTGTATAGTATAGAATAGGAAGTAGCTGGATACCAGTGATGTAGTGTATAGTATATAATAGGAAGCAGCTGGATACCAGTCATGTAATGTTTTGTATAGAATAGGTAGCAGCTGGATACCAGTGATGTAGTGTATAGTATAGAATAGGAAGCAGTTGGATACCAGTGATGTAGTGTATAGTATAGAATAGGAGGCAGCTGGATACCAGTGATGTACTGTATAGTATAGCATAGGAAGCAGCTGGATACCAGTGATGTAGTGTATAGTATAGCATAAGAACAGCTGGATACCAGTGATGTAGTTTATAGTTTATACTAGGAAGCAGCTGGATACCAGTGATGTAGTGTATAGTATAGAATAGGAAGTAGCTGGATACCAGTGATGTGGTGTATAGTATAGAAGAGGAAGCAGTTGGATACCAGTGATGTAGTGTATAGTAAAGAATAGCAAACAGCTGAATACCAGTGATGTAGTGTATAGTATAGAATAGGGAGCAGTTGGATACCAGTGACGTAGTGTATAGTATAGAAAAGGAAGCAATTGGATACCCGTGATGTAGTGTATAGTATAGCATAGGAAGCAGCTGGATACCGGTGATGCAGTGTATAGTATAGAATAGGAAGTAGTTGGATACCAGAGATGTAGTGTATAGTATAGAATAGCAAGCAGCTGGATACCAGTGATGTAGTGTATGGTACAGAATAGGAAGCAGCTGGATACCAGTGATGTAGTGTATAGTATAGAATAGGAAGCTGTTGTATGCCAGTGATGTGGTGTATAATATAGAATAGGAAGTGGCTGGATAATAGTGATGTAGTGTATAGTATAGAATAGGAAGCAGCTGGATACCAGTGATGTAGTGTATAGTATAGAATAGGAAGCAGTTGGATATCAGTGCTGTAGTGTATAGTTAGAATAGGAAGCAGCTGGATACCAGTGATGTAGTGTATAGTATAGAATAGGAAGCAGTTGGATATCAGTGCTGTAGTGTATAGTTAGAATAGGAAGCAGCTGGATACCAGTGATGTAGTGTATAGTATAGAGTAGGAAGCAGCTGGATACCAGTTATGTAGTGTATAGTATAGAATAGGAAGCAGCTGGATACCAGTGATGTAGTGTATAGTATTGAACAGCAAGCAGCTGGATACCAGTGATATAATGTATAGTATATACTAGGAAGCAGCTGGATACCAGCCCTGTAGTGTATAGTATGGAATAGGAAGTAGCTGGATACCAAAGATGTAGTGTATATAATAGGAAGCAGCTGGATACCAGTCATATAATGTTTAGTATAGAATAGGAAGCAGCTGGATACCAGTGATGTAGTGTATAGTATAGAATAGCAGACTGCTGAACACCAGTGATGTAGTGTATAGTATAAAAAGGAAGCAATTGAATACCAGTGATGTAGTGTATAGTATAGCATAGGAAGCAGCTGGATACCAGTGATGTAGTGTATAGTATAGAATAGCAAGCAGCTGGATACCAGTGATGTGTACAGTATAGAACAGGAAGCAGCTGGATACCAGTGATGTAGTGTATAGTATAGAATAGGAAGCAGTTGGATACCAGTGATGTAGTGTATAGTATAGAATAGGAGGCAGCTGGATACCAGTGATGTACTGTATAGTATAGCATAGGAAGCAGCTGGATACCAGTGATGTAGTGTATAGTATAGCATAAGAACAGCTGGATACCAGTGATGTAGTTTATAGTTTATACTAGGAAGCAGCTGGATACCAGTGATGTAGTGTATAGTATAGAATAGGAAGTAGCTGGATACCAGTGATGTGGTGTATAGTATAGAAGAGGAAGCAGTTGGATACCAGTGATGTAGTGTATAGTAAAGAATAGCAAACAGCTGAATACCAGTGATGTAGTGTATAGTATAGAATAGGGAGCAGTTGGATACCAGTGATGTAGTGTATAGTATAGAAAAGCAAGCAATTGGATACCCGTGATGTAGTGTATAGTATAGCATAGGAAGCAGCTGGATACCGGTGATGCAGTGTATAGTATAGAATAGGAAGCAGTTGGATACCAGTGATGTAGTGTATAGTATAGAATAGCAAGCAGCTGGATACCAGTGATGTAGTGTATGGTACAGAATAGGAAGCAGCTGGATACCAGTGATGTAGTGTATAGTATAGAATAGGAAGCTGTTGTATGCCAGTGATGTGGTGTATAATATAGAATAGGAAGTGGCTGGATAATAGTGATGTAGTGTATAGTATAGAATAGGAAGCAGCTGGATACCAGTGAAGTAGTGTATAGTATAGAATAGGAAGCAGTTGGATATCAGTGCTGTAGTGTATAGTTAGAATAGGAAGCAGCTGGATACCAGTGATGTAGTGTATAGTATAGAATAGGAAGCAGTTGGATATCAGTGCTGTAGTGTATAGTTAGAATAGGAAGCAGCTGGATACCAGTGATGTAGTGTATAGTATAGAGTAGGAAGCAGCTGGATACCAGTTATGTAGTGTATAGTATAGAATAGGAAGCAGCTGGATACCAGTGATGTAGTGTATAGTATTGAACAGCAAGCAGCTGGATACCAGTGATATAATGTATAGTATATACTAGGAAGCAGCTGGATACCAGCCCTGTAGTGTATAGTATAGAATAGGAAGTAGCTGGATACCAAAGATGTAGTGTATATAATAGGAAGCAGCTGGATACCAGTCATGTAATGTTTAGTATAGAATAGGAAGCAGCTGGATACCAGTGATGTAGTGTATAGTATAGAATAGCAGACTGCTGAACACCAGTGATGTAGTGTATAGTATAAAAAGGAAGCAACTGAATACCAGTGATGTAGTGTATAGTATAGCATAGGAAGCAGCTGGATACCAGTGATGTAGTGTATAGTATAGAATAGCAAGCAGCTGGATACCAGTGATGTGTACAGTATAGAACAGGAAGCAGCTGGATACAAGTGATGTAGTTTATAGTATAGAACAGGAAGCAGCTGGATACCAGTGATGTAGTTTATAGTATAGAATCGGAAGCAGTTGGATACCTATGATGTAGTGTATAGTATAGAATAGCAAGCAGCTGGATACCAGTGATGTACTGTATATTATAGAATAGGAAGCAGCTGGATACCAGTGATGTAGTGTATAGTATAGAATAGGAAGCTGTTAGATGCCAGGGATGTAGTGTATAGTATAGAATAGGAAGTAGCTGGATACTAGTAATGTAGTGTATAGTATAGAATAGGAAGCTGTTGGATACCAGTGATGTAAGGTATAGTATACACTAGGAATTAGCTGGATACTAGTAATGTATTGTATAGTATAGAATAGGAAGCAGTTGGATATCAGTGATGTAGTGTATAGTATAGAATAGGAAGCAGTTGGATACCAGTGATGTAGTGTACAGTATAGAATAGGAAGCAGTTGGATACCAGTGATGTGGTGTATAGTATAGAATGGGGAAGTAGCTGTATACCAGTGATGTAGTGTACAGTATAGAATAGGAAGCAGTTGGATACCAGTGATGTAGTGTATAGTATAGAATAGGAAGCAGTTGGATACCAGTGATGTAGTGTATAGTATAGAATAGGAAACAGCTGGATACCAGTGATGTAGTGTATAGTATAGAATAGGAAGCAGTTGGATACCAGTGATGTAATGTATAGTTTAGAACAGGAAGCAGCTGGATACCAGTGATGTAGTGTATAGTGTAGAATAGGAAATAGTTGGATACCAGTGATGTAGTGCATAGTATAGAACAGGAAGCAGCTCGGCGGATACCAGTTGTGTTTTTCCAGCAATATTTAGGTTTAGAATAATTTCCTTTATTATATTATATTTTAATTTATTTACACATTAATTTTTGTTTTCATAGTTTCTGTCCTTGTTTATTAATTTTAATTTGACGTATTAGTTTTTAGATTGGTTAATTATCTGAAAAAATTATATAAGATCTACAATTTGTAGTGCTTGTTTTTGAATTAAATTTTAAGTTTGAATATATGCCCCGGTGTGGCTACCTCGTTGTCGGGATAGTATATTCAGATTTTATTTGTTAATAGATCTTTTTTGTTTCTTAGTAGCCTACAGCTCCTAGCAGTAGAAAAAAATCTAGCAAAACGGAGCACCCACATTCTCCAAAACATCGTACATATTCCAGCCTGCGGACAACATACATATATTAAAGAAATATGCTTAGACATAAATTAAGGGGGACACAAATCCACAAAGATTAGGTGGCGATTTTAAACCAAATTGAAAAAAAATGTCATATTTATGGACGCTGTTTAGCTACTATGTTTCTCAGTGTCACATTTTATATTGGGCGTGAAAGAGCAGCTAATTTTGCTCAGAGCTCTCTCTATAAGGCTGGAGGTTCTTTTATGTGCCTTAAATATAGGATATGGAACCACCAGCTTTACTTCCCTTACGAAGGAAATAGTGCTAATGGTTTTCACGCCCAATATAATTCATCGCCCTCCTCAGGTTTTGTGCTCCCGACGTTGGAAACCAGAGGCTATCATGATTCTACATGGTGCGCTGAATGAACTATTATAGGAATATTCCTTCCCAGTAGAGTCGCAAGGAATAGATTTCTATGAGATATTTCGTCACATGCTTATGCCTTAATACTTTGTAGTAAACAAAGCATGGTCAAGGGAACTGAATTTTGATAATACAAAAGTGCTGCTTGTTTTCTGGTTTTTTTTTAGCACCGTCATAATTATTTATAGCAGGCTGTTCCAACTCGAATCGTATGAGTCAAGAGTCCTAGCATGTACTCAAACAGAAAACACGAAACCGTGCTAGTAGCCAGTACGTCACTGGGCAGAGGTCAATATATGTTTCTTGGCACTTCATTTCCAGCAATTTATTCAGTCGTGACGATAGATTGTCCTTTATGCTGTGCTGTATTGCATGCTGCAGGTAGGCCACTCTTAATCATGAGTTACTCGTTGCTCTTTTTGTGCGCACCCAGGCTGTAACAGGCTGTTTCATTCGTTTTATTCAATCACTGAACTCGTTTCCCCTAACAGCTACTGAAAAGAATTGAGAGGTCTTCAGCTCATTTAGGGCGTTCTATACTTCTTCTCCATCTTGTATTCTTCTCTTTTAACCAAGAAAATATTGATATAATCAAACTCTTCAAATACTCGTTTTTTCTTGCAGTAACATCAATTATGAAGCGATATATCCTACCGAAATAGTTAAACAATAACAATTTGCAATTGTGAATGAAAAATCATCATCCAAATTAATATGAACCGTAAATTTTTGGAATACAAACACTTTAAAGATACCCTTAAAAAGCCAGTGCAATACTCAGCATCGGTTTTAGCTTTGGGCTATATTAAGGACGTAATTTAAGAGCGGTATCTCGGTAAAGCTGTATATAGAGGCGAAATTTAATTTTCTGGAAGAGTGTAACTCTCGCACAGCTGATCGTCCGACATAGTGGCGCCTTCTCATTCTACCACGCTTAAGGTCCGTTGGAGAAGGCTTCCTAATGCTACCCTTGAGCCAATAGGAAAATAATATTTAAATTTAAACAAAAATTTTCACCATACGTAGTGAAGCATCACTTTTACTAGCTGGCGAGATTAGCGTGGGTTGCAGCTTAGATGAGTATAGTTCTCGAACACTAGTTTATCACAACACGCGTAGACTCCACGTCGCTCCTAGTCAATTTTGCACTGCTAAGAAACTAAGTTCCTGTATCATTATAAAGTCAAGCACGAGGAAGTGTCATTCTAAATCGGTAAGAAATTAAGAAATTGTAAGATTCGTTCAAAAGTAAAGCCAAAGAGAAACATATGTTAAATTAATCATTGCTGCGAACCATACAATTTTGTATTATTTAATTTTCACCTGTCAACATCCACAACTTGCGATATATAGCTAGCCGGAGCACAAGATTCGACCCTCGGATCGCCAAATCCAGAGTCTCCGACAAAATGTCAAGACACCAAAGGAGGTGTTCCCAATTCATCACCCACCACACATTGTCACTTCAATTAATTGTGCAATTTTTTGAACAGCCGGTATATTTCATAATGTGTTGTATTAATAAAGTTAAAATAGGACGGAAAATGCAACAGAGCTTTTCTATTCATGTTTTAAACAAAAGATCAGAGCAAACCTATGCCTTATAATTCCTGGAGAACATAAGATTGTGTAGGATTCCATGAAACAGAAAGACCTATGTTGGCAACTAAGCGATCTACTGCCGACAATTTCCTAGATGTGCATTAGAAATTAAAAAGGACCAACTCAGAAAATCACACTATATAGATGCGCACGCTCGGGCTTGTATTTCTAAAAATCAGAAGTATTTAAAACTAAAAACAAATATTGAAATAATGCTCCATAGTTTAAAACCTAAACATGCATATTTGTTTATAAGAGTATATTGGTGTCCATTTCTGCACTGGATTTAACTAATCATCAAAACACGTTGGCTTTAACTTGCATTAAGATGGTAACACTGCATTTGAAAGATGATCTAGGTGCGAACAGTGCACTTCTTCGTTGTCACCAAAGGGTGGAAATGGAGCACGTTTTGTGTCTAGCTGACATCTTGTGATTCTACACACTACCAAATACACCAAACTCAACATCTGTCAAAGTAATTGTTTCTCAAAGTTTTAGAAGTAAAGGCCAAAGGACAATGGAGGGGGAGAGATCTCTAATACAATCAATTTTTTGCCTGGCAGAAGTTATTATTTATAAATATTGGTATTATTGCAGTAAACATCGCGGCAAGGTTATAAATTAATTTTGTTATAATTTCCAGCTCTAAAACTGAATATATGTATATAGAGGCAGTCATATATAGGATGCATGTAAATAAACATACCAAAACATGGTTGACAAGTATCACAGATTATCCCAAAGATTTTAATGACTTTCACTGTGGACTGCATGTATTGCATTCCGAGTCCGAGGAACACGTCCCCTATTCTCACAGATCTGGTATCATAAGCACATAATTTGATAGCAATTATTTCTCTAGATAGATGCTAAAGGGATGAATTAGCAAGAGTTTCTTATAAACCGTAGTATGTAAATATGGCGGATTCACATAAAGGTGCTTCACCAACCACAATGCATAAGGATAAGGCAATTCTTATCTATTCCTTCTATATCTATGGTTGTTGCCTGCAGGAACTGCACTCTGCATGGTGGAACGGAGACTGTGTACCAGATCAACCTTGACATCATATACAACATCAGCAGCCACTATAAACAAGCGCTCTAGCCTTATACACAGTGGCTTATGAGCTCAAACGGTGCCCATCTGGAACTGGCGCAAGCTTCAGAAAACTGCTGCCTACTGCCAGAGCGCGAGGTGCTTAACATGCTGTTCAAAAGAGAGAACTTGTACATGAGTGTAGGAACAATATTTAATCAATAATCACAATATGAAGGCATTTCTTTTTAATTGTGGTGCCACAGCACAACAGGACTAACCCAGGAGCCGCCCCTGATAAAAGTGTTATCAAACTGGTGCGATAATTTCAAGGTTGTAGTTCATATGCACTATGTGCACTGTTAGGCCATGCTATCTAAAGGTAATATTGTATTACTATGTTGTCAAGAAACACATTTTCAGAGTTAAGGGTTGTAAGACGAAATTTGAGGGATTTATTTAAGAAATGAAGACAATATTTACCATACAATGAGGACACTACAGTCGATGCTTACCTTTTGTTCCCAGATTTTAACAAAGATATTCACGTATTGTAATTTAAATGCTTATTTTATTAAGAACAGACTGAAAGAGCTGATGAATTGTGAAAGAATGCTGCTACCTGTAATTTAAATTTTAGTTACAATTTATGTCCCATATCTTACGCTATAAATAAACTTAAGAAGTATATTATATCACATTGAAACGAGCAGCGGGTGTCCAGCTCTATAAGAACCACTATAAGTGATTTTTTCCCAACATTTGAATGTTGTCTACACTGCTAAAATATCACATCAGACTTCATAATTACTCAATTTTTGTCAGCACATGGTAAATGTGGTTTTAATTTTGAAAGATTTAAAATAAAAGACAGAACGGATATCAATGTATATGCACTGAACAGCAAACTGTTGAACATCTTTTATTTTACTGGTCAGTCCTAGAGCATAAAAGAAGAATCTTTGATACAAATTTAAATTATTGTAATATTAGATTTAACAAATCACTTTATAAAATATTTAGAAAAAATTCTGTCATAGGGAACTGCAAAAGTTTTTATGTTCTATTTATAAAACGTGATAGTATTCTTGTTATATTAATCATTATTTATCTTGTTGTCCATTACTAGTATGACCTGCGTATAGCTATGGCTAATTTATTTATTATTATTGCACATTCATTTATATAAAACTATAACCCTAATATACCTTTGGCTAGGGTAGGGTTCTATGTACTTTTATATTCAATAAAGAAATAAATATTAAGAATATAATCCAAATGTCCCTGCTTTATGATACTTGAATACATTAAACAGACACTAATGCATATTAATTAGATCAGTGGAACTGATGGCATTTATTAATAAACCTTTTTGGGCCAAATTTGAACGCTTCTACAGGAGGGGTGGTTCACTAATTGCTCTTCTGTGGTCTCCATAATAACAGCACGCATACTCAACTTGACTGAACAATGCACTCACATTATGTGCAATTAGTGCATGTTGTTCGCAAACCATACACTATTTTACGTATGCTAAATGCTTTAAACGCTTTGAATAACAAATTCTCTGGAAACAATAGCATACCGACTGTGTATTTGCTGCTTTCTGTTACACGGCATCTGTGAAAAATTAACTATTAACTGCCAAACACAACAACATCTATTAGAAAGGTCGACAGGCAACTGTATGAATCAACAGAACGGAAATGTTTCACAAAGACTTGGTACAATATCCTGGATCTGCAGCATTTCGTTACAGGAATACGGAAAACAGCTGAATGTAGCCTAATAACTTCAGCCGGGATTTGTGTTGTGGGTCTCCCGGCTTCCGTCCGTCAGGGAGCAGTAAAAATGTATTTTTTTTCTTCCTACATGTTTGTAACGTGACAAAAGTGGTTAAACATATTTGTATAAGCTGAGTGTGTTATTCACATATTAATAAGATTGTTTGGTGTAATGTGAGAAGCTTCTCGGGAGTACTACACATCTCCAAATGTGGTTGTTATTCCCTGCAGTAATGGTATCCCACTGTACACCATCCACACCTAATAACTGCCACTTTTACACATTTATCACATGGTCCTTCAAGTATGGTTGGCTGCTGGCTGAACTATCAGAAAATATCAAATCCATTTCCAAAAACACAACGTATTGACTTGAAAGGACTATGAGATAAATGTGAAAAAGTGGCAGTTATTAGGTGTGGTAGATGTACAGTGGAAATATGTTTGACACACTTTTTTGTGGGATACCATTACTGCAGGGAATAATAACCACATTTGGAGATGTGTAGTACTCCCAAGAAGCTTCTCACATGAAACCAAACGTCAGCCCCTCCCTCCGGAAATACTAAAAAACGAATACTCACATAGAGTTAAACTAATAGCAGGCACACCAGACTCCAACCTCCAGCTGTTTTGCCCACACACCCACAAACGACTGACATCACTAGACCCTGACCACACGGCAGAGAGGGTCTGACGTCACAAGGCAAAGCTTAGTTAAGGAAGAGCTTCCAATCGTACCGAAGCCGAGAAGCAAAGGGATTCGTAAAACAGATACTCCGGTAGAGTGTTGATAGGCAACAAACATAGCGTTGCAAATTAATGCCTGGTTTGCTCGTAAACCAACTCGAGTCATACCATTCTATTGGAGCTGTTGCTTAAATATACTATACATTCACAAGACCTTCTCTACACACCATTGTTAAAAAGACTCATTCCTATATCTACCTCGAGACAATTTTATTACGTACTTTTTGTAGATACAATACGAAACTAAGAATAAACTGGCTTCAGGGGTAATCAGATATTTTAAGAAGCGATCGCTATGTGATGTTATGAAATTCCTTTCTCTTTGCTTGACTAGGAGAGATAAAGTGTGCCATGTATACCATTCACTATTTGCTGTGCACCATACCACTCTAAAAATACCTTATTTTTCTACTTCATGTTAATCGAGACAAGAATTAGTGGAAATTGACTTATTATTTAGTTCCTTGTAATTATAAGAGAGACAAGGGAATACACAATGTTAAAGCGGTAGTTAAATATATTAATTGTTGGTTGATAAGCAACTGGAATTAGGCTCTCTTTTGCATGGCCAGGGGTAAAACAAAAGAAACAGGAATGAGAAATTTCTGTTTGAGAAAAGTTTAAGTATTTTAAAAGTGAAAACAATAACAAGGAACATCTCGTAAATGGGTACCCAACAAAAATGTACGAGATATGAATTATGTATTCTAACAAGATCTACACATTTAGAATAATAAGCATTTGTCCACCTCTTACGGTTTACCAATTATGTAAAAGTCACCCAGAGACTATTTACAGTAAACTCATGATATTCAGTTTGTCATGTAAATATGTATAATACACAGCACTTCATCAAAATCGATAGAATCATTCCTCAGAAAATAAAAGTGTCTGATAATTTTACATATAGAAAATAGTCTGGAGTTTTCTTCAAAATCTTCATGTCGCATTCTTGGAAGATGCTGGACTTAAAAACAAAAATGCCATTGAATACCAAACTTGATATTTAAGTTATTCTGTCAATAGACACACACGCACACACACGCCACACACATTGATCTTTTTTAAAAATGCCCTTTTTGGATATAGGGGACTCAAAAACGTGTATTTCCAGTGAAATCCTGGTATCGAATGTTTGGGTGGAATGTAATAGCTTCTCTACCCTCATACCATGTACTATGTAGAGGAAGTAAAAGTGAATAACTTATTTCCCTTTAAGAAAAGTAAAGCATTGGAAAATGTAAACTAATAACACAAACAAGAAGATATTCCCAGATGAATTAATATATATATCTATAGATATATATATATATATATATATATATATATATATTTTATTTTTCATGAAAATATCAAACATAAGGGTTCAGATAAACGTCCTTAGAGCCCGTTTTTAGAAAATCAAAACTGTCGAAAATGTGTCCAAGTAAAGAGTATTTTGTTGCATGGTGCGTGGGTGTTTATTCTTGGGAGATACTGAACTTTACAAATGTTTGCTTTTAACACACCCAAACACACACACACGCACGCACGCACACATACACACACGGACCCATTTCGACTTTTTTTTTTTAAATTCTGGGAACCTAAAACATAATTTCCGATGAAACCTCGACACTAAGTTTCTGAGCGGAATATATACTTAGTAGACAAAACAAAAGTTGATTTTGAACATTCGTTTTACGTCTTAGAAATTGAGCGCGGAACTGACAGATGAATGTTACGGATTAAGCAAAGAAGTCAGTGTATGAAGCAACCAAACTGAAATAAAGCTGCAATTTTACATTTCATAAGCATTTCATTGCTTTTATTGACAGCTAAAGTTAAATATTTATAGATATAAAATGAAAATGCAGCGGAATGAAACGTTAATTAAAGTTATAGAGCTTTAATAATAAACGTGGTTTTACGGAAGTCATTATTAGAGACTATGGAAAAAGTTCATAGAGATTGAAGTAATTATTAATGACACAGCGCATGCGCGATGTGTGTACGAAGCTGCTTCTGAGGCAGAAAGATATGACCAAAATGTGTCGTAATGGCAAACAAAATACAGATATCAATTTTAAACTATTTAACCGTTTTTTGGATATTTTGTACCATTAAATTTGTATATCCGGTAGCCAAGTTGTTAACCCGTAATTGCATGATTTATTTTGCTACATATGCCACTCGTGCTCTAATTCGCAAACCGACTTTTATTTCCCTTTCACCGGCACCACAACCGAAGCGATTTCAATAGCTGTAATCGTTAGTACGATACGTAAAGGACTGGTCATCCACTCAAAGCGAGTTCGAGTCCCAGCGACTGCAATCAAATGTGCATGTGGCAAAGGATGGGGAGAGCCGCAGTAAAACAACCGGTGTGATGGCACACTGACAGGGTTACATTTTACTGTAATTTCAAGAGTGTTGCCTTTTGTGTACAGTTTTATTGCAAAAATATTTATAATTTTTCAATATAAAACAGCTATAACCAGCCCAAATTTATTGCTGAAGGTTAGTGTAATATGAAATTGGAAAAAAAGTCCACTAAAGGTATTAAAAGCTTTGTTTAACAATCTTTCTTGCATATGTGCAACATCTTGCAATTATGGGTTAAGGGTTGTCGCGATTGAGTTCCAATTGACTGGGGCAGAGCAACGCACGTGCACCACTATCCCCTTTGTACCTGGAGGGGATAAGCAGTGGGGCTCCTGGAGCACCCACATCTGAAGACAATGGTGAAAGGGTGGATGGGTTACTAATTTTTCAGATAGAAAACATCCGCTATCGCTAGGGCTCTACGCACAAGTCCCGAGGCTCTAAAGTTGGGTGCTGGAAGAGTGGTCCTACAATGAGGCAATTAAGAAACATTTACATAACGTATATCACCTCCCAGCTGCAACGCGCCGAACACCGTCCCTGGTTCTTCAACCCTAGTACAGATGACAAGGAAATGACGGGAACAGGAAAGATAGGAATGAAAGTCGTAGTAGAAAATGAGCCAGCCCAGTATTTACCTGCCTACCCGGGGAAACCAGAAAATCCCATGGGATAATGTTATCGCCCGCCTGGATAATCCCGTTTGGTGTTCCTATAGATCTTTAAATTCCTTATGGTATTTAAAAACAATCTATAGATACCAATATTACAATTGTTGCGTCAGTTGTGGATTTTAAACAACCCAACAAGCATTGTTCTACAGCCAGGATAACTACATCACATCTAATAAAACTGTTCTACAAACAAACTTCTTTCTATAGATTATTCTTCTTTGTACACCATGCCCATCGAGATAAACATTAGCATATTCTACTTATCACCTGTAGTTCCCTCTAAGCAGAAGGGAACTGAAGGAATGCGCTATGCTAAAGAGATAGTCAGATGTTTAAAAACTATCGTTATGCGATTGTTATTGAAATTCACTTCATTGCTTAGCCAGAAGTTTAACAAAAGAAAACGGACACTTCCTGTCTGAGAAAAGTATAGATAATTATTTTGAAACTAAAATCAATAACAAGGAATACCTTGGAAACGGTCAACTCTGCAACAAAATTTGCATATGACATAAATTGTATGTTTTAACGAGATCCATATTTTTTGTGCAGTGAGATTTTGCCCATTTCCTAAGAAATTCTGCAAAAAATCAATCAGAATAAAGTGCTACTCAGAGGCTACTTCCGAGAGAATTAAAAAAAAATACAGTTTATTTGTGTTATAAATAACTTTAATATTCGATATTTTGATCAAAATCGTTACGGCTATTTTGATAAAAACGAAATTCTCAAAATTGTGTCCATGTAAACGGTAGTTTGGCTGGTGGATTTTTTTTTTGAAAATATTCATGTTGCATCCTTGGAAGATAGTAATCTGAAATACCAAAATTGGTATTAACGTTGTTTTTGTTTTTGTGCTTTGCAGTCCACAGACACACACACACAAACACACACACGGCCTTTTTTCTAAAAATGCTTTGTTCTGGTTCCGGAGGTCTTCAAACATATTTCCGTGAAATCTCGGTATCAAATTTTTGGGTACAATACAATATCATCTATCTCTATGTACACCATGTACATAGTACGTGCAGATAAAGTAAAACATACTTAAAATATCACCAGAACATTTTATACACACACACACACACACGTATATATAGTTATTACTCATGTTTAGATTTAAAACATGTATTATTTTTTATCTTCTCATTCAAACTTAAACAAGCGCTTTTCGGATATTGTTACTTTGATTAACTTTGGAATTATACGCCATAAAAATGCGATTGTTCATATAGTGCAACGGCCAATCCGCAGCACTATCGGTAACCGAGCGTGTGTTTTACACCACGACGAGCCCAATTTCACGTGTCAAGAGGAATTTATCCATCTACTTGAGCAAAAACGCGCAGTTGCCAGATTTCTCTGCATTTCAAACCATTGTTCCACAAATATATGACAGAGAAATAGACTTGTTACCTTTTACGATGTAGTCATCGAGACCAATCTCTGGTTGACATGCCCCTTCTGATTCAAATACATTATAAATGTTTCTTAGCATAAACTAGCTCCTTTGTGTTTATTTTACTTACATTTAATGTACAAGAAGGTAACAGACCATTTGGCATAACTAAATAATAACTTAAGTTATCAACACAACAGTTTATTTACAAAGTTACAGTATCTTACTATGTTTCTCAACGCAATCTACATTCTGTCAACATATTTATTGTCACGTGGTATTGGTTTTTGAATGCCGATGTTATACTTTCCTATCGCCAAAGATCTTATTCGTTTTTCCTGAATGCACAAAATGTTCGGCCAATGGAATTTTATAGACAAATAGCGCAAGTGTACAGTGATAAAGCAATGAACGAGTCTTCAGTGAGGAAATGACGCACAATTTACGAGTAATCAAGCAGTCGTTGGCACGACAAAGCCCGGAGTGGAAGTTCATCAATGGTTATTGAGGAGTTGAATGCAAATGCTGATAAAAGATTTAAGAAACACCGGTGTTTCAGTTTGGAAACCGTACATGACTTTCTGGATGGAAAATATTTCCCAGCCATGAAGCGCTCAGCGTGGAAGAGTGTCACAAACGGGTACCACATGACAATAGATACTTTGAGAGCAGCAATGACGATTGCGTTGAGAAACAGTTTAAGGTACTGTAACTTTGCAAATAAAGTTTTGTGTTAAATTTCGTTATTGTTAGTTATGCCAAGCCTCTGCTACATTCTGGATGGCCCTCGCACATAGCCTACTGCTTATCCTTTAATGGATTTTCGCTTCTAAAGAGTTAAACCTTCAGCTTTCCTTCAATGTTTGCCTGAATCCTTTAGTTCTTATTTCTTTTTGGCTTTCGAAAACCGCACTACTGATTCTAACTAGAAACATGCTTTTATCCTTGATGTTAAACGCAAGCAAGTAAAATCCGATTAAATTGATGGTATCAATACATAAGCTTTAAAGAGGAGTTGTTCATCGCCTCCAGCCTTAGGACGCTATAACCGCAACCTCAATCCCACTAATTCCGTCTCTAATTACTTTATCGGATACTGATAGTTGGAAAACGGCCTTGTTGTTCTCAGCAGCATCGTGTTTTCCAATCAATGTCATCATTATCGCCTTTTGGGCTTGCAGCACTAAACTCCCGTTATTATAAACGCTGTGCTCTAAGCCACAACTTAACCACTTGTACATTTTACTTCATGTCATTCACTGACGCATGTGTGCGCTCTAAATTATCAATTAAAAGCGACAGGACTGCATTATTAGAGACACTCCACTGACAGAGACAATATTAGATACACGACAAAAGAAGAAATAATTGTAAAAATGTTCATGTGTTCCATTCACATGACTTTCTCTACATCATTGTAGAAAATTAATGTTATTAAGCTTATTCTTCTTATCTTGTCTACTTCAAGATAAACATTAGCAGAAACGGTCGTAGTACTTAGTTCCCTATAAGTAGAAGGGAAATAAAAGAATACACTACGCTAAACCAACAGTCACATGTTTTAAGATGTGCTTACTATGGGATTGCTATGGCCAGAAGTTGAAAAATTTCCGCATGAGAAATGTTTAAGTATTTTAAAACTTAAACTAACAAGGAATATCTCGAAAACTGTTACCTCCACAACCAAAATGTAAATGGCATATATGGTGTGTTTTGAAGAGGTCTACATTTTTGTGAAGTAAGTTTTGTCTTTCTCTTACGGTTCAGCGGTTATGCAAAATTCACACAGAATGAAGAGTTGCTCAGATATTATTTCCAAAAATTCAAGATATACATTTTATTTGCGATTCAAAGGTCTTGAATATACGGACGGTATTTTAACGAAAATCGTTACAACCCTTTTTGAGAAAAACAATTTCATGTAAAGGGCAGTTTATAGGGGAGGGGATTTTCTTGAAAATCTGTGTGTCGCAACCCTGAGAGATACCAAACTTAAACACAAAGTCACATGCGAAAAGTCCTTCAATTACCAAACTTGATATTTAAGTTCAGCATTTTCCAAGGATGCGATACGAACATTTTCAAGAAAACAACCCCACCCCCAAACAACCCTTATATTGAAAAAAATTCTAAAATTTTGGTTTTCTCAAAAATGACCTATTTTCAAGATATTTTTATGGCAGTTAATATGTATTCAATTTTCTGGAAATGTCCTCTAAAAACTCTTCATTTTGAATGATTTTTTCTGAATTTTGCATGACTGGTAAACGTATGAGATAGATAAACTTACTATACAAAAAATATAAATATTCTTAAAAAACACAATTTATGTTCATGTACATTTTTTTCGTGAAGTTGACCGCTTGCAAGATGTAATACTTTTCTCATACGGGAAGTTTTCAACTTGTGGCAACGCAAAGAAACGAAGTACCATCCCATAGCAACCATATATTAAAGACTTGATCGTTGCTTTAGCCTTGTGTATTGGATTATTTCCCTGTTACTTATAAGGAACTAAGTAATACGACCGTTTCTGTTAATGTTTATCTCGATTAGCATTAAGCAGATAGAAGAATACGGTTATTAACAATAATTTGTTACCGAGATCTAGAGAAAGTCATGTGAATGGGACACATCAGATTTTTAAAAAAGGATCCGTGTCTGTGAACACGATGACTCAAGTCGGTATAATAGGTAATTAAGTTTAGTATCTTCCAAGTATGCGACACGAACATTTTCAAGAAAATTCCCGCACCCCAAACTACCATTTACATGACATTTTTTTCGAAAAATGTTATTTTCTCAAAAATGCTTAAACGATTTCAATTAAAATAGTTTAATACTACTCTGACAAAAGAAATGTATATCTTGAATTTTCTGGGAATGGCCTCTGAAGACCTGCTCATTCTCGATGATCTTTATAGAACTAGCAAACTGTAACAGATACACAAAAACCTATTACACACAAAATACACAATTAAAATACACAGTTTATGTCATAGTTTTTTTTTTTTTTTTTTTTTTTTTTTTTTTTTTTTTTTTGTAGAGTTAACCGTTTTCTGAGATATTGCGGATTATTGATTTTTCTCGTTTCACATAGCGACCGGTTTTTAAAGGACGAGACTATTGTTTTGTATTTACAAGGAAGCTAGTAATAAGACTAATTCTGCTTATATTTACCTTCATTAGCATGGTTTAGATAACAGATTAAAGCTTTGAATAAAAGATTTGATTGCCGAACAACTAGACGACAGCATGTGAATGGAACACATTAGCTTTTTGTCCTTCTACTTAAAAGGAACCAAGTAATAAAGACAATTTCTGCTAATGTTTATCTCTATTATCATGAAGTAGATAGAAGCATAAGCTTTTTAAGGACATGTATGATTGAAAGTATGGAATTCCAAACTAATAATACTAGCTTTTCGAAATGTATACCACCAAAGTAATATAATACAAGTTACAGTACAGGTTTCATTCATGTTGCTTTAATGGTTTTGAAGTGTTGGTAAAATTTGTTCATTTTTGTCACGTGATTCAAAAAGCCCCTTGCGGCCAAAAATTAAAACTTTGGTCTAGTATTTTAATCCTAGGTTCAAAATAGATTTACTTTTTGAAATTACCCCGGGTTTCTCTGCGTCTTCTTTGGTTAAGTTTCTTAAAGTTATGAATCTGCTTTTTTGAAATAAAAATATAATTTATATGTTTGAAAATTTAAAACATGTGCTTAAATACATCTGACAACAAAACATAGGGAATTCTTATTTACTGATTTTATTCATGTAACCGAAGGAGCATTTTAAGGAAGAAAACGGCTGAAAATATTAATAGTGAGAAAACAAGGAGAGACTTAATGCACGGCTCATTGTGAAATCCACTATGTTGTTATGCTGAACACTCGCTTTCCTTTTCCTCTGCTCAGCTGCTGACTTTTCTGTCTTTTTCTTCTTACATTGCTGATTTTCTTCTGCACGACTTCCATTTGTATTTTGCCTGGTGCGAAAGGATTCTCGCCGTATTGAAGTTATTCTTACAGAGTTCAACTCTAGTGCTTTGACTTATGCATTTAAAATGCCGTGAGATGCCCAATTATATATTTTTTTTTTGTATTAGGAAATATTTACATTATCTTATGAAATTAAAATTAAGAACGTCGATTTTTTTTGTGATTGTTCACGAAATATATGTCAGACATACCCTTAACAATGTAGATTATTTGTGAATGAAACAAATTTGCAATACGTCTGTGTTGTGAGTGAGCAAGCTGATTGCTTACCTTGTTGTCGAGACAAAGCCAGGCAGCAGAGTAAGACAGCTCAATCTCCCTCCACACTGGCCCCTAACTGCTCAGACAAAGGGTCTATAGATTTTGCATATGTAAAGCGCCAAGATGGGCACTCCATTGAATTTCGCGTCATATGCAAGAGACAGCTTTTACTCTCGACCGCAGGATTCAGAACGCCAGTTTTCAAACGGTAGAAAGCTTTACGTAAGTACGGTTCTGATTCCCAAACATACATGAGAGCCATCCAGAAAGTGACAGACAATTTGGCATAACGAAGCCATACCTTACTCTATTTCTCAACGCAATCCCCATCCTGTCTCATGGTACCAGTATTTCAATGCCGATGTAATATTTTTCTACCGTCAAAAAACTTAGTCGCTTTTTCTAATGCATAAAATGTTCGGCCAATCGAGTTTTATAGGCAAATAACGCAATTGTATGGTGATAATGCAATGAGTGAAAAAATGGTGCATCATTTACGAGAAGTCAACGATGAACAAGTGCGTACGATAAAGACCGGAGTGGAAGTTTATCAATCGTTATGGAGGAGCTGAAAGTAAATGTTGATAAAAGAATTCAGAAAAACCGGCATTTCACTTTGGACACCGTACATGACTTTTTGGATGGAAAAGATTTCCCGACCGAGGAAGACCTCAAAGTGGCAGTGACATCTTGGCTCATATCTTTAGCGGTGGAAGAGTATAACATCTTGGCTCATATCTTTAGCGGTGGAAGAGCATAACATCTTGGCTCATATCTTTAGTGGTGGAAGATTATACAACAGCTGCATTGAAAAACCGGTACCACGTGGCAATAAATACCTTGATATCAATGACGATTACGTTGAAGATTAGAGTAAGGTATCTAACTTTGTAAATAGAGTTTTGTTACTAGCTATCGTTATTGTCTGGTTATGCTAAATCGTCTGTCACTTTCTGGATAGCCCTGATAATATTTCTTGCAAATAACGGGAAGGAATTCCTAACTTTATTAACATAAATCAGCAGTGAGATTCCAACCCGCGACCTGTTGAATGTGAGACAGATACGCTACCCCTACACTACCCAGGCACACGTAAGGCATTTTGTTGGCATTTATAGCCGTTTTTACACTTAATAGTTGTATGCCATTCATCAAAATTCTAGGTTGTGTTGTTACTTTAATAATGAAGAAGTATTGTCTAGAAACAAAATACGGACTGAGGGACCTTTGCGCCGAAATTTATGCAGTTATTGCACCTATAACTCACAAGCGGCATCCCCGTAAGGGAGGGAGAGGTGAGAGGGAGCATCTGGTGGCCGGAACCAGGAGCGGCGGCACAGCAACGACAGAATTTCCAGATAGTAACACCGTGACAGAAGAATAGGCAGACTGGGTAGCCCGCCCCAACAGCGGCGGTCCTTATCCTACCGAAGTTAGGGCATGGAGTCAGTCACAATGAGGATCTCTTATTCCTGCTGTGGTGTAATGCTTACCGTGCTAACTTCATATACCCAGGGTCTCGGATTCAAACCCGGCGGAGGACAATGGATTTTTTCGGGCGTAAAAATCCTTAGCTTGGCTTCCTTCGGAAGGGAAGTAAAGCCGTTAGTCCCGTGTCGTAGTTTTACGGCACTTAAAAGAAAATTAAGCCTGATAATGGGGCTTCTGTGCAAAATTAAGCGGTCTTTCACGCCCATTGCAAAACGGGACGCTGAGAATCAGAGCAAATAAACAGCGTCCATAAATAAAACGGTAAGTTTGCAAATGTTTTTATTGGCTAGAAGAAATGTATTAAAATACGCTATTTCTAAGTTTATTACACTGTTTTGATGAATACTTGTGTTGCTTCTCTGCAAATGAATATGCATTCTCAGTCTAGTATTATGGAAATGAAATGAAATGACGTTTTATTTATGGACGTTCTTTTAACCAAAGTGGTTCTTAGCGTTCCATTCTTTACTGGAGGTGAAAGATCGCTTAATTTTGCTTAGGGGCCTATCAGGCTCTTTTACGTGCCGTTAATCTACGACACGTGACCCACGGCTTTACTTCCCTTCCAAAGGAAGCCATGCTAAGGATTTTTACGCCCGAAAATATCCATCGTCCTCCGCAGGGTTTGAACCCGGGGCCTTGGGTATATGAAGTTATGGTATTATGGTTATGAATGGTTTCATTGAAGGTATAATGGCCATTTCCGTTCATTAAATTTCATTTCGTAAATTTTAAAACTTCAAAAATGAAAATACAGGTAAAAGTAAGACGTAAGATGTTTTACTGATGGTTGGTTTAGCTGCTCACATTATTCTAAGCATTACTGTGAATAGCGAGTCACCTGAGTGGCTGGAAGCGCTCTTGAGAATGAAACAAAGCACTGTCGCCATGCAACACAATTGTTTCGGTATGAAGCTTGAACCTTACTTACGTCACACATTATTGGTTCGCTACTCTTTAGTTGCAGGCATGAATAGCTGCCGAGATTGACCGGAAGTAAGCATGACGACCACAGGAGAGGAAATGTTCAAGTGTAAACAATGGAACCCAAATGGCTTCCTATCTATACTCCGGAAACTACCTCTGACGTAATCAAATGTTGAATCCCTTAACAAATGTTCTACTGTTCTCGCCGTTCAGTGTTTCAACCAGAGATACGCAATTGTGCTGAAACAAAATCAGATGAATAGCTAGCGAAACTGTTGCTCTGTATTTTAACCAGAGTACTATTTGTAGTGCCCTCAGGCACTGAGTGTCATCCATTTTTCAGCAAACACTACTTAAAGTAAAACAGCTATGAAATTTGTCTAAGATTTGTGAAAAGGTATAATTTTTGCATAATATAACGACAGCTCCAACCTTTATCTAGAGAAAAGTTGTATTTAATAGAATAAACCTATATGGATACGAAGAATAATATTCCTAAAATCAAATTTGTCTTGACGTATGTTTGCAACGAAATCACTGCAAGCTAATGTCCATATCATAAATCATGCCCTCGTTGCTTACAGAATCCGTTGAACTGGTTCCACTCACTCTGTTGTTTTTAGTATTCTGCGGCTTTGAGTTTTCAATTAATATTTCTATTTCAGCGATAGACCTTTCCCCAAAACATATTGGAACTTCCGCCATTATGTACGGGAATATCACTAAACACTGATAATATTATTATGAAACTAACAATACTTCAAAGAAAAAACAAATGCACGTGGGTGTGATAAAAAAAAAAAAACTATTAAAATGTGTAGATAATGAGTTGCGATTGGTTGGAAGTTTACGTGACAATGTACTGGATTGGCCACTCCCTACGATCACATGTCATGAACGAAATATCCGCAATAAATTAATACAAAACTAAACTTTAAGAGAATATACAGCTTTTCTCCATTTGCCATATTTTAAGTACCAAATAATGAAGCTATTATAAGGCCAGCCGCTTGCTTATCAAAGGAAAACGAACAACATTAACCAAGATTTTTCGCAAAAATCTTTTCCATCATATTTCTATACTCAAAACGTTCCATACGATGCAAGTGTTTAGTAAATTCGTTTCAAAGTTTTATATTGCCTCTTAAAATCACATTAAAGTAAATGACCACACACTTTTTTACTTTCTCTAGCCCGTATAAGCAACATACATAATGGAAGGAGAAGGTATTGTATTCCATCCAAAATGCGATATCGAGATTTCAGCGGAAATACACGTTTTGAGACCCCCAAAACAGGAGTTTTACTTTCTTTATGCGCACTATGTAAATAGTGGATAGAGGAGGCATGGTATCCCACGCAAAAATTCAGTACCAAGATTTCACCGAAAATACAGGTTTTGAGACCCCCAAAAGCAACATTTTTAGTTTATTTACCCGTACTATGTGAATAGTGGATAGAGCAGACATTGTATTGCATCCAAAAATTCGGTAACGAGATTTCACTGGAAATACACGCTTTGAGACCGCTGAATTCAAAAACAAAAGAATTTTTAGAAAAGTGCCCGTGTCTGTGTGTGTGCTTCTATGTGTGCGATTGTGTCTGCGGGCAGCGTAGCTCAAAAACGAAAATTCCGTTAAATAGCAACCTTGGTATTTAAGTTTAGTATCTTCCAAGGATACCACACGAAGATTTTTCAACAAAATCCCCCTACCCCCATCTAAACTTTACGTAGAAAAACTTTTGAAAGTTTTGATTTTCTCTAAACTGAATAACAGTTTTGATTTAAATGCCGTACATTGAAAATAATTACATGACATATAAACAGCATATCTTAAATTTTTCGGGAATAGCCTATGGAGACATCTTTATCCTGAATGAATAACTGTAAACCGCAAGAGATAGACATAACGCTACTGCACAAATCATGTAGATCTCATTAAAGCAGTTAATTTATGTGATACACATCTTTTTCGTAGAGTTGACCGTTACTGAGATATTCCTCGTTATTTGTTTCAGTTTTAAAATACTTAAACTGTTCTCATATTGGAACTTGGTCATGCAAAGAAACTAATTTCAATCCTATAACAACCAACTTTTAAAATAAATTTCCTTTCGTTTTGGCTTAGCGTATTCCTTTATTTACTTTTACTTACAAGGAAACAAGTAATAAGAGTATCCCTGCTAATTTTTATCCCGATTAGAAATAAACAAATAGAAGAATAAGCTTTTTAATTATAATTAGTTACAAAAATGTAGAGAAAGGCATATGAATGGAAGACATCCGATTTTTAGAAAAAGGTCCGTGTGTGACTTTAGACAGCATACCTCAAAAACGAAAAGACCGTTAAAACCAAACTTGGTATTTATATTTAGTAAACTTCCTAGAATGGGACTCGAAAATTTTGGGGAAAATCCCACTACCCCAAACTAACCTTTACATGGTAAGCTTTGGAAAATTGTGATTTTCTCAAAAATGGCTCTAAAATTATGTTTAAAATACTATACATTAAATATATTTACATGGCAATTAAAATTTATATTTTGAATGTTCTGGGAATTACCTCTGAAGAGTTCTTCATTCCGAATGAAATGTGCTGAATGTTCGTTAAAACATATGTCGTTTATGTCATATACGCCTTGTATTCCTTGATATTGGTTTGAATTTTAAACTTCCTACCTTTATTCGAACGGAACCGTGCAAAACGAATCGAATCTGATCAGCTTTTAAAAGCTTTGAATAACCATTAGTTTAATGTATTCACTAATTTCCCTTCTACCTACTAGGAAGCAAGTAATAAGGTCAATTCTACTAATGGTTATCTCGATTAACTCGATGTAGCTTGTAAGAATAGTCTTATATGGCACCGCTAGAGAAAGTTATGAAAATGAACAAAGCAGATTTTTTCGAAATAAATCTACGATTGTGAGAAATACATTATGAAATATTGAAAATCCAGAATTATCTGGAGTACAAAAAGATAATTGCTAAACAATAATTATATAAAATATGGTATAATAATAATTATAATAATAATAATTTAATAACACTAACAACAATAATATTATAAGATAATAATATAAGGTAATAATATTATAGTAATAATATAAAATGCTAAAATAGTAATAATAATAATAATAATAATGATAATAAATAATAATAAATAATTCCGTGCTCCTGTAGCCCTTAAGATTCTGGGGCTACAAACCTGACTGCCGGCCTCAGGCCCACACATCCAAGAGATTTAAGAAGGCAGTGTGATCTGTATCACACATCCCCAAACCGGAATGTTGGCTATTATATCCGGTGTCGCTGCCTACCGTAGCTCCTCACTTTCCTCGCGATGCTGCACTATCACCGGTGCTATACCCGGACTTAGTATCCGCACTCCGAAGTGTTGGATCGAACCCGGGCACTTTCCGTCGCCGAAAACCAAAAACTTCACGTTCTTGCCCATTGCGCCAAAGTGAAGGGTATTAGTAAACTCATTTACTGTATTACAGCACAATATGAATACAGATATTTGTATTTTTGATCTAAAAATGTTTTAAATTCCTCGCGCGGAATACTTTTATTTTAGCAACACATTTAGGAAATAAAAGCTATTTAAATAACCGTGCCACTGTAGTTTCGAAAACGACAAAAATATTTCAACACGCTATTCTTTGCAGCTTCTGTTATATGTAACAAATATCTTTAATAATCACGGTAGCACTTTGACGCTCGTTCTCAGTTGTCGACTGCGCTCTCCAATCCAACAGCACGCCGCGAATTCACTGTCCAAACTAAACGCTCTTTCATACCTGCTTATCACGTAGGAAGAAGGTTGCAGAAGTAGGGTTCATTATTGCATATCTACATTACACGCAAGTGTGACTTGCAGATCTCTGTCATGCTCCCGCTCGCCCACAACCGACAATGAATAGGGCTATGAAAAGGAGGCCGATGGCGCACGTGCAATAATCACATCTTTCTCCCCTTAGGTCCCTTTTCATCGTAATGGGTAAACATATTAAACTGTAATGGCGCAGATGTCTACGTGCAAGACAGCTCTAAAGCTGATAACTTGCAGCCAACAGTTCATGTAGCGTAGAGAATAACGGCCGTCCATAGTATCATTGTCACTCAGTGATGGCTGACAAGCCCTTCAGGTAAACATTACTCGTTGTTATAAGTGATCCTGATGAATATTTATAAACAGCGATATATGCGAGAAATTTAACACTGTTAATCAATTCTAATGTGTAATCTTTTCTTGTAAAACTTGCTCTTATGGTAGAGAAGCTAAGTGGAGTGGTTCAGGCGTTTTCGTCACTCAACCCTCGGAAGGTACTAAGTTTAAATGCCAAATTTGGCGTTTAAAGGCCTTATCGTTTACGAGCTTTGTTGCCCACAGACTCACACACACACACGCGCGCGCGCGCGCGCTGAAAGGCATTTTTATAAAATATTTTAATAAGGGGACCTTAAAACATACATTTTCGTTGACATCTCTGTTTGGAGCTTTTTTTCTATACACTATGCACATAGTACGCGTAGAGAAAAAAATGGTCTATTTAGTACTTAATTTTGTTTGCAGGGACAATCCAAGTGGTGAGTAAGGAATTTCCGAAGTTTGTATGTTTCCAATCGAAGCTGGTTAAGGAACCGATACGTCGCTGCAGGAATACAAAGGTGGAGGACAAAACAAGAAAAATGTTGTGTGCTCGGTTTGGATAAAGCTTGTCTGCAGCAGAGGACTGTTCTGATAGCGATCGGTCTTCCCACCGTGAATTTGATGGCTGCCACCCTCGGCCGGCCGTCATATATCTTCCGCATTGCTCACATAAATCAGACATTGCCTGCCATACGCGCCGACCATTTCTATCCAGCTTTGTTAACGCTTTAAAGAATGAGGCAATAGCACCGTGCAACGGAAATAATATTTCATTTCTCGCTCCAGGGAACGCATTTCCTATATTAGACTATATATTTTTCCAGCCTCAAGTAATATATATTTATTATACAGGAATAATATTGTAGAAACAAATTATACATCCAAAATGGGACAAAAAAGGACATGTCTTTCTCATCATCTCTGTGATAAATTATTGTAAAAAAACCTTACCCTTCTATCTACATCATGCAAATTGAGATAAACGTTAGCAGAATAGTTTTATTACTAGCATCCTTGTAAGTGGAAGGGAAATAAGAAAAAGCACAGGCCAAAGCGATTGTCATTTCGTTTAAAAGCCGGTCGCTATGTGAAACAATTGAAATTCCAATCACTTTGCTGACCAAGAGTTAACAATCAAGAAACGAGAAGAAAAATTTCTTCCCATATGAGAAAGGTTTAAGCGGTTTAAAATTCAAGCCAATAATCCGGAATATCTCGAAAACGGTTAACTCTAAAAAAAAAAAAAAACCTATATGACGTAGATTGTGTTTTTTTTTGTTTTTGTTTTTTTAATGAGATCTACATTTTTTGTGTAGTAGGTTTTTGTATCTCTCTTACGGTTCTTCTTTGTTTGTTTGTTTGTTTGTTTGATAATGTTTAACGCCCGCTTTCACTACCATGACACTGGTGCTACATAAAATGAAGAGGGAGCACCGGTGGAATGCAATGGCGGGGGAAATTGGAGAAAACCCGCCCCTGCGTCGCTTTGCCCACCATAAACCTCACATACGGTCGCTTGGGATCGAACCCAGACCGTCTAGGTGAGAGCTGAGAGGTCTGAAGAAGTCTTCAGAGGTTATTCCCAAAAAATTCAAAGTATGCATTTCGCTTGTCATAAACATATCTTAAACATAAGGTATTTTAATCAAAATTGTTAAGACATCTTTGAGAAAATCAAAACTTTTGAAAATTTGTCCATGTAAAGGATAGTTTAGGATGAATGGATTCTCCTGAAAATCTTCGTGTCGTATCCTTGAAAGATGCTCAACCTAAATGCCAAGTTTGGTATTTAACCGACGTTTCGTTTTTGAGCTATGCTGCCAAAAGACGCAGATACACACGGACCTTTTTCTAAAAATGCTTCTTTTTTAGTCATGGGACCTCAAAACATATATTTTCTGTGAAATATCGCTATCGAATCTTTGAGTACAATACCACACCTTCTCTATACACTACGTACATAGTACCTGTAGAGAAAGTAAAAAGGAGTATATCACGTATGCGTATATTTTCTTCTCATCGTATTTTAATTTTTAATTTATCTAGTATGTATGTATGTATAGGCGGCGTCGTGCTTGAGAGGTTAGACCGATAGTCTCCCATATTTTGAGAAGAAAATAATATAACATCTGTTGGCGATATGCCAAGAAAATCATATTTTAGAAAGTAACAAAGATCGCGTTTGACTAACCTAGATACCGTTTTTACTACCATAGATTTCACATATATACACACACATGTGCAAACATTTGTATCCGCGTTTGAGGACGAGGTATTAATTCAATGTTTGCAGTTTTCTCGTTATTTTGTAAACTTATGTTCAGGAAGAAAATTTCAGTATGCTTTTTTGATGGCTATTATTCCCTCTCAGACGTTCGGTTGTTTACGTAACAGGTCACACAGCTGACCCTCCTCTGCACTTTGCCCTGTCCTGATATAGATGGGGTGCTACATATAAGCACAGCAGGGACATAGCTCAAGGCCGTTCAAAACACATTAGACCCTGCAATTTGTACTTCATTTATGACAATGCTATTAGTAAGCGGAAAAAATGAGGTACGCCTATATTGTATTATAGGCATTGTTCGCCAGTAAATTACAAATTAAATGCACTTATTCAATACCAACCTGTATGTACAGGATATTCCGTTTAACTTGAGACCGTAAAATATCTCCAAAACTAAGCGTTGTAGAAAGAAACGTCTTGGATAAAAGTTGCTTGATATAATGCGGGAAAAGAAATACTGTTTGTTGTGTTTTAATTGGTGGTTTGGATGGCAATTTTAGGGTCAAGGTAGGTTTTGAAATGGGAACCATCATTTTTATTTTGTTTCCTAATTCCTCAACAAAAATAAACAATTCTTTTTAAATCATTTTCTTGTACAGGGTCCTTTTACTGCTGTAGTCAACTAAACATTGATGTAACATACACCTCAATGCCACTTCCAACTCTGGGAATAAACTTGTTCTGTGTCCGTAAAAGCATGTCTCTTCCAATACTGACACAAGCATTTCATATGTTCACCTTCGCGTTGTCTGGAATCCAGAAGGTAGAAGAGCATCATTTTGAACATTTATTACACCAAGGTACGATGCTTATGAAATAATACTGTACAATACCCGTGCAGTGGTGATACTCTGTGCATCTGCCTTTCATCAATGTTTAATTGTCTACACCAGCAAAGAACCCTGTACAAGAAAATGGTTTAAACAAAATTTGTTTGTTTTTTGTTGAGGAATAAGGGAAAAAACAATATGTTGGCTTTCATTTTAAAAAATGTCACCATCTAAACATTCTCCAATTAAAACATAACAAATGGCATTTACTTTCCCCCATTATATCAAGCTTAGCTTGAATGCTAACGGGTCTACATTTAACTGCAGTTGCATGGATATTACTATTTTTATTTAAAAACAATACATTTTATTAGAATGTTTACAATATAATATTTTTATAATACAAAACACCTATAGCTGGCGTAATATTTTTGTTGAAGGTTAGTGTAATACGAAATTATAAAAAAGGCTGTGATTAATCATCTTTGTTGCAATATTTCGTAAACTTTTCTAGTCTCATGCTTGTGAGACCAATAGTACTGGAATTAAAATTGAGGGACTGCTTCTCCTAGTATACATGTCCACATTAATAAGCAATCAGAAAATACACCCGTATAATAAAATGATAGCATTTTGAAAGTAAACATAATTAACCCATATTTGATTCACAAAATTAATTATTATTGTTTTAAGTAAAGTTGGTGAAGTATCTAGCTTTTGTAAAAATAAAAAAACCTGGTGTTACATTGTCTGTCTTTCTCTATTTATTCTGCAAACAAACTATTCTTATTCTTCTTCTATCTACATCATGCTAAACATTAACATAATTGGCCTTGCTACTTGGTTTCTGTTAAGCAAAAAGAAAATGGGAATATACCAGGATGAAATGATAGTGAAATATTTTAAAAGCCGATCGTTATGTGAAAAATTGAAGCTCTGTGTGCTTTAAATTTCCAGAAAAACTAAAGAGAAATGAAACGAAAAGTCACCCCGTTTGAGAAGATGGCTAGTTTAAAATTGAAACCAATAACAAAGAATATCTTGGAAACGGTCAAATCTGCAACAAAAAATGTTGCTGGCATAAATTGTGTGTTTTAACGAGATCTAAATGCTTTATGCAGTGAATTTTTGTGTATCTCTTACTGTACACCAGCTATGAAGATTTGGCAAAGTTCATTCAGAATTAACAGTTCTTCAGAAGCTATTCCCAGAAAATTCAAAATATGTATTTATTTGTCGTGTAAATAAATATATTTAATATACGATATTTTAATCATTAGAAGCATGGTTGAGAAAATCAAAATGTTCGAAAATTTTTTTCCGTGTAAAGGATAGTTGTGGTGGGGGGATTTTCTTCCAACTCTTCGTGTACTAAGTTTCGTATTAAACGAGCTTTTCGTTTTTGTGCTATGCTCCCCGAAGACACATACCACACACAGACACACAAGCTTTTTTATTGGGTATCAAAACATTTATTTCCGTTGAATCAAATTTTTGGGTGCAATACAATACCTGTTCTATACACTACAAACATAGTACGTGTAGAGAAAGTAAAATGGTGAAGGTGTAGCAATTCCGAAGAATCATAATGATGGACATATCTTTAACTTATTTAATAATAAGAAGCAAAATGCTCGGAGACGGACTGGAACAAATACTGATCGAAAAAAGGGTTCGGGGTGGAAGAACACACGAGTGGAAAAGTAATATATGTGTCTCTGGTTACGGGTCAAGTTGCCTGCGAGGAGTTTGTTATTGGTGAGTAAACCGCGATTTGTTAATTAATATCCGACATTTTGTGGGAGATTTAATTTATACCTGAGCTGTTTGAGAGTAATCTAAGTGTGCAATATGATTTATATCTCATGAAAACAGTTGCTGGCGTTAAATACAGTCACATTAGTTCAAAATATGTTGATACTACCGGTCCCATCATGTCAAAACCAGCTTTATTTTCTTTACCAAATCTGCAACGCTCTATATTTTAAGGGGAGACGAAATGGGATTTTCATAATTTTTTTCAATTTCATTTTTTAATTGCATATGCATATTTAGAATCTGCCGCTCATTTTGGTATAATTTTCATAGGGGTACACTAATTGTAAATAGTTTAACAGTATTGTTGAATATAAACCTGCATAATAGTTTTTTAGAACATTTTCGTATTCTTACTTGGTAAACATCAATAACTTAGTGTTAGAGAGGAGACATTTTATTATTTTGATGGGAAACTTTTATTGACAGCATTGGTATCCCGCACATATTTCCTTCGTGTGAGAGTTTCCAATTTTTTTTATGTGTTTAACGCCCGCTTTTAATTCTATGGCACCGCAGGCGATGACACTGGTGATAGATGGAATGAAGGAGTACCGGCGGAAGAAACCGGAGAACCCGGAGAAAACCCACCCACCAAAAATCTCACATACAGTCGCTTGGGATTGAACTCGGGCCGTCAAGGTGAGAGGTGAGTGGTTTACCCACTCGACCACGGCGTGGCCACAAGTTTCGAAGTACTTTGAAGTTGGGTTTGGGAAGATAGGTTACATGTTTTATTAATTTTGTGTTTGAAAACAATTTCTGAAGAAATACAATTTTCTATACAAATGCCCCTTATTTCAGAAATTGACACGAAAGGCTGTTATTACTACCACAATTTTGCATCTAAACAGGCCTTATTTTTAGGAAAAAGTTTTAAGTATATCGATTAGTTGTTTTTTAAAATTTAAAAAGCACCACTTTTTAATAAAATTGTAAGAGCTTTATTAAAAAAATCATACATTTTCTGCTAATGAATATAAGTATTTTATTTTTCATCAATCAATAATAAAGAATTGCTGAATACATCTTGAAAAATTTAGTTCATCTTAAATAGTTGCAGAGGTAATGGGTCAAACTTTAACATTGCCAAGACTCGCCTTAAATAGTTCAACTTGAAGTTCCCATTTACTGGAACTCTCTTCCGAACTTTTATGTCTTAGGAAACATTTTACTAAGGCTTTAATTACATTTAGATCTTAAGCATTTCGTTTGCCCCAACATGAAGAAGTGGTGCCAACAGCATTATAAGGGAATTCTTGCTGAAGAAATGTTCCTCTGCAGCGCTGGAATGTGATGGAGGGGGTAGTCAAGAGAAAATGGCTCTGAAGCATGGACTTGAAATGCCACAGCAAATATGCAAACAATTGCACTTGTTCACTGTATAACTTAAGTGTTTTCCCCGTGTAACATGTGGGCATAAAATAAAACAGAACCAGGAAAATATTCCAGAAATTTGAGTAATTAACATTTCTGTAACGACAACAGCTTTATACCTCAGAGAACCCTCCAAACGTGCATCTACCTAATCTGTTTAAGATGATGTATCTGTGTAATAGGTGGCGAGTGGCTAGGCGGCCCAGGTTCGCAGGTGGGATTTGTGGTGGACCAAGCGGCGTCTGGGCGGATCCTCCGGTTTCCCCAGCCACTCATTCCAGCATTTGCTCCATCATTACCATTTCTATCATCGACTTCGCTTGCGTTTTTTATCATCCACTTCCTCACTCTCAGGCTACGGCCGAATCACTCGTTCCAGGTTCTCCGTTCTGTGATTTCGTGACGTTAGACCCCTTGTAAGTTCTGGGGGGGGGGGGATGACTGTGAAATCTGTGAAATTTGGAAAATCCATGGCATGTAAGATGTGTTATTGAAATTTACAGCAGTTGTTATAAATAACAGTGGGGATATTTTTGCCTTATACGAATATTCTAGCTTGTAAGGTTATTTAAATAATAATGTAATATCTGTATTCATTTTATAATAAAATTCAGCCACGTGATGCAGTTTTAAAATTTCTCATAAACAAATCCTTTTACAATAAATGACTTTACAGCTAGATATCTTACATCATATATTTTTATTAGCTCCAAATAGTGTAGAAGAAAAATATACCTTTCGTACTCTTCAAAACTCTTGATTTTTCAAAATTTAAATTGGAGCATTATTTCGAAAACGCATTTAACTGTTTGATGTAATTACCAGGAGAGACAGTATGACAAATTTAAAACAAATTAGTACAACAGTTTATTGTGTGGAGCATTTAAAGTGCGGAAAGTGTGGGGAAAATGCTTTCCAGAAAATAAGGTTTAAGGTTAATACTGTCTATTAATAAGTTTGCGTATATTCATTTATAGCTTCAGTTAATTGGTAATTAAGTATACCAAGTGGGAGAAAGGACTTATTTTTTAAAGCTTAGAACTAATACTATTGTATTACGAAAGTGAATAATTCAATTTGTCAAACATTTTTGGTAAACTTCACAGATGCATCACTTTAACAGTAATAACAATAACAAAGTAACAACAAAAGCATTGGATAAGTAGAGTTAGACTGAACATTTTATTGCCTTAGTCGGTATTTTAACAAGGCATCTCTCGGTCTCTAGCCGGTTGCTCTACCACTGAACTACCATGGCAACCTGCCAGCACAGCATTAAGTTCCTCAACTAAATCGCTTGCTTTCCGGTATATCAGTCTGACTACCTATCCAACTCCTGTCCTTCACACTAAATCTGTGAAAAAACAATTGAATCAATACTAATTGACCATGGCTGTGCTATGAGGCCCAGGACTTTACATTGTAAGTCGCCATTGGTGTATGTAATCGCAGACTAAATTGAGATCACATTCTCGTTTATCGGTAAACATGTGAGTCAGTTGAAGAATTTAATCTGTGCCGGCATGTTGCTATGGTAGCTCAATGGTAGAACAACCGGCTAGAGACCGGGATATCCGTGGTTCGCATCCCGTTTATGGCATTGAATTTTTCAGTCTGACTCTACTTATCCAACTCCTGTCCTTCTCACGGCTTGTGTGAAAAACAATAAATTAGCAATAATAATATTAAAAATAATAGTTATAATATTTATAGGATGTTGCATTTAACATTAATTACAACTTTGGTTGTTATTTTTATACTCAACTGCTTCGTAGCTCTTTAGCAGTCCATTTCTATGTTCGTATAGATGATTCAGAGCCTCATAGATTAAGCGCCAAACCGCAGAGGCTTTGTAAGGCACGCAATTGCCACAATCCGCCTCCCTACAAGGCGGTCAAGGTTCGATTCCAGGATACCGCATATTGGATTTCTGGTGAATAATGAATCAGTAAGTGTATTTATTTAATAACAGTATAACTACACAGATCTCCATCAACCGCACGGGTCTACAGGCGGTACGTGCTTTTGCCATATACAAAATATGCAATATTAAAAACAAAGTAAACACGAAAATTAAAAAGACAGAGGTATTCAAATATAACATCTTAAATGAGGACAGCGGTAAGCCGTATTACGATTTATTACTGTGCTTTATTATGATAAACTAAATACTTATGGGAAATATATATACATAGCACTAAAGATCTGTAGTGGATAAATCAGCGTCTGGGCGGGTTGTTCTGCGAGTTCTCCTGTTTCCCCCGGAACCCATTTCACCACCTTTATTTTCATCCATTTCACTGTCACTTCAAATCATCTTTCTCTCTCTGTCTCTCTCTTACCAGACATGGGCTGATCACCCAGCGTGGGTAATCTCTCTCACTCTCATCCAGAGTTCGTCTGCTGCTAAACAGGCTTCTGACCCCAGGCGTTGGCTTGTAAGGCCTCTTTATCAGATATCGGGTTGATCATCCACCCTTGCTACTCCCTGTGATCCAGGGTCCGTCTGTTTCTCAACAGGGATGCGAACCCAGGCGCTGGCTTGTAAGGCCTCTTTATCAGATATCGGGTTGATCATCCACCCTTGCTACTCCCTGTGATCCAGGGTCCGTCTGTTTCTCAACAGGGATGCGAACCCAGGCGCTGGCTTGTAAGGCCTCTTTATCAGATATCGGGCTGATCATCCACCCTTGCTACTCCCTGTGATCCAGGGTCCGTCTGTTTCTCAACAGGGATGCGAACCCAGGCGCTGGCTTGTAAGGCCTCTTTATCAGATATCGGGCTGATCATCCACCCTTGCTACTCCCTGTGATCCAGGGTCCGTCTGTTTCTCAACAGGGATGCGAACCCAGGCGCTGGCTTGTAAGGCCTCTTTATCAGATATCGGGCTGATCATCCACCCTTGCTACTCCCTGTGATCCAGGGTCCGTCTGTTTCTCAACAGGGAAATTATGCACAAAGCCATTTTAATGGCATGATAAGACATTAAAAAATCCTACACCACTTTATTGTTTTATTGGTAATAAGTGAATCGATGTTTATCCTTTGATTGGCTGTTCAAAATTGTAATAATGATCTCTTTGTGGTGAATAATCAAATGAGTCTAGCACTTGGGTTTTAACGATACTTTTATTTATCATTACTTTCTCTTAGTACATGGTACATAGGCAGAGAAGGTATTGCAAAGCACCCTAAAGTCCATACCAGGATTTCACTGGAAATACACGTTTCATGGTCGTCTGTATAAAACATTTTTAGAAAAAGGTCCGTGTGTGTCCGGACCACATAGCTCAAAAACGAAAAGACGGTTAAAAGAAAAAGCTTGATAAATCAGGTCAGCATCTTCAAATACAAGAACATTTTGAAGAAAATCCCCCAACCAAAACTACCCTCCACATGGAAAGATTTTTCAGCATTTTGATTTTATCAAAAATGGCTCTGAAGATTTTCATTTAAATACCTACATTAAATATATTTTCAGGCAATAAAATGTAGCGAGTTCGAATTTTGCTTAGTGTGAATTAACCGATAATATGACATGGTTGCCACATTTTCCTTTCGCTACTATAATTTACCCAAAGGGCGTAGCCTACCATATTTGGTAATGGCTTTGAATTATTTGTAGCCCTGTGAGAACTTTTAGATTTTATAGAAGGACAATACTTTCCACGCCGGAGCCCTCTTTTGGTCATTGCGGCTGGAACACGAAGGTTGTGG